>OZ038383.1:47399810-47825759 GCA_964036045.1 Eutreptiella sp. 'Long Island Sound 2002' | reverse complement strand
GCACGTCGCAGGCACGACGCAAGCATGGCGCAGGCACGAGGCGCGGCACTTGTCCCTCTGCAGGGGGGGGGGCCTGCCGTGAGTCACCCGTCGTCGCCCCTCCTACCTTGCGTGCGCACCCCCGGGGGGGCGGAGGTGTGTGGGGGGGGGGGCGCCCTTGTCGTCGTCCCTTCGTTGCACACATGTCGCAGGCACGACGCAAGCACGACGCAAGCACGGGGTGCGGCACTTGGCTGCAGCGGGGGGGGGGGGGTTTCTCCTTTGGGCCTTCCAGCCCTCCTCCACGGTAGGGGCTCCGCACCCCAGGATCTCCAGCCGCCGTTGCCCCTTGGCGGTAGTCGCCAGGACGCGCACGGCGCACGACACGACGCATGGCAACTATCCCCTACCCTGCCCCCTCTGCTCCCTCCCTCGCCCTCAGTGCTCGCATGGTGCTGAGCAATGCCCCTGCCTCCCTCGTCGCTCCCTCTCTCTGCTCCGGCTGTCCGGCCTTCGCTCGCCTCCTAAGTGTCCTACCTCTTTCGCCCTGCCCGTGCCCTCTTCCCTCGTCCTTGCCGGCCCTCGATGCTTGTCACTACGCAGGCACACAGCACACTGCACCTTTGGGGGCGGGCTGCCTTGTGGCAGCACGCCGCGGCACCCCGCCTTGCCCAGAGCCCCCGCGCGCCGCGGGCGGCTCACTCGGTTGTGGGGCACCATGTTGCCCCCTTCTCTGCCGTGCCATCTCCGACCCTCTGCCCTCCGGCTAGCGCGAGCACAGTGCGGCGCAATTCGCGAAGCAGCGCTCCCTCTCTGCCCCCCTCTTTGCCCCGGCCCCCCTGCCCTGTCCTGCCCCCTGTCCGCTCGCCCTCCCTCACCTTGCCCTGCCCCTCGTCCCTGGTTGCTGGGTCTCCGGCCTCCTGTCTCTCTGTCCCCCTCCTCCCTCTATTCCCTCGGCGTGCACCGTGCAGAGCAATGCGCAAGGCAACCCTCCCACTCCCTCTCTCCCTTGCTGCCCCCTGGTGTCCTGAGCTCCCGGTTTGTGGCACGCACCTTGTACCGCACACGATACCTCCGGGGGCACGCTGCCTAGCGGCCGCGGCACGTCCAGGGCCCCCGCTCGCCGCAGGCGGGCAGCTCGGTTGCGGGGCACCCTCGTCGTTCTTGCCCCTGGTCCGCTCACACTAGCCGCCCTCCGGCCAGCGCGAGCACGGTGCGGAGCAATTCGCGAGGCAACCCTCCCTCCCTGCTCCCCCCCTCTGCTCCCGCTCCCTGGCCCAGCCCTGCCCCTTGTGTGCTCGTTCTCCCTCGTCCTCTCTTGCCCCCCTTCCCAGGCCCCTGTGTCCCTGGCCCTCTGTCTCCCTGTCTCCGTCTTCCCTTTACCTCCCCGGCGTACACTTCGCCGAGCAATACGCGTGGCATCCCTCCCTCTCCCCCTTCACCTTTCCACCCCCTGGTGCCCTGGTCCCTGGGCTAGTGGCACGCACGTCGCACTGCACCCGCCTGTGGCCTTTTTCCTAAGTGCCCTACCTCTTTCGCCCTGTTCGTGCCCTCTTCCCTCGTCCTTGCCGGCCCTCGTTGCATGACACTACGCAGGACACTGCACCTTCGGGGGCGGACTGCCTTGTGGCAGCACGCCGCGGCGCCCCGGCTTGTCCAGTGCCCCCGCGCGCTGCGGGCGGCTCGCTCGGATGTGGGGCACCTTTTTGCTCCTGCCCCACGTTTGCTCTTTCATGCCGCCGTGGCACGCCCCCTTCCCTGCCCTGCCACCTCTGTCCCTCTGCCCTCCGGCCAGCGCGAGCACGATGCGGAGCAATTCGCGTGGCAGCGCTCCCTCTCTGCCCTCCGTCTCTGCCCCGGCCCCCTGGCCCTGTCCTGCCCCCTGTCTGCTCGCCCTCCCTCGTCCTCCCTTGCCCCCCTTCCCATGCCCCTGGGTCCCTGGCCCTTTGTCCCCCTGTCCCCGTCCTCCCTTTACCCCCCTGACATACACTTCGCGGAGCAATACGCGAGGCATCCCTCCCACTCCCTCTTCACCTTGCCGCCCCCTGGTGCCCTGGTCCCTGGGCTTGTGGCACGCACGTCGCACTGCACCCGCCTGCGGCCTTTGTCCCTCTACGCCCGCCCTGCCCCCCCCTCCCTCCCCTGCCCTTTTCCCCCTCGGACACTACGCAGGACACTGTGTAGGCAAGTCGCAGGCACGTCGCAGGCATGTCGCAGGCACGCACCTGGCCTCTATCGGCGGCGTCGTCGGGCTGGTTGGCACCACGCTGTGGCCGCCCGCCGCTGCCACAGCCCCCGCAGGAGCCGCCGCCGCGGGCAGCCACTCCAAATGTCGCGGGGGGCGCGGCCCTGGTAGGCCCCGGCTGCCCCCCGGCCAGGGTTTCACCGCACCTGCACCTTGCCCACCAGTTGTACTCTGGGCGCCGGACTGCACGTGCTGCCAAAGAAGCATCACGCTGCGGCTGCCCGCCGCTGCCACAGCCCCCGCAGGAGCCGCTGCCGCGGGTGGCCGTTCCAAATGCCGCGGGGGGCGCGGCCCTAGCAGGCCCCGGCTGCCCCCCGGCCAGGGTTTCACTGTACCCCCCGCGGCGTCTGGTCGCGGCGTCTGGTCGCCGGGGGGGATCCATCAAAAGTTCCTGTAAGAGATCGAAAAAAAAAATGATTTTTTTTTTTTTTCGCCCCGGGGACCCTGGTGGACCAACCGTTGGCCCCCACTGTGCGTGGGCTGGCTGGCCCTCCGGCTGCACCAAGTGACCACTAGTACGGGGGTCTACGTGTCTCGTTGGGCGATTTTGAGGCTTGGAAACCCATAAAAAGTGGGGGGTTGCGGGTGGACTAGGTGCCCTCGGAATTCCTTTTTGAGCCACGTAGCCCAAGATGCGGCCCGTTCTTGGTTTCGGGGTGCTGGTGCACATTGCGCAGTTTTTGGGGCTTTTTGGCGCCTTTTTGGGCCGTTTCTCGGACATATCGTGGAATTGAAGGACACTAGAGAGCTCCTGGACACCGTGAAGTCAAGCCGCACGTCCAGTGTACTCACCGTATCCCTTCGTTTGGGCGTTTCCGCCCGGGTTTTGGGGCTGTTTTGGGCGAAAAATGGATGTTTTTGGCCCAAAACTGCGCAGATTTGGGAGGGCACCTCCCGACTTGGCGCCACCGCCCCGGCCGCCACCGCTGAGTTTTCGGCTGAAAACTTGGATTTGGCAAGGCCACCACCTAGGGCTCCAAGATGGCTACATGGGCAAATGATCCGAAGCGTTGGGACGGAGCAATGGCCGAAACGGCAAGGAGACGTGTTGCTTGTTGTTGCTTGTTGTTGCTTGTTGTTGCTTGTTAGCTAAATTTAAGGGGAGAGGGGTGTAGTAATATATATATATATATATATATATATATATATATATATATATATATATATATATATATATATATATATATATATATATATAATGTATATATATATACCCTACATATATATATTATATATATGCCCTATATATATATATATATATATATATATATATATATATATATATATATATATATATATATATATATATATATATATATATATATATATATATATATATATATATATATATATATATATATATATATATATATATATATATATATATATATATATATAATATATAATATATATATATATATATATATATATATAATATATATATATATATATATATATATATATATATATATATATATATATATATATATATATATATATATATATATATATATATATATATATATATATATATATATATATATATATATATATATATATAAATATATATATATATATATATATGCCCTTCCAAAACTGTGCGTTTTGTGCCCCAAAACAGCCTTTTTTGGACCAAAACGACCCCGAAACCCAGTCATAACGCCAAACGAAGAGAAACGGTCGCTACACTCCACGTGCGCCTCGATTGCCCCTTGACAAGGAACTATTTGCCGCCCTCTAGCTCCACAATATGTCCGAGAAACGGCCCAAAAATGGCCAAAAATGGCCTAAATGTGCGTTATTTGTGTCCAACGCGGCCAAAACCAAGAACGGGCCGTATCTTGGGCTACGTGGCTCAAAACCAAGTTCTGAGGGCGCCTATTCCACCCGCAATCCCCCATTTTTTGTGGTTTCCAAGCCTCGGAATCGCCCAACGAGACCCCTACACCCTTGTACCAGTGGTCACTTCGTGTAGCAGGAGGGCAGCACAGCCCACGCACAGTTGGGGCCAACAGTGGGTCCACCAGGGACCCCGGGGCGAAAAAAAATCATTTTTATCAAAGTTGTTCCTAGACCACTTGGGATGCTCAAACAAGTGTTTTTGGCCCGTTTTGAGCCGTGGTGACGCGTTTTGGGCAACGGAAAATCCCAAAAAGCCTTGAAAATGGCTGTTTTGGGACCAAAAATGGGTGGAAAAAGGGTCAAAAACGCACTTTTCCAAAAATGATCTTGGACCACTTGGGATGCCCAAACAAGTGTTTCTGCCCCGTTTTGAGCCCGTGGTGCCGCGTTTTGGCCCATGGAAAATCCCAAAATGCCTTGAAAAGGGGCTTGTTCAAGAAGAAACCCGGTCAAAACTGAGTGAAAAACGCATTTTTTTGAAGGTGATCCTGGGCCATTTGGGAGGCTCAAACAAGGGTTTTTAGCCTGTTTCGAGCCCGAGATCGCGCATTTTGGCCTATGGAGAATCCCAAAATGCCTTGAAAATGGGCCTTTGTGGGACACAAACAAGTGAGATTTTGGGTCCCTTTCGGTACAAGAGGGACCAATATTCTTTGCTGTGTTTTGCCGTTTGTGTGCTTTGTTCTTCTGTGCCGTTTGCTCTTACTAATTGGACTTGGAGTACAGGTGTACACTTAACGCAGCTGCCTTCACATTCACGCCATGTCTAATCATGGGAGCAAGACTCGCAACAATAGTGTGGAGTGTTTGGTACAAGAGGGACGAGTAGTCCCTTGCCTTTTTTTGCCTTTTGTGTGCGTTGTTCTTCTGTGTCCACTGCTCTTAGTGATTGGACTTGGAGTACAGGTGTACTCTTAACGGAGTTACCTTCACATTCACGCCATGTCTTCTCATGGGAGCAAGAGTTGGCAAAGAGCGACGAGTAGGTAGTTTCGTGCCGTGTTTTGCCGTTTGTGTGCTTTGTTCCTCTCAGCCCGTTGCTCTGACTGATTGGACTTGGAGTACAGGTGTACTCTTAACCGAGTTACCTTCACATTCACGCGATGTCTAATCATGGGAGCAAGAGTTGTTACAAGAGGAACGAGTAGTTCTTTGCCGTGTGTTGCCGTTTGTGTGCTTTGTTCATCTCTGCCGTTGCTCTTAGTGATTGGACTTGGAGTACAGGTGTACTCTTAATGGAGTTACCTTCACATTCACGCCATGTCTAATCATGGGAGCAAGAATTGTTACAAGAGGAACAAGTAGTTCTTTGCCGTGTTTTGCCGTTTGTGTGCTTTCTTCTTCTCTGCCCGTTGCTCCTAGTGATTGGACTTGGAGTACAGGTGTACTCTTAACGGAGTTACCTTCACATTCACGCCATGTCGAATCAAGAGGCAAGAGTTGCAACAATAGGTTGGAGTGTGTGGTACAAGAGGGACGAGTAGTTCCCTGCCGTGTTTTGCTGTTTGTCTGCTATGTTGTTCCAAGGGTACCAACTAGTGGGTAGGAATGTGGCTCATTCTTTGGGAGGATAAGGCCCACCAACGCAAAAAAAGATACTGCCATCCGGCTGGGTTTGGGGCTGTACAGGTATAGGCGCTACCAACATTGGGCAAAAAGATCGCATCGCAACTTAGCAATGATGCTTCTACGTCCCAAGTAGTCGTTTGTTTTTTCCCAACTACTGTTTTTTCTTGCTCTCGACAGTTGGATTTGGAGTATAGGTGTACTCTTAACGGAGTTACCTTTTATTTCGCACCATGTCAAATCGCTGGGAGCATGAGTTGCAACAATGCTTGGAAGAGGACATTAACTTCCCGGTGGCTGAGTTCATCAAGCTGCATAGCAAAGTACCAAAGCCTACGATCCGTCGGCGACATGCGCAGTTGCGCGCCACGCTGATGAAGCGATTGCAAAAGCGCGCCGCACTTGGGATCCAAGCGGCAACAGTGGCAAGTTTGAACATTCCTGAGTCCCAAGCGGCCAAGGGTTCGTCTCAAGGCAAGAAGAACACCACGAAGTCCCAAGCCAACAAGGGCAAGAAGAACACCGCGGAGTCCCAAGCGGCCAAGGGTTCGTTTGGAGGCAAGAAAAACACCGCGGAGTCCCAAGCCAACAAGGGCAAAAAGAACACCGCGGAGTCCCAGGCGGCCATGGGTTCGTCTGGAGGCAAGAAGAATACCGTGGAGTCCCAAGCCAACAAGGGTTCCTCCAGAGGCATAAACAACACGCCAAAATGGCAACGGAATAAGGGCATCGTTGGTGGACACGGCAATGCGCCAGAGAAGCAACACATCAAGGCATCGGGGCGTCGTTCTTGCGGGGTCGTTCGTACAGTGTCTCGGGAGTTGTTTCGTGTTAATCCATCATCGCCGTCCAACATTTTCTTAAAGTCTGTTAGAGAGTATTGGCTTGATGGTTTGGACACTTTGTACTCACCATTTTTTGATGCACTTTGCTACCGCTGTGGTCAACTCCTTTGGGGCCCAATAGGTGGGGGACACAAGTTTACAGTTCCACGCAATACTGACGAGATACGTACACAAACTTTGTTTGGCGTGCCACCCACCGATTTGGTTACAAGCGGGATATTTGTGTTCCGCAACGAGATGTTCGCCAATTATTTGAAGTATAAGAATGCCCCGTTTCCAGTTCCCCCACGATCTCCTGCACGTAGCACAAGTCGCTTTGTGGTCTATGACACTCCTGTTTTGCACTCAGCTACACGTATGTATGCTTGCCACGTTTGTAGCAAGTATTCCGCGAAGTATGACCCCATCAACTATGGCTACACTTTGGATGGGGACATCCATTACACTGTCCCCTCAAAAATTGCGGACCTCACCGAGTACCAGAAGCGACAAATTGCACTTGGGGCCCTCTACTCAAATACGCTGAAGCACGTGGATCTTCGTCACAAGCAATGGCACCATGCAATTGGTACCGTTGGTGTCGGCCGGAAACCAAGCCAACACTACAATGCACTTTATGGTTTCATGACAATGAAAGAGGATATTTTGCGCGATTACCAAAAGCCCAAGGACAGCGAGCAAAGCACCCGCCAAATGAACCAAGCATTGTTGCTGCTCAAGAAAATTCACCCTTTTTATTCTCGGTTCTTGGCGCACTATGAGACGTTGTACCGGTACTTGGAGAATGCGGCAACCACCATGGGCACATTGACAAAACGTTCCTATGAAGACAAGTACGGGAAACGCTTGGAATACCATTGACAAGATGAGTACGTTGCTTGGGCTGTGGAGTGTGATGCCCCACGGAACATCATTCCGGATTTTGCTCCTCACTCAGACAAAGTGGGCTTCCTCCATCGGACACCCTTCCGGAGAGCGGGTGGGAACGTTACCACGGCCGCTCAATCGTTGGCCAATGACACTTATTTGCATTTTAACGACCCCAAGTTGGAACCATGTGTATGGCCCGATTTGTATCGTGGCGGCGTTGGTGGATATACCGTAGGTTGCGGAATGGGATGTGCTGCCTACTACCGTAGTCATTATCTTGCCTTTGATAGCCGATGGCGTCGTGACCGGTGGTGGTCCTTTTTCCAAGTGAGCAAAGAGATGAAGAACCAATTGATATGGAATCAACAAAATTTCAAGGCTCAACGTGCCAATCGGGCAGAGGACATTACTGCAGCACATTTGAGAAGTGCGAGGAGTTCCACGGGTCCAAAACCGGCGCCAAAAAAATCTACCTCACAATCACCACACACGTCCTCAGAGTGCCCGCAAGGAAGTCAATGCACGCAGCCGAGTCAATCTTCACAATCTGCAACCCAAAGCACCCAACACCCTCCATCTCGTTCCCAGTATGCAGCGACGTCAACAACACCATCATCAACTCCGCCTACTAGTCAAGGCAAAAAGCCGCGTGCATGCTACCAAGACGGTGTAAATTCTATGAACCACAATCTCGAGCCCGAGGGGACCGATAAAGGTACGGCCGAGCTCAACCCGTATTATCGGTATGGAACTTATGCACCTTCAAGATTGGTTGGAACCCGTTCTTAATTAGCAAGCGAAGGACATAAGACTTGCCGGTTCCCGCAACCCCTGTGAGAACAGCACACAATTGCGGAACACTACTTCCACTTGATGTGCGGCAATGCTGGGAAATAACCAGGCCATTCTCAAGAGTTTGCTGTTGAAAATGTGCAAACAAAATGTCAAGTACCCGGCGTGGTCCTTGGTCCAAAGCATTCACAAGTGCCTCCGTTGCACGCGTGTCGTCGGCATCCATGAATGCCCTTAACTCCTCCGCCAATTGGGGATCCAGTTCAGCTTCCTCGCCATTGCTGTTTCATCTTCTCCAAAGCGGTGCTTTTCAAGCTCATCTAAATCGGACATGTAGGTATTGAGGAAGGTGGAGTCTATGATCTCTTCGGCCATAAGAACTTGTGCAAGAAGTCGCAAACGCTCAACGGAATACCCACGTGCCTGGGCATTGTTTAAAGTTTCTCTTGCCTCTTCCTCATAACCGCGAAACAATCCTCGATGAATACACTCCTCCATGTCTGTTTTAGTGACATTGTTGGATGAGAGGAATTTTCGCCCGTGGTCTGCTTTTGTGAAGGGCTGTGCCAATACTATCTTTTGCAAGAAATACAATTCTGCATCTTCTCCATACGGGAGGTACAAGTTTGACCTCGGGATCGCAGTTCGCCTTCGCAGAATCCACTTTTTTCCCACCTCGTCCGTGAATGTGTTCTCCAACTTTTTCTGGTGGTGATGGCCACCAATATGGTCGTTCGCCCTCATCTAGGCGTACATTGGCTTGAAAACGATCTCCGCTCACTGCATCATCAGATTCGCTAGAAGGAGAATCATGTGCAAAGTCCTCTGCTGAATTGCTTGCTGTAGCAGTGGAGCCTCCGGGTTCACGTTGTGTTCGACGATAATAGCGATAGTAGTCGGGGTACTTGATGGGGATGGCAACAATGGGGCGTTCCAAATAGTGGTCATAGCGATCCAAATACCAAACGTCTGTGGACGTATCTTCGTCTGGGAGATGCTTTCGACGCTTGAGCCGTCCTAGTTTTGGCCATGGATCTGTTGGAATCCATACCACCTCTCGGCTACCTCGACATTGATGAATTCCTAAGAGCATCATGCCGTTCTCCATGCGTCCCAATGAACGCCACTTGAGCAAACGCTCCACATCGCTTGCATCGGGCGAGATGGTGATGGGCAGTGTCAATGACTTTGCTGGCTTTGTGAGATATTTGGCGAGATATAATGCCCAACCCAAAGATGTTATTCGTTGCACGTCATTGTAGCACTGGAGCCGGACCAACAAACAGCGATTGTGCGGAACAACACATGCATCTTCGGCTTCATATCTGCGATAAAGCAAGCGGACTCCACTGTCATCCAATTCTTCTCTCTCTTGCGGCACACTAAAGCGATAACCCGACTTGCACTTGGTGCATACACGGCCACGACCAATATTGAAACGCTTGTCGGGGTAGCATTGATGCACCATGTTGCACTCCTTGTACAAATCCCGTAGGTATGCTGTGAACTTTGGATCACAGCCGTCACTTTCACGAGGCATTGTTGCGGAAATCACATCGTCCAGGATGCTGTTGGCTTCACACCATACCACGCCATGCAAATGCACCCGGCCTCGCTCTTGATATTCAAATCAAAACCACTAATCCCGCACCTTTCCAAATGGACCATTTTTGCCAATAGCCAAGAACTCACGCTTAAATATATCCATCCGCTTGTGAACTGCCACACAAGCCTCCATATCGTGGCCATCTTGGATTGGCTTGTTTGGCCCCGTGTTTTTGGGGTATTCTCCAGGCCACACAGCTCCTGCACGGCACCCTTTTTGCACAGCAGCTTGCAAATTGGCTCAGTTGTCATTCATGGTCAAGGTGACGAAAAGGTCCGCCTTGCCAAGTTCACGACGCATGGCTGTAAGATCTAAATGTCGTGAGGCCGAAAAAGAACGGGTTCCAACCAATTTTGAAGGTACATCAGTTCCATGCCGATAATAAGGGTTGAGCTCGTCCGTACCTTTATCGGTCCCCTCGCACTCGAGATTGTGGTTCATGGAATTTACACCGTCTTGGTAGCATGCGCGCGGCTTTTTGGCTTGACTAGTAGGCGGAGTTGACGGCGATGTTGACGTTGCTGCACAATGGGAACGAAATGGAGGGTGTTGGGTGCTTTGAGTTGCGGATGTTGAAGATTGACTCGGTTGGGTGCATTGACTTGCTTGCGGACACTGTGACGACCTGTGTGGTGATTGTGAGGTAGATTTTTTTGGCGCCGGTTTTGGACCCGTGGAACTCCTCGCACTTCTCAAACGTGCTGCAGTAATGTCCTCTGCCCGATTCGCACGTTGAGCCTTGAAATTTTGTTGATTCCATATCAATTGGTTCTTCATCTCTTTGCTCACTTGGAAAAAGGACCACCACCTGTCACGACGCCATCGGCTATCAAAGGCAAGATAACGACTACGGTAGTAGGCAGCACATCCAAATCCGCAACCTACGGTATATCCACCAACGCCGCCAGGATACAAATCGTGCCATACACATGGTTCCAACTTGGGGTCATTAAAATGCAAATAAGTGTCATTCGCCAACGATTGAGCGGCCGTGGTAACGTTCCCACCCGCTCCTCGGAACGGTGTCCGATGGAGGAAGCCCACTTTGTCTGAGTGAGGAGCAAAATCCGGAATGATGTTTCGTGGGGCATCATACTCCACAGCCCAAGCAACGTACTCATCTTGTAAATGGTATTCCAAGCATTTCCCGTACTTGTCTTCATAGGAACGTTTTGTCAATGTGCCCATGGTGGTTGCCGCATTCTCCAAGTATCCGTACAACGTCTCATAATGCGCCAAGAATCGAGAATAAAAAGGGTGAATTTTCTTGAGCAGCAACAATGCTTGGTTCATTTGGCGGGTGCGTTGCTCACTGTCCTTGGGCTTCTGGTAATCACGCAAAATATCCTCTTTCATTGTCATGAAACCATAAAGTGCATTGTAGTGTTGGCTTGGTTTCCGGCCGACACCAACGGTACCAATTGCATGGTGCCATTGCTTGTGACGGAGATCCACGTGCTTGAGCGTATTTGAGTAGAGGGCCCCAAGTGCAATTTGTCGCTTTTGGTACTCGGTGAGGTCCGCAATCTTTGTGGGGATATTGTAATGGATGTCCCCATCCAAAGTGTAGCCATAGTTGATGGGGTCATACTTCGTGGAATACTTGCTACACACGTGGCAAGCATACATACTTGTAGCTGAGTGCAAAACGGGAGTGTCATACACCACAAAGCGGGTTCTGCTAGGTGCAGGAGGTCGCGGCGGAACCGGAAACAGTGCAGTCTTATACTTCAAATAATTGGCGAACATCTCATTGCGGAATACAAATATCCCACTTGTAACCAAATCGGTGGGTGGCACGCCAAACACAGTTTGTGTACGTATCTCGCCAGTATTGCGTGGAACCGTAAACTTGTGTCAGCCACCTATTGGGCCCCAAAGGAGTTGACCACACCGGTAGCAAAGTGCATCAAAAAGTGGTGAGTACAAAGTTTCCAAACCATCAAGCCAATACTCTCGAAGAGACTTCAAAGAAATGTTGGACGGCGATGATGGATTAACACGGAACAACTCCCGAGACACTGTACGAACGACCCCAGAAGAACGGCGCCCGATGCCTTGATGTGTTGCTTCTCCGCCGTATTGCCGTGTCCACCAACGATGCCCTTCTTCCGTTGCGATTCTGGCGTGTTGTTTATGCCTCCACAAGAACCCTTGGCCGCTTGGGACTCCGCAGTGTTCCTTTTGACCTTGTTGGCTTGGGGCTCCACGGTGTTCTTCTTGCCTCCAGATGAACCCTTGGCCGCTTGGGACTCGGCGGTGTTCTTCTTGCCTCCAGACGAACCCTTGGCCGCTTGGGACTCCGCAGTGTTCTTCTTGCCTCCACAAAAACCCTTGGCCGCTTGGGACTCCGTAGTGTTCCTTTTGCCCTTGCTGGCGTGGGACTCCGCGGTGTTCTTCTTGCCTCCAGACGAACCCTTGGCCGCTTGGGACTCCGAAGTGTTCTTCTTGCCTCCACAAGAACCCTTGGCGGCTTGCGACTCAGGAGTGTTCAAACTTGCCACTGTTGCCGCTTGGCTCCCAAGTGCGGTGCGCTTTTGCAATCGTTTCATCAACATGGCACGCAACTGCGCATTTCGCCGACGGTTGGTAGGCGGGGGGACTTCCCTATGCAGCTTGATGAACTCGGCCACCGGGAAGTCAATGTCCGTGTCCAAGCATCGTTGCAGCTCGTGCTCCAAACGATTTGACATGGTGCGAAATAGAAGGTAACTCCGTTAAGAGTACACCTTTACTCTAAGTCCAACTGCCGAGAGCAAGAAAACTCAACATGTTTGAGACAACAAAGTGACGGCTCGGGGGCGTAGATAGGTCATTGACAAGCTGCATCCTCCTCAAAGAATGAGCCCCATTCCTACCCAGTAGTACCCAAGCCCAAACACGGCAGACAGAAAAAGAATCCGGCCACCTGCAGCAGTGCGCCCCACCACCGCCCCCGCACGACGGGAGGCTGCCACCCCACCCGTTGCTTGCCTTTGCCCGAGCCGCCGCTCACGCGGCGGCTCGAACAGTGGGGTTTAATTCGAACCAGGGACCAGCGGCGCTGAAGTCCATGGTGCTTCCGCTGGGGCACGTGGCGCTGCACCCCTACTAGGGCACACCCGACCTCGCCCAACCTTCCCACACTGCGCTTCGCTTGGGCGCCATCCACAAGAGATCAAGTGTGCTTAACCAGATGTATGTAGTGCGAGCACATTGCGGTTGTATGTGGGCAAAAGCTATTGGCTTGGGCCACAGCACCTTGCATGGGTTTGATCCCCTTTGAACAGATTTGTGCGGAGCCGGATCCTGTGAGCGGGGGTACCCGGTTAGCCAAGTATCCGTCTCTATGCCAGCCAAGCCCAAACATAACCTCACCCTTTGGTACCCTTGGAACAACAAAGCAAACAAACGGCAAAACGCGGCAAAGAACTACTCGTCCCCCTTGTGCCAAACACTGCACACTATTGTTGCAACTCTTGCTCCCATGATTAGACATGGCGTGAATGTGAAGGTAACTCCGTTAAGAGTACACCTGTACTCCAAGTCTGATAACTAAGAGCAAAGGGCACAGAAGAACAAAGCACACAAACGGCAAAACACGGCAAGGGACTACTCGTCCCATTTGTACCAAACACTCCACACTATTGTTGCAACTCTTACTCCCATGATTAGACATGGCGTGAATGTGAAGGTAACTCCGTTGAGAGTACACCTGTATTCCAAGTCCGATCACTAAGAGCAAAGGGCACAAAAGAACAAAGCACACAAACGGCAAAACACGGCAAGGGACTACTCGTCCCATTTGTACCAAACACATCACACTATTGTTGCAACTCTTGCTCCCATGATTAGACATGGCGTGAACGTGAAGGTAACTCCGTTAAGAGTACACCTGTACGCATTTTTGGTCCGAAAACAGCCCATTTTCAGGGCATTTTGGCATTTTCCATGGGCCAAAACCCGTCCCAATGGGCTCAAAAAGGGGTAAAAACACTTGTCTCGGCATCCCAAATGGTCTATGATCACTTGTTGAAAAAAGCGTTTTTGACCCGTGTTTGACCGATTTTTGGTCTTGAAACGGGCCATTTTCAAGGCATTTTGCGATTTTCTGTGGGCCGAAACGTGTCACCACGGGCTCAAAATGGGCTAAAAACACTTGTTTGAGCATCCCGAATGGCCCAGGATCACTTTTGGAAAAATGCGTTTTTGACCCATGTTTGACTGTGTGGTGTTGGCCTGGTGGTGTTTGTGTCGGGGGTCGGGGGTCCACAAGTTAAAAAGAGCCCCCTGCAGCCCAACCTTGGAGTCGGGGAGGGCAGGCAATCCATGATGGCGGCTGGTGGCCACCATCAGCAGCATGTCCCCCCGATGCAGCTCAACGGTGTCCCAGCGCGCCTCCCCCGCCTCCCCCAGGGCCGTCCCCGCCTGCACCGCCACCTGGTAGTCCTCTGACAAGCAGAGGAAGCTACTCAGGTGGCAGTCCCCCACCTCCCTGTCGCTGGGGGGGAGGACCTCGGGGTGGCTGGCCACGTCGGTGTGGGGGAGCTGCGGCCCACTCCCCACACTGGCCACAATGACGCTGCCCGGCGTCATTGGGTGGAGGTCCCCAACCCCAGGGACACTTTCGGTGAGGTGGGGGTGGAACTTCTTGAAGAGAGGCCCCCCCACCCCCGACCCCAAGGTGCTCTTGCTTTGCCACCGGCGGGGGAGCGCAGGATCCTTGGCCTGCTCGTCACTCCGCGCGGCGTTGAAAAGAAGCTCAAAATTCTTTGCGACGACTTTTTCGTCGCCGCTGCCCCACGCCTTCATCACCTTGTTCCACCCCACCTCACAATCCCGTGCCTCCACAAGCCCCCGAAGCACAATGTAGCCGTTCCCATCAACAAAGTTGAGGGGCGGCTGAGAGGGGCCAATCCTGTCGGGGGCGGGGTCAGGGCCGCCCGTCACCCCATGAGGGGGGTCGGGAAGGGGTTCGGTGCGGAGGGGGGGTTCACTCGAAATGAAGGGGGGGGCGCATGAGGCACCACGGTACCATTGCAAAGAAGTTGTGCTATAGAAGGTTGGGTGGGTGACGTCGGGGACGTGCACCTGGGGGGGGATGGTGGGATGGAAAGGGGCGACGCCCAAATCATTGTACCCTTCGTGAACAGGGGATAAGTGGCCGTTTGAATAAATGCGTGAATTTCACGTGAATTTACCAAAATTTTGAGGTTTTCGGGGGAAAACGCCATATTATTGGATCCTTCTGAAGGATTTGAGGGGGTAAAATTCTTCCCCCAGCTTCATTACGCATCATCCAATATCCCACCACCGGGGGTTGGCAAGATGCCAAGAAAAGGGGAAAAAAGAGTGGTCGGCTGGTGCACCTGCAGCAAGATCCTCCAGGCACACCATATCGCAGTGGGGGGGGGGGTGTGGACGAGGTTAGTGGTGGGGTACATCTGGACGTGGGCGTCCTTAGGCTTCCCCACAGGGTTATTCCTCATCGAGTTGAGGAGGTGGTCAACACTGGAGGGGAGAGGGGTTAGATGGAGAAATTTGAGGGTGGGGAGTTGGTGGCGCAGTTCCCTCCACAGGGTTGTGGCCGATCCCCTCCCCTGGAGGTAGCTGTTGCGGGTGGGGCTGCGCATGTCGATGTGGATGACATCGGGGGAGGGGTCGAGGGAGGCTGCCCAGCCCACGATGTCATCCACCCCCAGTGCCTCCGACTCGTACGTTACCTCCTCCAATTGATGGTGGGCAACGGGGAGGGCTTGGTAGTGGGCGAGGGTGTCTGCTGCGGGGTCGGGGCGCGAGGCCAGGCTTGCGAGTTGAGACATAGTCTGCTGCGACATTATTAAAAGAGAAGAACGCGAGGACATTGAGAGCTGTAACAAAGCGAAAGAGTGGAAAGGAGGGTAAATTCGTACGAAATTCGTACGAATTTCGTACGAATTCGTACGAAATTCGTGCGAATTTCACATTCTCCTGAATCTGTGAATCTAGCGTGAATTTCTGCGTGAATTTAGGTGCGTGAATTTCACATTCACGCGAATCTCACCAAATGTGTTAAACCATGCGGGGACTTTCAACCTCTAAATTGCACCTATTTGTTGCATCTTACTTTGGGCGAAGGTAGCACAACAAAAGCACACGATAGCACCAAGTTACGAGCAAAACACAGCAAAATTGGGTGAAATTCACGGTACCGTGAATCTCGGATTCAAACGGCCGGTTCACGAAGGGTACATGGTGCCACGCGGTGGTCCATTTTGAGGTAAAAATGAACCGTTTTTGAGCCGTGTTTCAGGACGATCATCCTCACTGTGGAGGCAAATCTGCACAGCAAGCGGTCTTTCACCCGCAGTGATCCCCAAGGCGTTACGCAAGACTAGGACCCAGCTCGGTCCTAGTTTGAATCTTGATTACCGAGCTGGGTTTACCCTGTTGAGGTTTTACACCATATGGTGAGCATAACCTGGCATACCAAGAATACCCCCCCAAAACAGCCATTTTGGCACATGTACCTAGTCGTTCCGTGTGCCCATGGGATATAAAAAAATGAGTTTAGCACCCTAAAAATAGGGGGGGGGGGGTCAAAAAACCAGAAAGCCAATTCCACCCACACCTGTGTGTGGCAATCTACACTTTTTGAGGTATTTGTCAGTATACTCGAAGTATTGGAGAAGTATTCTTGCCGTATACTTCGGAGTATACGGCCGTATACTCAGAAGTATACGGCCGTATACTTGGAGTATACGGGGACTTTCTGCCTCCCACCCATGCCACCATTCTCATCACCTACCCCCCCCCTTGCATTTACTCATGACCCTGCAACCCCCAAACACATTGTACACACAAAAGAGCACCATATGAGCAAAGCAGAAGACCACAAGAAGCAACCTTGTTTGATGTCCCATCCGAAATGTCAAATGTGATCCACTTTCCCATGTTATATATACCTAATATACACACTTACGCATATTGCACATCACATGATATATACCTACATGTCCTTTGGTGCACGATGCTTCTTCCGCATGCGTTGCATGCCAAACTTGATCCCCTCTCTACCCAAACCCTTTTCCCCAAACCACAACCGGATGCCCCAATCAAGGGCATCCAGGTGCAGAGCATGCCTTAGTCCCCATCGGGTGACATAAGGCTTGCTCAGCGTCCACCCTTGGAAACAATGGCGGATTGTAACTACGAAGCCAAGGGACATTCGCCAACTTGCTTCGGAATGCAGCCAAATCATGGCGGGTGTCTATTATGTTGTTACACTGGCTACCTAATGATTTTTTCCTCCTTTTTGGTGTAAATGGAAACTTTTTACCCTGAAAAACCCCGGGTTTCATGCCCCTCTCGTGCTGAAAACACTCCTACACGGTGAAAAAGTCACAAAGTTGGCTTCCCGGGCCTTGGCTGGCCCAAATTCGCAAGTTGGCGCGCGCCAACTCCGGAGTTGGCGCGCCAAATCCGGACTTGGCGCGCCAAAACTGTCAAGTTGGCGCGCCAAAACTGTCAAGTTGGCGCGCGCCAAGTGTCCCCCCACCGATCCAACTGTTGGGCGCGCGCGACTGGGCTGTTGGCGCGCGCGACAGCCGGACTTGGCGGGCGCCAAGTTGACAGTTTTGGCGCGCCAAGTCCGGATTTGGCGCGCCAACTCCGGAATTTTGGCGCGCCAACTTGCGACTTGGCGCGCCAACTTGTGAAAAAACTTTGACTTGGCTTCCAAAAAGTTGGCTTCGACCCAAAAAACCGACATATTGCAACATAACAACAAAGCAACGCAACCATAAGCTGTAAAATATAGATAGTTCCTCACGTTTCATGCACAAGGTGTAGCAACAACAGAGTGCACAAGTACAAGCAAGTTGAATGCTCTCGACATGGAGTTGACCAGGATTTGGCGAATGTACAGTATCTGGGGTTGGCTTCGTAGTTACAATGTCCATTTTAAAAAAATTTGTTCCTCCATTCCGTGGGAATGGAGGAAAACTTAATAAAATTCCCCCACCTTTGGAGGTGTGCCCCACTGTGGCACACCACCCAATGCACCCAAACCGGAACACTCCACCCCAATGCCCCTCATGCCTTGGTGAATTGTGTAACCATGGATGCATAACGTTGGCGTTGATCCATGGGAACAGGACCCACATGGCGCCAAATCTTTTGCATATAGTAACAGGCCTACAACATGAGGTGCAGGAGGGCCCTGGTTTTGAGCCACCTGTTGCCCTCCCACTTCACAACATGGGTACAATACATTGCAACAATGCGCACCAACTCGGCGTGCAACTCAGGTGTTTCGAAAAAAAGACGGGAGGCGTTAATGTCGAGAGTGTGTTCCTTCTCTTTCGAGGGAGTACGCATCACTCTCTCAGCCACAGGGATGTGCTTTGCTTCTTGCCGGAGGTTAGAAATGAAATGGGACACGGCCCTTAGAGCTCCTGGTGAACCCGATGTGCGGGCGCTGTCCTTGAGACGTTTCCCAATGCCTGTCCCCACCCTTGCACAACAATGTGCCACATCTCCAACATTGCGGACAGGAGGGATGCAAGACATAAGGGACCCAATGCGAGGAAGCACTGGAAAATCTGCAATTGCAAACAAATGGGCTTGAAAGTTGGTCATACTTGAGATTGCAATTCCAACATTTCCCACACGAACCCGACATCATGACTTTCCCATCCCCACTTTTAAAACACAATAATTTTTTGGGAGTACCCCCAATTTCTATGCCGCCCTCGGCTTCAAGTTTTTTGACTTGGTCATTCAATTTCCCCACGGCATCCATCCTTTGCAGATGGGCCATATCGTCCCCCCCATCAAAAACCCACCATGAGGCCCATGCCTGACAATCATGGTGTGCCCCCCTATCCTCCCATAGGTCCACAAACACGTCACAACGTGTGGCACTGGCATTATGAAAAACAGTGGCATCAGAACAGATTACAACAGCCAAATATGTATTCTCCTCATACTTCCGAATGCTGTCTCGGCATGGGCACATGCAACCATGGTGGTGACAATATCATGCAATTCCACCACCCCACATGTCCGGGTACCCCCTTTAGTGGCCACCTCCAAAACCCTCCCCTTGGATAGGTAAGGTGTGAGGGTCTTACGCATTGCCATCACATGGTCCCAAGTGCATGTGGTCCTCATGCAACCCTTCAATGCCCGGATGGGAAGGTGGTGCCGCCGCATCCATCGGAGTAGGTTAATTGCCTCCTTGTCGGCCACATCCACCTCACCATCTTTTAAAATAAACATGAGGCCTTGGGCATGGGGTCGCAAAAGTACATCGTCACCAAGCAATGCTGATGCTACCGATTGCATCCACAAACGTCTTTGCCGTTGCCCTCTTTCCCCGCAATCCTATTGTAAAAAAAACAGGGTGGGCAATAACATGTGAAACCAAAAAGGGTGCTGGCGTTGACGTTTGTGGATGCAGAGCACATACTGCATAGGGGTTCAAATGCCGGCGTTTGATTCCCTCACAAAAATCTTGAATGCTCTCCAAACAAAGCCCCTTCTCCTTCGGATGGGCATTTGCAAACATATTGCTTACAATAATTGCTGTGGAGAGATGTGCCAGGCATATGTGGGCCAGTTGCCCAGTGAAACCGTGCGCACGGGCGCATGCAGCAGGCGCACAGCATGTACGATTCAGCACAAATGTTTCGCCGTATACTTCGAGTATACGGCCGTATACTTCCAGGTGTACGGCCGTATACTCGGAGGTATACGGCCGTATACTGGTGGTATACGGTGCTCACTAGTGGCCCCAAGGACGAAAGCCATAGGCCAATAACTCATCAACAGACTCATCGGGGAGGTATTAATAATCTGTGTTGCACCCATTGTAGAAAACAATGGCATAGCGATCCCCCCTCCATCGGGCAGGCCCGTGGTGGGCTTTGGAGTTGAAAACCACACCCGGCCAGCCCTTGTAGGGCTTCGCATCCACAACACCACCTCCATGTACATCCAACCGCATCGGGGTCCCTTGCATGGGACTATGGAGCACTCCACCTGTTTCAACACAGACCTCCCCAACACTATGCGCCCCGACAACGCAGATGGCGGAAAGCGGAGAAGGATCCCTCATATGGCGATGGCCCGGCATTCTTTGTGAAGTATCGCATTGTACCACTTGAATGGTGGTCTAATGGAACCACCTTGGAAAATTCGCATGCGCATGTGCATTTGAAAGGCAAATTAGCTCCCTTTGCCTTTCATTGCCGCTACACAAGCGCGCACGGCGCCAATCCTTCCCCTGCCTGCGTGTCCCTGTAGCCCCAAACTGCACATTGTGCACTTGTACACCCAAGATGTGCACCTTGCGGTACACCAACTCTCAGCATAAAGCTGCAAGGGCGGGGTTGGATGGGGGTAGTCATTGCGGCTTTGGGGGCAGGCCACGTGCTGGGGAGGCGGACTGACTGCCCTGACTCCCACTGCCCTGACTCCCAGACCCTTGGGGTGGGGGTGCACTCCGTGTGACACTATGGGCCACAATGGACCTCGCCCACTCCTCGTTGGCCTTGGCCGCTTGGAGTTGCGTCTCCAACTCCTTGGCCTTGAGGTGCCAGTCATGGGCACTTGTGGTGGCATCGGCCAACCTGGTCTCCAGGTCCGCAATCCTCTTGTCCTTGGCGTCACCCTCAGCATGGGCAACCTTCAGCTCCTCCTTGAGGGAGGCATTGGCCTCCCTCAAGGAGGTCAGGGAAGTCCGGCTGAACTCCCCGATGTCTCGGGAGATGTTCAGCCGGGACTTCCCCAAGCCCGCCACAACACCGCTGACAATGTCAGCGGTGCTGGGCACATCGAGGTCCCCCAGGGCCCCGCATGTGCCACGGTGGGCAGCTGCTTCAATCCCCCCCACCCCCCCAAACCCCTCAAGCCGCCCGGAGCCAATAGCAACAGCAGCAGCAGCAGACCCGGAAGGCTTGGGGGCCTTCCGGGTGGGGGTGGGTGCAGGGGTGGCCCTTGGCTCAGCGGGCTCATCATGAGCCCGCTTCAGCCCCCTCCCCCCAAGCTGTTTCCCCGCCCTCGAGGCCAACTCGGCCTGGAGGGCGAGGGAGTGCTCCACGGGGACAGGCTCCCCCCCAAAACTTTGGAGCACCATAATGGAGTCCGAAATGCTCCATTTTCCCCATGTGGTGCTCAAAAAAACCCGCACCTTCCCGGAGCTCTTGCTCCACACCGCAGCCCCCCAAATGGCCTCCACAACCCCCCCCCCCTTTACGACATTCGCCAATACCCTAATGGGCAGGCGAATGTCGTAAAGTGCACCACTGGCACGGACATTCAATCGGGAATAGTATCCCATGTCCTTGCCAGTGGTGCACGCCAGGTCGGAGGGCGCACTGGCAACATCCCCCCGACCCACAGGAATGGGGTCCATGTACTCCCGACCGGAGACCACTTGCCCTGCGGCAGCCTTTGGCGCCACCAACTCCACTTCGGGCTCGGCCACCTCGTAATCGGTGATGCTCCGCAGTGGCCAGGGATCATGGGATGCAGCGTTCTAGGGCGTGGTGCGGAACCCCCCCAATTTTGGGTGTTGTTAATATGGTTGGAACCCGGAATTTCACATGTTACATGGGTGCACTATGATGCAACAATGTGCCTTCCATGTTTCGTTTGCTCGATATTGCCCGTTTTGCACTTTTTGCGATTTGATCTTTGCGTGCTCTAACTAGTTAGAACGGGGTTAGAACGGGGTTAGAGCACTAGTTATCGCGTGGGTTATCGCGCGATAACCTAGTTATCGCGGGGGTTATTGCGGGGGTTATCGCGCGATAACTAGTTATCGCGCGAGTTATCGCGTAGGTTATCGCGCTTCATTTTATGTTTCCCCTTTTCGCTTTAGCTCTCAAAGCTTTCATATTCTTCGTAATGGCCCTTGCTGCTGCCCACGCTTGGTGCGAGCAGCATCAAAAGCTCCTTGGGGTCCGTCGCCTTGGCGGTCCTGAGGGGTTTACGATGGGTGATGCCAATGTGAGGCGCCCTGTGGCGACCCGCTTTGAACATGGTGTGGACTTTGGACTCCTTGTCCATAAGTCCCCCTTCATGGCGGACAGGCGAGACCCCCTGGTTCTCAGCAACTACATCTTCGAGTTGCTAGAGGTAAATCCAGAGGTTGCTGGATTTTTGATCCAGCTTCATACCGAGGATGTGGACGCGGTGGTGGAGTCCGTCACCGCTCATGCCGAGAAGGGTGCAGGGACGAAGACGACCCTCTATGTGGGTCAGGAGGAGGAGGAGGAGGAAGTGGAGGAGGAGGAGGAGGATGCGGGGGGGTGGGGGGCTGGGGGGAGGAAGGAGAAGCCCCACAACCCCCTTATGATTAGTGTCCAGAAGGTAAGGATCCGACCTGGTAAGGGGAAGGAAAAGTCGGATGGTTGGTTCCCCCAACCCCTCACCCACAACACCCGCCGGGTCTGCACTGACGACCCCCAAAACAAGCTCCCCATGCACTCCCTTTGCCCCACAAGGGAGTGGGAGCGTGAGTGGTATGGGGTCACCACTCCCAACATTATTTCGGGGCAGGGGGTGATTCTTTTTCCATTTGGGGCAACACCCCCCCTTATTGGGGAGGCGGAGGAGGTGGTTGCCGCCGAGCCTTTGGGGGCCTTTAATAGGGACCCCAATGACCTTGTGCTCACGGTGGGGGGAAAGCTGGTGGTCAACCAGCTCCTGGAACACGATTTCTTGAGTGACATTCAGCTGCAAAGTCTTTTGGATGATTTGGATAGGGTGCCTCTCTTAGAGAAGGCACCCATTTTCAATGAGAACCCCCCCCATCGTCGGCAGGCCCCAAGATTCTGGGACCCGCCGCACATTGTATGGCAACTATGGGGGTGCCAACCACCACAAGCACAACCCCCACAAGCTCCATGATCTGCCAGTCCTCCAAAGGGTGGCAGATCGTGTGCTTGAGACCCCGAAGAAGACTGTGGTGGGGGGGGTCGGATGGAGCTGCACCATCCTTGACATGGCCGAAATTTCGAGCTATGACCACACCCCCCAGCACCTCCATCGGGACGCCCCCCCCCTACACCATTCTCGAAGGCACATTGATTGTCAATTGCCTTATTATGCTAACCCATAATCATGAGGAGCAGGATGGGTCACATTTTCTTTTTGTGCCCTCCAGCAATGTCGGGGTTCCCTGACCCTTGGGTGGAGAGGGCTGTGCCATTCAAGAGGGGCACTGCCTTTTTTTTTAATGCCCTTGATGTCCACAGGGGGTCGGGGATTCCCAAGGCCTCCCCCATGGGGGTAAGGGACCCCCGCCTCATGGCATTTTTTGCCATTGAGCTTACCCAGGGGGGGAATCTTCAATTCCCCAACCTGCACGTGACGCAGTCCATTAAAAGGCCCCAGCTGGGGGCACCTGGTGGCCGGGTGGCCAGGACGGTCCAGTGTGATGGGGCGGTTAGGTGTAGGGGGAAGGTGGTAGCCAATTGCTACGGATGCAATCGGCTGATTTTGTGCACCGCCCACAAAGATGGCCTTTGTGTGCCATGCCAGGAGGGGGAGGAGGTGGAGGGGGGGGAGGAGGAGGTGGTGGTGGTGGACCCCAATGGGGTCAGCATTGAGCAATCTGCTCAGTGCTTGCTCCCGGTGGGAACAACCACAGGGCATTTTTTGTTGTCGGGGTGGGGGATTGGGAGGGAGGCGATTGCCCCCCTGACTAATGAGGAGGCGGGGGCGGTCGCAGGCCACCCCGATCAGTGCCCCTTGGCCAAGGTGTGCCATGGGGAGGCACTGCCCTGGCCCACCTTGCAAGGGCATGTTGGGATTAAGGTGCCGGCGGGCACCATTTTGGTGGTGAGGAGGGGGTTGTATGGGCGAGTGGCAAGGGTGGCCCCTGAGGTGGAGGGGGTGGCCCAGGTGGTGGAGTGGCGGCAGGTGGGGGAGTATGCGGCCGTCACGGACTTCGTGTGGCTGCGGAGGCTGGGCCTGGTGCTGGACGACGCCAAGAAGGAGGGCCAAGGCATGTGTCCATGTCACCAGGTGTGAAAACTTCCCACAACACCCTGCTCTAACCCCTGCTCTAACTAGTTATCGCGCTAGGTTATCGCGTTCTAACTAGGTGCTCTAACTAGTTATCGCGCCAGGTTATCGCGTTCTAACTAGTTATCGCGGGGTTATCGCGGGGGGTTATCGCGGGGGTTATCGCGCGCTAACCTAGTTATCGCCGGGGTTATCGCGCGGGTTATCGCGTGTTTTTTTTTTGTTTCTTTTGTTTTTTTTCAGGCTACCATCTTGCAGCTGCCCCGTATCTTCGTCAAGGACGACGCCCAGGCAGCCGAGGCAGCAAGCGGAGCAGCAGAAGCAGCAGGGGCACGGCCCGCCAAGCCGGTGGCGGCCTGGTTGGAGCTGGAGGGGGAGAAGAGGCTGCCGGAGGGGGCGTCGTGGCGGTGGGGGGAGCCAGGAGATGAGGCCTGCAGGATGGGGGGGACGGGATGGTACCGGCAGGTCACCATCACCGAGAAGGAGGGGGGGGGGGTGGAGAGGAAGACCAACCTCACCCTCCCCTCCTATGTGTGGGTTGGGGGGGAAACGGCCAAGTGGCCGAATGCCGCAGAGGGGGAAACGGTTGCGCCTTTTTTGTGTTTGTTTGGGATGAGCGACCCCCCCCCAAGAGAATCTTATTTCCTTTTGAGGGTGTGTTTTTTGTGGGAGGGTGAGTATACGGGGAGGGAAGTGTGGCAGAAGCTGCACAGGGGGGGGGACATCCACCAGGTTGGTGGGTATGACCCCCCCCCTTCTGTGGTGGACGCCACTGCCGATTGGGTTCGGCAGTATGCACCCAAGGGGGGAAGGCCGGGTAAAGGCCAGACGAAGCGGGGACCAGACGTGGTGGTGGTTGAGCCGGATGCCCCCCCCCCCCCCTTAGGGGTAAGGGCCAAACCCCCGCCCCCAAGCCCTCCCCCAAGCCATCGAAGGTGGCAAAGGTGGCGGCTGGACCAGGCCCTCAACCTGGCCGCCAAGAGGGGGGAGGAGGTGGAGGCGATGAGGGAGGCCCTGAGGGAGGCCCAGGAGGGGAGGCGGAAGGCGGAGGTGGAGGCGGCCCAGCTTAGGGTGGAGGTGGAGGGGCAGCGGAGGAGGGGGGATGACCTCCAGCAGCGCTTGAGGGTGGCTGAGGCGCAGGTGCGCAGCCTCACCTCCACCCTCTGTGCCTCCTTCGGGTTGCAGAGTCAGGGTAGCGGGAGTAGGAGTGGGAGCCAATGACTCGTGGGTTTGCTAAGCGGGTTGCCCAAGGGCATTTTTCGTGGGGAGGAGCGATGTGGGGCCCAAGTGGACATGTGCCACTTCGGCCTCGTGGGAAGTGGAAACCCCAACCCCTCTAATTTTAGGGCGACCCACATGGCCGCTGCTCCCCTCAGGCCTGCCCTCACCCCCTTGGTTGCAGACCTCAACGGGTATTGCACCTCCAATGCTCCACCATGGTTCACATGGTGTAGCATCCAAATTGTTCGCCCCCAAGGGACGGACACCATGGGCCTCCACTCCCATTTGCGGGATGGGGCGCCCATGGCGCTTATTGTGTGTGTGGGGTCTTTCACGGGGGGGTGAGTTTTGGGTGGAGAGTGGTGGCCTGCTGAATCCCTCCATGAGGGAAAAAAAGCGGCACACCCGTGTGTGCAAGGGTAGGGCGGTGGAGGGTTGGGCATGCACCGCCACCCCCCAAGCCCCGGTGTTGTTCAACACCAGGGCACTACACGCTCCATTGCCATGGGAGGGCGAGCGATGGTGCGTGATTTTTTATAGTGCGGGGGGGGTTCTGCACTGCACGCCTGTGTGGCGGCAGCAGCTGGTGTCCATGGGTTTTAGGGTGCCCAATACTTCCTCTAACCCCTCCAGCTAGTGTAATTTGTGATTCGATTATTGTTCACTATTTCTATTTTTTCTGCTTTGGTGGGATGCCCACCATGGTTTGTCATTGTGTACTCTGAGGAGGGGCAACTAGCCCGGAACATGTCCATTTGACTGATTTGAATTTGTGATTGTGGCGCCATATACCCCGTGCCTGCACATTGTTGACATCTCCAAGGTTTCCTGGGGGCAAAATCAACGTTTGTGAAGGTTTTAGGGTGCCCAACGCTTGCTCTAACCCCTACAGTTAGTGCGCACTAACCCCTGCTCTAACTAGTTATCGCGGGGGTTATCGCGCTCTAACTGGGTGCTCTAACTAGTTATCGCGGGGGGTTATCGCGCTCTAACTAGTTATCGCAGGGGGTTATCGCGGGGGTTATCGCGCGATAACCTAGTTATCGCGGGGGTTATCGCGTGGGTTATCGCGTGTGTTTTTTGGGCCCTTGCTTCAAAACCCTCCCTCATTTCGTGTCCAGGTCCTCTTATTCTTCATGGATAGTGCTGTCAATGAGGCCCTGCGGGCTCTCAACACAGCTAACCTCCGGCGGTACACCGATGTGCAGTGCCCCAAGGCCCGGCGGCGGCGTTTGAAGGCGGTTCCGCGGGCGGTGCGAGTTCTATTGGGTGACCCAAACGTTGTGTGTGGCACCAACACCAAAGGCGAAGTTTGTTTAAGTGGTGGGGCGTGCACTGCCCTGTCTGGCCCACTTGGCGGCCATCTTGCATTAACAGCTCAGAAGCATGAGGCCCTGAGCATGCTACGCATGGCATGCAGCATGCATCTCTCCCAACGGGCCCTTTTGCGAATGCCCCGCCGTTGCACACAACGGAACCTAAGGACCGTTCGGCAACGGATCATGCCCTACTTTCCCCAAACAACCATTGTAAAGTCTACCACAGGCCGCAATAGGGCAGCTGCCCATGTGCCTTTGCAATCAATTGTGCAAAATGCAATATCTATGGCCCGAGTTATCGGGAAACCCCCCCCTAGTGGCGTTGCCATTGTTGTTATTTCAGTTGATGCGACTTCCTTGTGGAAGGCATCCTCTACCCGTGCGGATGTATGGGTTAATGTATGGGGGGGGGGGGGCAAAATATGCTTCGAAGGCGAAGCTATGGGCCTCATGGTTTTGCATGGATGGCGGGGATGAACAGGCTTTTTTGAGAAGCCTGGACATCTCCGCCAACCTCAACCAAGAGGTGAGGGATGTGGAAGAGGACGTTGTCCTCTTTCAAAACCAATTTTTGACTTGCACTGTCATTTTGACAGGGGATGGGAAGGGTATGCAAGCAATGGGGGGGGCTGGGTCTAAGTGTTGGTTGTGCAAAGACCCCAATGGGATTGTTGAGCAAAGGGGGGTGGAGTCCGACTCAAGATGGGGGGCATTGTTGAGAAGTGTGACCCCTGATAGGCGGCCGGGGGACTACCAACATGCAGCATGCCGCATCCTAAACGGCATTGCAAAGCGCATTGAGACCACCCTTCAGGCCCTCCCCCCTGGTACCCCTGGTAAGGCCCAAGCTCTTGCAGCTTTGCAGGCCTTCAAACAAGCCCTCAAGGATGAGACCTCAGGCATCCCTCTCAGGGAACGCCTCCCTTCGGCCTCGAGGGCCACAGAAAAAGATTTCGATCTAACAAGCACCAAAGTTTTCCTAACCTCCCCCCCCTTCCGGAGGCAATTTGTGGATTGCCTCAAAGAGCATGTCCCCACAGTGAGGACCCCTGGGGGACCTATGTTATGGGTTGTTGTACATGTCATGGTGAAATGCATTGAGGGTTTGTATGAGCTTTGGAGGGTGAGGGAGTTGTACACTCTAACCCAAGTGGAACGCCACCGTGCGTTGACCACAAAATTTTCAAAAGCGTGGGGAGACTCAGGTTTGTCCCCCACCAGGTGGATCCATTGGTGCTTGGCACATTCCACCTTTTTTGCCGAGAAATGGAGGAACATTTTTCAGTTTTCCTCCATCCCAACGGAGTATCGGCATGGGCCTTACAAAAGGAGGCTCAAAAATTGTTTTAAGGGTTGGTCCTTGGTGAGGCCAAGTGTGTCCCTCCGCCACATGCACCATTGCATGTCCATGAACGCCCTGGAGCAAGGGCTTTTGGGACTGGAGGCAGCCAAGGCCTCAGACATTGATGACTTTGTATGAAAAACGACCACACATGCTTTGTGCCAAGTGTTTTGTGTTGTTTGTCCTAGAGAGGGAGGGAGGAGGGGTGCGCGATAACTACACGCGATAGCTACGCGATAACTGAGTTATCGCGCGATAACCAGCGCGATAACTAGTTAGAGCAAGGTGCTCTAACTGCGTTCTAACTCTGTTCTAACTGTGCTCTAACTCTTTGACCCCCCCCAAAAAACCACCCCTACAATGAGGGCTATGTGGGGAAAGAAAGGGGATGGGGGGTTTTTGAGGGTGCTGAATCCATTTTTTTAGGTGGTTTGCCCCAAAATTGAGGGTAGGTGGGTGTTCAAGAAATTGCGTTCTAACTAGGGGTTCCGCACCACGCCCTAGAACGCTGCATCCCACATGCTGGACCTGAATGGGAAGAAAGGGTGGAATTCTAACAAAGAACTAGGCAAAATAGTTCGAAATTGGCAACAAATACTATGAGTATACGGCCGTATACCCCCGAGTATACGGCCGTATACCTCGGAGTATACGGTCGTATACTCAAAATGGGTGGGCAGGTATACGGCCGTATACTCGCGGTATACGGCCGTATACTGGGAGTATACGGCCGTATACCGTGGGTATACGGCCGTATACACAAGGTATACGGCCGTATCTCAAGACCATGGCACTGGGTGGGTGAGAGGTATGCATGCTACACTTGCAAACGACATGTTCCTGGTTCAAACCCCACTGCCCTCAAACATGCAAAAACATGTGTAGGCCACTGAAGAATCCTGGGAAGAAGTTGAAGAGGTTGATGATCAATTCAATTCAACTCAACCTGAAGAACCGCAACCATATAGGGAGGCGCTGAAGACAGGCCAAACAAAAAAACCCACCAGTGACCCTACCTTTTGAGATAAACGGGACTTAATTAATAACAACAACACAGTTCAACCCATGCCCGGATCCCACAAATACCTGATTGCAGATGCACCACAGCTCTTGCTTCTCCTCTTCCTCCTCCTCCACGTCCTCATCTTCTTCTCCGGCCTTCTCCTTGCCCTTCCTTGACTTTGCCTTGGGCTTCGGCTTCGACTTCTTCTTTCTCGAAACCGTCTTGAATGGCCACCACTTCACCCAACCATAGCTCTCTGCCAGTGCAACATCCATGAGGTGGTGCTTGTGCCCAAGTGCAAACCAATGCAAAACCCCGCCAATTGTGGCATCGGTGGAAGCCAAAGCAACACCACCAATCAAACCCCGCGAAACCACCAATGAACCGGGGGGACAAGCAAGGAAAGTGCCATCCGAGCCCACAGAAGGCAAGGGGTTAGCATGCATTTGCCGCAATGGGCACTCCTCATATGAAGGGTGACCCTCAACCCCAACTCGAAGGGGGCTAGGGGACAAATGGTCATGAACTGCAAAAAAAGTAGCCCCATCAACGGGCATGTAGAACTGCAGTGGGGCCGGACAACGACCCCATGCAACACCACTGTGTTGCGTCATTGTCTCACCCTGATTCCAAGCGCCCTCCTCAGAGGCACCACACTGCCCTTCCACGGCGTGGGTGGCACACAATGGCACGTTACCACATGTCACATGTAATGTAACACAAAAAACTGTGGTAGCATCACTCACATCCAACAACACCTCACAACCAACTGCACCACAAGTGGCATGAGGGCCTTGAGATCCTTCGGGGGATGCAGCCGCTTTGCCGGCCCAAGGGGGAACAACAACAGGGCAAGTGTTGTTGTAGTCGAACCTGGAGGTACCAACCGAAATGAAACCAAAAACACGGGGCCGATGGGGGTTTGTGGTAGGGCAAATACCTCCGCGATGCACAGTCAGTGCATTGCCCAACCACACATACCCGATGTCCAATGGGGCCATTGGGGCCACCACCCAAGGGTCCGGGAGGCCCGTGTGGGATGCAACCACAAAATCCCCAGCACAACCATCATCGGGTGTGGGGGAGAACATCAGAAACAAGCAAATAACATGGTGTTGGTCCGGGCCGGCAACATAGCTGAGGTTAATGTCACGGTGCCAACACTGTTTTTTTTCCACATCCACTGTACCGGCCTTCACCACAATAAAGGTGGTAACATTCACGACCGGACACTTCCAACCCAAATGAGTCTCCAAGTGGGGTATGAGGACCTCCCTTGCGAAACTGTACATTGCACCCCCCTCCGGTGGAGTCATTGTGTACCCTTCGTGAACGGCCGTTAAGTGGCCGTTTGAATAATTGCGTGAATTTCACGTGAATTTACCCAAATTTTGAGGTTTTTGGGGAAAAATGCCATATTATTGGTTCATTCCGAGGGATTTGAGGGGCCAAAATTCCTCCCCTAGCTTCGTTACGCATCATCCAATGAAGGTCCCGCCCCAAAAGCATCCATAATGTCCGAACCGTGCCCAAAACGGGATGTGCCGAAACCCGGCAAGCCTGTAGCCGATTCACGGCCGTGAATTCACGTGAATTCGTACGAAATTCGCACGAATTTCGTACGAATTTCACGTGAATTCACGTGAATTCATACCAATTTCACCCTTGTGCACCCCAACACGCGCGCACACACAAACACACACAACCACACACCCATGCAACTACACATGGACACACCGACCCACATACACGCATCCGCACAAACCATACGCATACACACACACACAGAATCAACCCCCTAAACATTTAACCGTGACACATCCACTGTCCAGGTACGTATGAGGGTGTGTGGGCGGGCAGTGTGTGGGTATGGGTCGACCGAGGGGCTGTTTGCTTTCATTGAGGGTATGTGTGTGTTTGTGCATGGGTGTGTGTGTGTCTCTGTGTGTGGGGGGGGGTGTATGACTGTCTTTTTGGTTATGGGTGTGGGCGTGCGCCTGTGTGTGTGGGGCGGGTGAGGATGTGAGGAGCACCAAACCAGATATACGCACAAGCCATACACACACACACACACACACACACACACACACACACACACACACACACACACTATACAGGAAACGTGACATGATAACATTTCTTGGCCAAGAAATGTGAGGGGTAGGGGCCCCCACATTTCTTGGCCAAGAAATGTTATCATGTCACGTTTCTCTATATCAGTTATCGAAGTGTCACAATTTCTCGACGAAGAAATGTTATCACCGACCCCACATGGCAAGACCCAAATTTCCAAGACATCAACATCAAGAGGGATCAACAATTCAATTGAGCTGCGAAACGTCATTGTTTGATGTGGCACCCCGCACTACTGGAGGCGGAATGGCTACCACATGGCAACTACACATAGCCATAAATAAGGAAGGACTACGGGTTCATGGTGCAACTTTCGCAAATCCATGAGCCATGCCGAGGCATGCGAGTCAACTTCGCACACCAAAGGTGGTAGGTTGCACGGCATGCATCACATTACACCGGCTGAAGAGCAATGGTGTCGCGTTTTCTGGGGATCACCTCATCACACATGTAGCATACACTTGGTTCCACCTTAGGTCTACATGGGGCCTTCTTAGGCTTCTGTGCACCTGTAAAGGGGTTCGGCATATCTTCAAACACTTGATTGTTTGCTGCACCCTCCTCACTTGGTGGGGCTGCAAAAGCTGCTTCACGATATGCATCATGACCTTCTGCAAGTGAGGAAAAGACATCCCCCTTTTCAGACAATTGGGTTGGGGGGAACTCTTCATATTCATTTGCGTCATCTACCGATGAGGAAACAATAGAAGTATTCAACAAATCGCAAGAATGTGAGATTAGCAAATCATCATCCGAGATAGTATATGTACTAAGTTGACGATTGTCCATTCTGGGTGGTGATTCGGGTTCCACTTTGATGGGTGAGTCTTGCTTTTGTGGATTTGGGCAAGGTTCCGCTTTGACTTCCGGTTTGGGGCATAGTTCTGCTTTGATTTCTTCCTCCTCTTTGGATTGGGGCACATGATGTTTGCTCAAGAGCATTGCTGCTTTTGATTTCACCTGCTTACCCTTGCGGTAATATACACCAAGTGTTCTCGCAACCACACCAACATGCTTTGCTGCATCATGCAAAGAGATGTCATTGGCATTCGCGAGTTTTGTCATGACCACCCGTCGGGCAAAAAGAGAGAAACAAACTAGTGATAACATTTCTTGGCCAAGAAACGTTATCTACTCACATTTCTTGGCCAAGAAATGTTATCATGTCACATTTCTTGGCCAAGAAATGTTATCAGCCAGTGGGGTCGGTGATCACATTTCTTCGTCGAGAAATTGTGACACCGATAACGGATATACACATACAGACACACCGTTCCTGCACCTCACACCAACACGCGCATACACACAAACACACACAACCGGACACCCAACTACACATGGACACAACAACCCACCCACACACACACACACACACATCCGCAGAAACCCATCCACACACACAGGCAGACACACATACACAAACACACACACAGAACCCCCCCCCCCCCTAAACATCTAACCGTGGCACATCCACTGTCCAGGTACGTATGAGGGTGTGTGAGCGGGCAGTGTGTGGGTGTGGGTCGAGTGCACGGGGGGCTGTTTGCTTTCATTGAGGGTATGTGTGTGTTTGTGCATGGGTGTGTGTGTGTGTCTGTGTGTGTGTGTGTTTGTGTGTGTGTGTGTGTGCCGGGGGGGGGGGGCAGGTACAGGGAAATGTGTGTGGGTGTGGGGACTTCGTTATTGCATAGGTGGTGTTGGTGTGGCTCTTCTGCCAGTGTCCTGCAAAAATGGTACGAAATTCGCACGAATTTCGCACGAAATTCGCACGAAATTCGTGCGAAATTCGTGCGAATTTCGTACGAATTTCGTACGAAATTCGTCCCCAAAGTGTACCGTGAATGTGGTTGTTACGAATTTCGTACGAAATTCGTACGAATTTCGTACGAATTTCGCACGAATTTCGTACGAATTTCGACCAATTTGCATGAATTTGTATCATTTTTGTGCAGAACAAACACACTCAGCCCATAGCACACAGCACAGCAACACAACAACAACACAGAAGAACAACACAGTCACCCCATATCACACAGCAAAGCAACACAACAACAACACAGAAGAACAACACAGTCAGGTCATCAGCAAAAGTCACCAATGAGGAGCAGCAGACAGACGAAGCACAACAAGCAGCAAGGAAACAACGGTACCAACACAGCCGAAAAGCAGGCATTACACACACATCATGACAATCAGCAGCAACAAACACAAACGACAGACAGTCACAAACTACAAACAGCACAAAAGTATTGTCCCACATGATTCAACAACAGGCAGCCACCCATCCAACCATCCACACCCACTCATAGCACACAGCACAGCAAGACAACAACAACACAGAAGTACAACACAGTCAGGTCATCAGCAACAGTCACCAGTGAGGAGCAGCAGACAGACGAAGCACAACAAGCAGCAAGCAAAACAGCGATACCAACGCAGTTGAAAAGCAGGCATTAAACACACATAATGACATTCAGCAGCAACAAACACAAACGACAGACAGTCACAAACTACAAACAACACAAAAGTATTGTCCCACATGATTCAACAAAACCACCCAAGAACCCAAGAACCACCAATGCATGCACATATCACCCAGGCACGCACACACCATGCACCCATGCCCACTCAAACAACAACCATTCCGACCAGGCACACCCACACACACACAAAATTGACACAAATTCATGCAAATTGTTTGAACTTCGTACGAATTTCGTACGAAATTCGTAACAACCACATTCACGGTACGTATTGAGGGACGAAATTCGTACGAAATTCGTACGAAATTCGCACGAATTTCGAACGAATTTCGTGCGAGCTTCGTACGAATCTCGCACCATTTTTGCAGGACACTGGCAGAAGAGCCACACCAACACCACCTATGCATGTACCGGAGTCCCCACACCCACACACATTTTCCTATACCTGCCCCCCCGGCACCCACACACACATACAGTGCAGCAATGTACACACACACACACACCGCACAGACACACACACACACACACACATAATGCAACAATGCAAAAGGAAGAAGACCGAGGTACAACAAAGAATATGTTGGGAAGCTGGTCATTCATATTCCCTTATCTAGGGTTAGTACTCAGGGATCCATGTGGTCTGGGTAACCCATTTCTGCCCCAGAAAACAGGTGAAGATATTTGACCTTTTTTATTTTTCGAACGGGGTAACATGCTTGTTACCCGGGTAACACATGTTACCGACGGTGTTACCAATGTGTTACCCGAGGGACTTCCTATGTTACCGGTAACATGTATGTGTTACCCGAGCGCTCTGGTTGTTAATTGTTTTTGTTACCACCGCTGTAACCCTTGGGGTGTTACCCGGGTAACCATGCCCCCTTCCAATCCCACTTTGTCCCTATTAGTTACCCCCTGTGTTACCTTTCATGTAACCCCTTCATCACACTTTGTTTTAGTTACCCCATGGTGGCTGGGCACAACGTCATGCACACATAGTCCCTTCCCTCCCTGCCCTGCAAGAAGTATCACTGCGCCGTAGGACTGCTGTTTCTTCTGAGTTCAAACTTTCAGTTCTGAATGCCACTTCTGGAAACAACCACTGTAGGAGTGCAAATGCACATCGCAATGAGCACACTTGAACCAAGTGCGCCCCTTGCATACTTTGCAAGTGCCTCGGGTATCTACAAGCACCGGCGTGTGCACAGCGTGCCCAGGGGAGACAAACTTTTCCAAAATATCCCATTGGAAGTCCCAAAGGGATTTCTTTTTGGGTATCAAACCTTGGAGTCGGCAGACTGTAAAGGTATTTACAATCGCGTACCTAAACAAGAAAGCCCTCAAGGCACGGGTCCAACTCTTGAATCTGCCTGTCTCACGGTGTTCTAGTGCCATTTGATTGGCACTGTCAACACCGTTGGCTAGCTGCCCGTATGCAGCCACAACAGGTGGGAGCTCATAACCACCTCTGTGGCGCACCCACTCATTGTCGAACACACAGTTTGACAGAAATGGAACCACACGTGGTGGTTTGCTCCCCACTTTTGGGTTTTTGTAGACATGGAGGCTATACTTGCCTCCTTTGACATACGCTTCTGCTGCAATGGAGGGTCGCATACTATCCCCAGCCAGGGAAACCCCTTCCTGATCCCTTTTGCATAGGAACAAGAAGGCTGCAAGGAAAGTAAGTGCAGTAAAAATGGGGGGTGTTACCACGTGTGTAACCGGTAACAGGTACGTGTTACCCAACCCGTTGAAAACAGGGCACACCAAGCAATGGTGCAAAGGGGATACCTGAAGGACCACAGGAGCCCCGGCACGGGCAACATCACCCCAGCGGACACTGTACAACGTCGATCCGGCAGTCAGCTCCTTGTGAAACTTCTTGGGAACCGGTGGAAGGGGCATAATGAGGAAAAACAGGGCCCTAATGGGACATGATTGGCATGTGTAGTGTTACCGCATGTGTAACCGCTGACTTGTTACCCAGGAAAAATGTTACCCAGAGTGAGAGATACCTCTGCAGATCTATTGGGCACATGTGTAGTGTTACCGCAGGTGTAACCGCTGACCTGTTACCCAGGAAAATTGTTACCCAGAGGGAGAGATGCCTCCGCAGCTCTATTGAGCACAATTTTAGGTTTGCAAGAAATAGGCACGTCAAATCAAGACAAAAAAATTCATCGTGGAGTGCAACGGTGTTAAGATCAAACTGACAGGGTCGTGAAGGTCGCGTTTTCTTGAGGGAATTTTATTTTCAATTATTATTGCACCTCTGCCCATTTGGTTGTTGTTACCGCTGATGTAACCGCTATGGTGTTACCCCGTATACCTGTTACCGCGAAACTCAAGGCTTGCAGCAGAACACAGGACAGGCAGGTAACACATTTGCGGTAACAACAAGCACAAAAAGGCAAACTTTGCAATTCTTCCTGTCACATGTGTTGAATGAGAGGGTGACACTATGTTACCAAGGTCAGGCACCTCAAAAAACCCCCATATAACCCAACTTGAAAGAAATGACCTGTTACCCCAAATTTGACCCTGTTACCGCCCTAGATAAAGGAATATTCCATCACTTGCATTGATTCAAGCATTCCGATCAGTGAGTGAGAGTATGTATCACTGACACAAATTCAGGGGTGTATGTTAGGGGATGTGGTGTACAAAAATATCCGATAATGGTACAATAGACGAATGGTGCTCCGGACTCACTTCAACTTGAGTTCATCCAAGTTTTCCCTCTCCATCAGCGAGCACCTTGGTGTGACGTCTCACTGATATCGCTGATTTCTGTGAGGGGTAAGTCGCTGCACCAAGGGTCCATTCGTCACTATACATACACACACACACACACACACACACACACACACGGCGTGAGGTGACCAAAGAACCAAGCACACACATTTCCCGATACCTGCCCCCCCGGCACACACACACACACACACACACACAAACACACACACACACACACACACACACACACACACACACACACACACACACACACACACACACACACACCCATACAAACCCCTACACAAACACACAAACCCAAACACAAACACAAACATACCTGTTTGCTTTCATATCAGCACTTCATATCAGCATTTCATATCAGAAGAGGCCTCTCAATACCCCACAATCTGTGCTCCCAATCACCCCTTCTACAGAATGCTCGTGCTGGATCCTGCAGAGCCAGGCCGTGCCGCGACGCGATGCGGCTGACTGTGGTGAGAAGCCAGGCAACACCATTAGGAAGCGATTCAGACTCAATACACAAAACCTGTGGAGAGAAAAAGGATACCCTCCCTAACCTTAACCGCACTGCAACAAGCAAGACACCCTCATAACCCCACACGCAGACACTCAGGAGCTGTAAGTGGGGGGTCTCCTTGCCCCCCCCCCCCCCTCCCAACCCTAGACGTGGTTGATTACGCTCCTATGGTTTGACCCAATGGACCCCCCCACCCCACCCTCATGCATCTACTAGCAACCATCACCTTTGCCCTTCCCAACAACTGTGTGAGCAAGGCAACAATGGTTCGACCCCGGCTCAATATTTTTAATGAGGATTGGCCCGCCGAGACTCGTGCAGGGGACACGGACACCCGCCGCACATGTACCCTTCGTGAACCGGCCGTTTGAATCCGAGATTCACGGTACCGTGAATTTCACCCAATTTTGCTGTGTTTTGCTCGTAACTTGGTGCTATCGTGTGCTTTTGTCGTGCTATCTTCGCCCAAAGTAAGATCCAACAAATGTGTGCAATTTACAGTTTTAAAAGTGTTAACTAGGGGCGAGATTTCAGGACGATAATCGTTAACTCCGTCTCGCGGGAGAGTTAACGATTATCGTCCTGAAATCTGGAGGGACCGAGCCAGAGTTAACGATTATCGTCCTGAAATCTGGGCCAACCGCCAATTCACCTGGGGTTGTGACCAATCAATAAAACCGGCTTTTCGAGCCGGTTCCAATGAGCCTATCCGGGAGAATTTTCATTTTTCAACCGAACCATGAAGAATCTTGCTGGGACATTTGCAAATGTAGACCGAGCCCTATTTAAGCAACGGGTTGCAGAATGTCCGGATTATCGGTTTTGTGCAATTTGGTGGTACCACAAGTTGGTGAGCTTGACTCCCGAAAAGAAGGGCCCCTTGTTCCACCACCTTAAGCCTCAAAGCAAGAAATTTTACCCCGACACCCCCCGAGGAGGGTATGGACTATGCCGTGGTGTTGCTACCTGGGTTGGTGAGGTTGTCGATCGTCCAAATCTAACGTGGAAGGACATAGGGCGACGCCCTGTTTTCACCAAGTTGGCGAATTCGGAAATTACTTTGGCGGATGCGGCAAAGTATTTGGGTGTTTGCCCCAAAACGCTGGGCGTGTACCATCGGGCTGCTTTGAACACCACGAACCGGGCTGCAACTGTGTTGAGCACATACCAAGAGCCTGAGGAGAAACCGAAGGTTGAGGCAGAGCCCGCAAAGGAACCGGAGGTTAAGCCCGAAGTTGCAGTGCAGTCTTCTGCGGACAGGGATGTGCGTGCCTCGTAGTCCTCTCTTTGCTCTTCCTTGCAATCTTTGAAGGAGTATGTTGTGGCTGAGGCACACAACTCCCCAGCGAAGGACACAGTTGTCTCTGAGGACATGTTGCCTGAGGCACAGGAATCCCCAAGTAAGGGTAGCAATGTTTCCGAAGACATTCTGGCTGAGGGTAGTGTTGCTTCTGAGGCTTTGTCTATGGCCGAGTCTCTGGATGTCCTTGCTAATGACCCTGTGGTTGTTTCCTCAGACTCGGAGTGGGATTATGAGGAGCGCCCATTGACACAGCTTTCTCTCAAAAGGTCCCTTGAGGAGGCTAGGGAAAGCTATCGTGCAGCCGCTTGGGCAGCTCCCGCAGCACCAGCAGGTTCCCCTGTGAATCGGGACTTGTCCAATACTCCTCAGCCGTTTAAAAAAATGCGGCGACCGCGCTTTCCTCCTCGGACCGTTCCTCGCGAGAACATCTGCTACAAGTGTTCTAGGGAGATTTTCGTTTTGCGGCCATTGCGTGGTGGTAAGCGGATTTCTTGCAATGCTTGCAATGCCCCTTTTCATGAGAAATGCTTCTACAGCTCTGTTGTGAAGCCAGAGGATGGGGTGGGCCCTTGTTGTCTTGAGGCACAGTAGTATGCCCATCAATCTATCTATATATCTATCTATAAAAATTGAGATGTGTATTGTGGCATGTTAACAATTGTTGTATAGTGGGACTTTTTTTTCCCATACGGGTTTTTTTTCATGCCCAATGTGGTTTTCAAGCGTTCACTCACTTTGCTTTGCCTTGCACGTGCTTGAGGAGGGATGGGGCATGTGGCGCTGATATGGAGTTAACGATTATCGTCCTGAAATCTCGCCCCTTGAGTTAACACTTTTAGGTAATCGTTCAGAGTTAACGCTTATCGTCCTGAAATCTCGGCCCGTTCGCTTCGCTCCTACAGGGCCGAGATTTCAGGACGATAAGCGTTAACACTGAACGATTATGTAATAGAAGTAGCCGCATGGTTCAACACATTTGGTGAGATTGGCGTGAATGTGAAATTCACGCACCCAAATTCACGCATAAATTCACGCTAGATTCAAAGATTCACGAGAATGTGAAATTCGCACGAATTTCGTACGAATTCGTACGAATTTCGTGCGAATTTCGTGCGAATTCGTACGAATCGGCCCCAATTTTGTCTTGTCACTGCTATTTGTTGCACACATTGGATATTGAACAATTTGTTTTGTAGATCAAATCAAAACATTACACATTACATTTCTTAATCTTTGTTGCGTTGCTCACAAATTTGTTGGGAAGGGCATAGGTTATAGGTGATAGTGGATGCAGTGGTCCCGCATTTGCCCCAAGTTCCCCATACTCATCCTGAAGCTTGTCCATCCAATTGACAGAAATGAAGCCAGATTGGAAAGCATGGCCCCATTGCTTGAAATCCTTGAGGTCGTCGACATGACGATGATCGACGACGTCAACGGGGATGGAGACACGATGGTGTTCAACACCAAAAAGGGGGGTGGTGGTGAGGGGGAAGAAAAGGGAGGGGTGCATCCCAGTACCCTTGTACCAGGTGGGGAGGGTGTGGCCCTCCAAATCGGCATGCCAGGACCATGGCGATTGGGAGTGGAGGGAGTAGAGGAGGGCGGTGTCCTCCCAATGCCCCCGCTGCACTTGCTGGGCCTTGCACTCCCATTTGCGCCAGCCAGCGGCCACGTCCCCCGAGACATGAATCCCCGGAGAGCCATCCTGCATCTCCCATTCCCTCAAATACAAACTCATCCCCCTATTGTCAATGGGCCCCCCACAGCTTTTTTTAACATGCTCCACGACAGCGCGGGCATCCGAATCATGGAGCTGCAACACATTAGCTTGCAGATTAGGGTTGTTGTCAAACAACGACAACAAAGGGTCAGTGAGGCTGTGGGGTTGGGCAACGCCGGGGTGCGTTAGCTTCACCAGGGCCACAGGGGTGTCCAAGGTGGACCAAGCACAATTCTCAAGAGAAGGCCAAGACACGGTGCGTGTGCTGTTGGGGCTGTAAACACCTCTGTGCACTGTGCGGAGAGCTACGGCATCAGCCCACTTCTTCAACAAGGCATGAGTGCCCGCATCAGTCATGGTGGCAGAAAAAGAGGGCCTGGGAGAGCAAGAAGCAACATAATATGGATTGGAATGGACACATATGGAGACATACATTGCAATCATGAGTGAAGTATGAGCCTAGATTGGTTTCAAGTGGTGTGCAATTGTTGGGCAAAGGCAAAGAATGCAACATGGTGGGCACAAAAGGCACAACAATGGAATTTTTCAACTTGAAACAACCACCTGGTGCAAACAAATACCCCGAGTATACGGCCGTATACTCTAAGTATACGGCCGTATACTCCAGAGTATACGGCCGTATACTGAGGTATTGGACCCTTGAGTATACGGCCGTATACCCTAAGAGCCCAAAATGGGGTATTTTCAAACACAACATTGATCATCACAATTGGCAAACTAGAGGTATTCCCCAACCCACCTATGCATGCATTGTGCATTATACATTCGTACCCACCTATACATGCCACGTACCCCTTTCTCCCAAAACCCCCTTTTTTACCCGTATACTCCCAAGTATTTTGTAACTACGAAGCCAAGAGACATTCGCCAACTTGCTTCGGAATGCAGCCAAATCATGGCGGGTGTCTATTATGTTGTTACACTGGCTACCTAGGGATTTTTTCCTCCTTTTTGGTGTAAATGGAAACTTCTTACCCTGAAAAACCCCGGGTTTCATGCCCCTCTTGTGCTGAAAACACTCCTACACGGTACAAAAGTCCCAAAGTTGGCTTCCCGGGCCTGGGCTCGCGCAAATTCACAAGTTGGCGCGCCAAGTCGCAAGTTGGCGCGCCAAGTCCGGACTTGGCGCGCCAACTTGCGACTTGGCGCGCGCCAAATGTCCCCCCACCGATCAAACCATCGACTTGCATACCATTGTTGTCACTCGAAATTCCGTCCCTCACCTGCCCTTGCACACTTGGCACGAAGAAAGCATTGTTCCATCTTTTTTTGATTAATGTGCAAAAGACTGCGAATGTGCAAGAAGCTGTCAAATCAATCATATAAATCATATATAGAGGTCACATGCCTTGTTCAGCCTGGACGAAGACCCCCTTATTCTCTATGTACCCCCTTTGCTTCGTCCACGACGACTCCCAAACCGAAAATTTTTTGTTATATAACCCCCAGTCCAGATTATCTGAGCGGATCACTTCCCCCCACCCCTTCCGCGTGCGATCCCCCTTGCCCCCCTTCACCCGCACTCTGGCCCCCCGCAGTCTGGACACCCGGCCGCCTTTACTTCCACCTCGAAAGCTGCGCTTTGAGATTTCACATTTCAGGGCTTTGTGCCGCCCCTCTCCTTTGAAGGCGGCAAAAATGGCAATGTGCCCCCACCTGCGGGCCCATCCCAACAGGTGGTCAATCCACAGATGGGCCCACAGGGTGACGTTCATTTCACAGGCCTTATGGGCCTCCCCCATTTTTTTCAATTCTGTTCGCAGAATTTTCATGTCGGGCAACTGCAATGGTCCGGATTTCCAGACGACATCGCTTGTTGCCAACAGGGATTTTCCCCATTGCCGGAAGGCGTCCGTCCAGGACACCTGGACCCCCCCCATGTCAACGACATGCTGCAGGAGGCCCTCCGCCTCCAGATGGTCACACATGTGTACCCTTCGTGACCGGCCGTTAAGTGGCTGTTTGAATAATTGCGTGAATTTCACGTGAATTTACCCAAAATTTGAGGTTTTTGGGGGAAAATGCCATATTCTTGGTTCATTTCAAGGGCTTTGAGGGGCCAAAATTCCTCCCCTAGCTTTGTTACGCATCATCCAATGAAAGTCCCGCCCCAAAAGCATGCATCATGACCGCACCGTGCCCAAAACGAGAGGTGCCGGAACCCGGCAAGCCTGTAGCCGATTCACAGCCGTGAATCCACGTGAATTCACGTGAAATTCGTACGAATTTCGTATGAATTTCGTACGAATTTCACGTGAATTCACGTGAATTCACGTGAATTTACACAAATGTTACCCGTGTGCACCCCCTGATTTGTCCTCACACCCCTAGTAAGCCCCCCAGCATGCACCCCGGTCACAGGCAACAATGGTCTGGGTTCGTAAGGTCATCTCATGTCCGTCTCTTGCGGCACCGGAACCGCCGCTGTAGAGTCTGAAGGTGCTGCATGTCGGTTAGAAGCCGTCTTCTTGTGCGGCTTGCATACGTTTGTACACTTATGGGCCCTTGCCCATGTTGAGCCCTTTTGGTCGCATCCCACCCATGCAACCAAAGGCTATCATCGTCAATGGTGTGGTTGTCCACAACCACTTGCACCCCTAGTCTCCCCCGGAGGAGGCTTAGGCCCCCGCTGTTGCGCAACATGCGCTTCAGCCTCCGGTGACTTCCCTCCATGGCAAAGCAGGAGAACTTTGACAAGATTCTCCACTTCTTTGCAAAATAATACATGTGGTCGATCCAAAGATGCGTCCACAGAAGTTTGCCCCACTGGAGCTCATTGTGGGCAGCGCCCATGGCTATGCTATGGTTCCGGAGCCGCCCCAAGTCGGCCCCGGAGAACCATGCGGAACGCCACGCGTATACACACATGCTTGCAAAATTCTCCCACCACGTTTTGCACACCGACTCCCAACTTTTTCCCCCTACTTGATGCTGCCTGACACTAGGCTGCTCTAGGCAAGCATCTATTATCTTCTCCCAACCCTTATTGCGCATGAAATGGATGGCAGCAGCACACTCCATCCTCACCTTCCCCTTGCTGTTTGCCTTGTCATTATTTAATGAGGCACGGGTGCAAGTTCGTGCAGCAAGCCGTGCCTCATCTAAAACCGGTTGCAGCATGGTGCGTGCCACAGTGGCCGGTGCCTTCCCTGTCAATTGTACAACTAGGTCCCGTGTCCCGTTGACTGCACACAACAGGACACGAAGGACCCCATGGAGGCCATAATCAGGCACTCGCCTATCACTCATAATGGTCCTATATATAGCACTTATGGCAACGGCTGGTTCCCAGTTGCCGTCTATCGCACTTGCTGTGCCAAAGGTAGCAAGGCACAGAGCACGGTTACGCATGCAGACCCAACACACAGTGGCACCAGGGGATTCTGCCTTCCAGTTTTGGCAGCCCGCCATGAGCACCTGTGCCTTACCATCTGCACACAGAAAAAAAAGGGACTGCCTATCGTTCCCTGCCGTATCCTTAAAACTTACGGTTGCGGCCTTGCGCAACTCATCATCAAAATCAATCTCCTGGGAGGCCGCGTAGAGGGTCTCCCACTTTTCACTGCCCCCTAGTAGCCACCAACTAGATAGTTGGTTGGGGCTGGCGGTGCCACCAAGCGTGCAATGGACGTACGAGGCCTCATGCCTCGATGTACCGTCCACCGCAATAGGCAACCAATGCAGCCGTCGGTCCCCGGGCTGCATGATGGCCGAGGGTGGTGGTGGTCGACACTTGAATAGGTGGGCGATGCGGTCAGGTAGGTAGCAGGCCGCACCATTGATGGCCGTGTCGTCACCCGTATAGGCAGTGAACGCCCGGGACTCCGGCAACGCTAGCTGCCGGAGCATGCCGTACACCTGGTCCCATACCACACCGTACGTCATGCTCCCCACCAGGTACCGGGACTCTGTCCTAGAGAGGTGCAATGACCGGATCCTCCACACGGCCATAATCAACCTCTCCTCCTGGGTGGGCTCGGGCTGGACGGTGGCTACAATTCTTGTTTCGGGGGTAAGCACTATTTGCCCCGTGTCGGGCAGGTACTTGACGGTGTAGGGTGCTGCAAGCTCCTTGGTAACAACCTCCTGGAGCTCTTGTAGGCGCCGCCGTCGTGTACGATCCGCTACCAGATGGAATGGCTCCTTGGGCCGTGGCATGATGTGAGATACAGGACCTGTTGAATGGGCAGGCAGTCATCGCAAAGTTTCTACCATCCCCCTGCCGCAGACCACTCTTTCTACTGTGATTCGCATGCAATTAAAAGAAATTCACATAGATTCGCACGAAATTCGTACGAAATTAGTACGAATTTCGTACGAATTTCGTACGAATTTCACATGAATAGAAATGTGTGAATATTCTGAAAATGTGAAATTCGTACGAATTTCGTACGAATTTCGTGCGAATTTCACATGGCTGTCACAGAATTTCTGCCAAAGCCTCATCCTTGTGCCCTCGTTGACCCTCACAAAGCAAGCTCAGGATGGTGCTCATGCTGTCATTGTCATTGTCATTGTCTCATGCTGTCATTCCGGCTGTCACTCAGCCAGGAGTGTAATATACAAACAGTTCCGCAGAAAGGAATCGCAAATTAACAGGTTAACAGGTTAACGGGTCAGGGGGCACGTACACCGTACCGCAATTAATGTACAAACAGTGCTGGAGAAAATTTCGCACAGTGGGGGGGGAGTACCCCACATATCGGTCAAACTGCCCATGCTTGGGGGGGGGGGGCAGGATAACATTCGTCGTGGTTAGAAAGGTTAGAAAGGTACCTACGCACCCCCCCCCCCCCCCCGGGAGCAGAGCTCCGGCTAGCGGAGCCCTGGGAGCTCTGCTCCGCCACCGCCTCCACAAAGGAGGGGTCCATGGCCGCCGACGTGAGGCGGTGGGGGGGGGTACTGCCGGCGCACTTCCTCCAGTGCGGCAGTCACCTTGGGGGCGTCCGGGGCCACGCTGTCCACATCGACCTGCTTGCCACTGGCCATCATGGCCATCCGCAGGCCGGTGGACACTGCGGACATCTGGCCGGCGCATGCCTCGGCCTGGGCATGCCAGGCCTGTGCGCCGGCCAGGAGGTACCGGACACCGGCAGCACTGGCCCCCCCCCTGTCACCCGGGGGGGCGGGGGCCTTGGCACCCTCAGCCCTCTCCACTGCCTCTGCTGGCTGTGCCGCTGGCTTTGCCTTGCGCAACGTCGCCACGTCACGCTCAAGGCTCTTCACCTTGGTGGCCAGCCGGTCACGCTCCCTGGTGACGTCCGCCAACCGCGACTCGCAGTCCCGCCTGTCCTCGTGGACCCTGGACAGACGGGCCTCGAGGTCGCGGTTGGCGGCCTCCGCGCTGATGGCGCGTGCCTCCCACGCCCCCGCCCGCTGCTGGTCCACCCACTCCTGCACCACCCCCCTCTGCCCCCGCCCCCCCGACGGCTCCGCCTGCTCCGCCCGCCCTGCCCGCTCCCCCGGGGTGGCCGTACGCGGGGCTTTGGGGGGGGGGGTGGGGCCCGTGTCCCCTTCGGGGCGCCCTTTCCGCTTGCGCGTGGGGGGGGGGTTCGTCCTCCTTGACGTCAATGACGTCAGCCACCACCCCCTTCCGCTGCCTCCCCACATGGACGCGCATGGCAAGCCATGCCACGTCCACCCACTCCGGCCTCCGCTGCTCCCAACCCGTGAGCACATTCAGCCCACAAATCCCAGCCGTCGTCACCGTCCCCTCCTCCCCGATCCGCGACACCCCCGTCTGCACCCGCCAGTGCCCACTCACAAGCCGGTAGGCAAACATGCCCACCAGCTCCTGCCCCGCAGGCAGGTTGGACCCCCCCCGGAGCACAATGGGGCAGGGGAAGGAGACGCGGAGGGTGCCCTGCACCCCCCGCGACTCCAACTCCATGTCCGACACGGCACTGAGCTGCCGCTGCCGCCCATCCGGCCCGGGCGGCACCTGCTGGGTCCGGGCCGGATCCGGCTGCCGGGCGGCCAGGGTGACCCGGTCCAGGAGGGGGTCGGTGTGGGCCTCGCCCAACTCGTCGCGGGACGGCTGGGGCACCACCACCTCGCGCGCCATATGCCCCCTGGCGGTGCTGGCCTCGCTGCCTCCCGAACGCCGAGAGCGCTGCGACCCCACACTGCGCACACTGCCGGCCTCGCTTGGTGCCCGTCCACCGCCGGTGCCTGCGGGCTGGGCGCCACCGGGGCCTGCGGGCTGGGCGCCACCGGGGCCTTCGGCGGGCTCGGCGTGCTCCTCAGGCAATCGGGGCCGGGGCTTGTACTGGCGCCTGGTGTGGTGCCGAATATCCGGCGACCAAGCGGTGAACGGGACCTGCATGCAGATGTGGGGAGGTGTGCAAGGCAAAAATTGAGAAAGGGGGAGTGGACACGGGGCAATGGAAGAGCAAAAGGAGCAAATTGGACGAAATTCACAGAAATTCGTACGAAATTCGTACGAATTTCGTACGAATTTCGTACGAATTTCACATCTCGAGAAAATTCACACAAATTTATTCACGTGAAATTCGTACGAAATTCGTACGAAATTCGTACGAATTTCGTACGAATTTCACGTGAATTTCGTCCAATTTTTGCAAATACACAAAGCAAACACACAAGCAAGCACACCTTGCAGTCGCATGGGCAGGTGATGCTCCATGCCCCGGTCCTCGCGCACTTGGGCGACCGCCACGCTGGGACCGTGTTCACCAGGTGCCACAGCGTGGTCGGCCGACCCGGGGGGGCAATGCCGGACAAGGCGAAGTGGATCTCCGACTCCGCGTTGACATCGCCCCCCTTCACGACCTCCAGCTGGTGCACGCTGCCCAGGAAGAACAGCATGCACTGGGGGCCGACCTCGATGACGGCGAGGTCGGCGGCCGGGGCCGACCGGGAGATGAAGGTGGGGTGGAAGGGGCAGGTGGGGGGGCCTGCCGGGAGCGTCTGCGGGGCGTCGGCGAACAGGGCCTGGGCAGCCTCCCCCTCCCACAACCCCACCCTCGCAACCGCCCCCTTCCCCACCCACAACACCTGGTCCACGCTGGGGAGGTCCCAGCTGGACAAATCCCCAGCAACGTCCAGGGCCTCCTTGGGGGGGATGGCGTCCAAGTGTGTGGTGTTGGCCTGGTGGTGTTTGTGTCGGGGGTCGGGGGTCCACAAGTTAAAAAGAGCCCCCTGCAACCCATCCTTGGAGTCGGGGTGGGCAGGCAATCCATGATGGCGGCTGGTGGCCACCATCAGCACCATGTCCCCCCGATGCAGCTGAACGGTGTCCCAGCGCGCCTCCCCCGCCTCCCCCAGGGCCGTCCCCGCCTGCACCGCCACCTGGTAGTCCTCTGACAAGCAGAGGAAGCTACTCAGGTGGCAGTCCCCCACCGCCCTGTCGCTGGGGGGGAGGACGTCGGGGTGGGTGGTCACGTCGGTGTGGGGGAGCTGCGGCCCACTCCCCACACTGGCCACAATGACGCTGCCCGGCGTCATTGGGTGGAGGTCCCCAACCCCAGGGACACCTTCGGTGAGGTGGGGATGGAACTCCCCCCCACCCCCGACCCCAAGGTGCTCTTGCTTTGCCACCGGCGGGGGAGCTCGGGATCCTTGGCCTGCTCCTCACTCCGCGCGGCGTTGAAAAGGAGCTCAAAATTTTTTGCGACGACTTTTTCGTCGCCGCTGCCCCACGCCTTCATCACCTTGTTCCACCCCACCTCACAATCCCGTGCCTCCACAAGCCCCCGAAGCACAATGTAGCCGTTCCCATCAACAAAGTTGAGGGGCGGCTGAGAGGGGCCAACCCTGTCGGGGGCGGGGTCAGGGCTGCCCGTCACCCCATGAGGGGGGTCGGGAAGGGGTTCGGTGCGGAGGGGGGGTTCACTTGAAATGAAGGGGGGGGCGCATGAGGCACCACGGTACCATTGCAAAGAAGTTGTGCTATAGAAGGTGGGGTGGGTGACGTCGGGGACGTGCACCTGGGGGGGGATGGTGGGATGGAAAGGGGCGACGCCCAAATCATCCCACCACCGGGGGTTGGCAAGATGCCAAGAAAAGGGGAAAAAAGAGTGGTCTGCTGGTGCACCTACAGAAAGATCCTGCAGGCACACCATATCGCAGTTGGGGAGGGTGTGGACAAGGTTAGTGGTGGGGTACACCTGGACGTGGGCGTCCTTAGGCTTCCCCACAGGGTTATTCCTCATCGAGTTGAGGAGCTGGTCAACACTGGAGGGGAGAGGGGTCAGATGGAGAAATTTGAGGGTGGGGAGTTGGTGGCGCAGTTCCGTCCACAGGGTTGTGGCCCATCCCCTCCCCCCGAGGTAGCTGTTGCGGGTGGGGCTGCGCATGTCGATGTGGATGACATCGGGGGAGGGGTCGAGGGAGGCTGCCCAGCCCATGATGGCATCCACCCCCAGTGCCTCCGACTCGTACGTTGCCTCCTCCAATTGATGGTGGGCAACGGGGAGGGCTTGGTAGTGGGCGAGGGTGTCGGCTGCGGGGTCGGGGCGCGAGGCCAGGCTGGCGAGCTGCGACATAGTCTGCTGGGACATTGTCAAAGAGAATGCGAAGAAAGGCTTTGAGAGCTGTGGGAAAGCGAAACAGTGGAAATGAGGGTAAATTCGTACGAAATTCGTACGAAATTCGTACGAATTTCGTACGAATTTCGTACGAATTTCACATACTGTGAATCTGTGAATCTACCGTGAATTTCTGCGTGAATTTAGGTGCGTGAATCTCACATTCACGCGAATCTCACCAAATCTGTTAAACCATGCGGGGACTTTAAACCTCTAAATTGCACCTATTTGTTGCATCTTACTTTGGGCGAAGGTAGCACGACAAAAGCACACGATAGCACCAAGTTACGAGCAAAACACAGCAAAATTGGGTGAAATTCACGGTACCGTGAATCTCGGATTCAAACGGCCGGTTCACGAAGGGTACATGGTGTCCCATCCCTCACTCTTCACCCACTCGGCAGCCGCCGTCTGCTCGATTTTCAGGGGCACCTTCTTCTTATCCTTCCTCTCCTCTTCCAACGCCACCCCGGTGGCGGTCCGTGCCTGGATCCGAATGGGATCCAGGAACCATTGCACCCACCTCACGGCCTTTCCCCTTTTCCACCGATGCACCGTGTGGAGGCTGTTCACAAGGGCTGAAAGCCCATTGTGCACTTGCCGGTGCACACCATGCAGCCCATAGTTGGGGGGCCGCTGGGCGGGGCGCACGATCGGGCAGATCATCCCCGCCCACAGCCACTCCTCGACAATCACCCCCATCCCGCAACCAAATTCGTGCAGAATGGTTGCCCGATTTTTCCCACGCAGCCAACAAACGGTGGCTGCGGGGTTTTTGGCCGTGAAGGAGGAGCAACCCCCCAAAATGACCTGCGCCTTGGTGTCTGCTATAAAAAAACAAATCACCTTACGCAGGTAACCCCCTTTATCGGGGATTTGCTGCTGCAGCACCTCGGTGAGGTCCGCGTTCAGGTCATAGACCTCGGCCAATTGGGAAATGATGGCCTTCTTCTCGGATCCGCGCAGCAAGATCCAAGAGCCCAAGGGCATATGACTCCCCAGGTCTCCAACGGCAAAATGCACGAAGGAGGCCTGCCAGAGCTTTGTCCCGTCGAAGGAGATGCCCACCCACACGTTGTCCGTCAGGAACGTGGGGCCGTCACGGTGCCACATCACCTATGCCAGAAAACAGACCGTGTGTAACGGGTCACCGTGAACGGTCGCCGGGAAACGCTTTGGTGCAGGGTGAAAATACCTGCAGTTTCTGCCACAGATTGCATGCGGCCCCAAAAATGTCATTGTCCTCGTCCGTCTGAAAATGGACCTCCGTGACACGGGGGGCGGACAATGCCTTTCGCACCTGCATCAGGGTTCCCCATGGGCACTTCCATTGGCTGTGTGCCCGGCTGTACTGCAGTTTGCGGAAGCTGTCGCCATTTTTGCGGCTCTCCCACAGAACGGCCGCGGCCAACAGCTCCAAATCGGGGGTGGGGGGTTTGCTCTCCCCGCAAACGAGGTGGATGCGGCGGCGGCGGGGTTTGACGTGTACTTCCCAATGTGGCCCCAAAATCTCCCCCACGACTTCGCGAAGGCGTGCCAGCCGCGCGCGCCTGTCGCGGTAGTTTGAGGGCGCCAGCTGCTCAAAGGGCCGCTGCATGGTGCACAAACAAAGACCTGCGGCACGTGAGGACGTGGCGGGCGGGTTAGATCATGCAACGGAACGTTGTTGCACGTTCGCACACAGATGGCACACAGTTGGCAGGCAAGTGGCGCGCGCCAATTCAGGATTTGGCGCGCGCCAACTCGTCGGTTGGCGCGCGCCAAGTCCTGAGTTGGCGCGCGCCAAGTGGCAAGTTGGCGCGCCAACTTCCCATTTGGCGCGCGCCAACTCCCCTGTTTGCGCACGCCAAATCAGGATTTGGCGCGCCAACTTACCACTTGGCGCGCGCCAAAACCATGCCCAGCCAGTGCCTGCTCATTTCTTCGACCGCTTGCTGCCCTGACTCTGACTCCCCTCGCTCTCTTCCGCCCGCCTGCGCTTGGGGTCAAGCAGGTGCGCAACCGGGTGCTTGTCCAGCAGGCCCTTCAGCTCCGTGAGGGTGGCCTCTTTGACCCCCATGTTGAGGGCCACATGGCGTTGGGCGCTGAGTGCAGAGTGCAACTCCACCGCCGCCGCCTGCAGGTACAGCACATGCTGCCCTTGGTCGGGGTCGGCACTACCCTCTGCCCCCCCCCCAACTGCACGCACCTGCGCCGTAGCGGTCACCTCCTGCTGCAACTCCCCCCTCTGCTTTTCCCACCCCTTCTCCCGCCGCTCCCACAAGGCGCGCTCACCGGTGAGCGCGTCCTGTGCCGTCTTGCGGGCGGCCTCCGCCGCCTTCAGCTGCTCGCGCAGCAGCTTGTTCTCCGCCTCCAGGCGGAGAATCTCCGCCTTCTCCCGTGCCCCCCCCCCCGTCTCCCGCTGCCTGCGCTGCCTGTGCTGCCTGCCGGGGGGTGGTCGTGGGGCGAGGGCGCCTGGAGCCCCTAGCTTGCTGCTCCGTGCGGCTGCCCTTGCTCTGCAGGGAGGGGTCCCCAGACACGTCAGATGCGGCCCTGCCCCCCTTCTCCCCCTTCGGCCCTTTCCCCACGAGCTGCTTGTGGAAGCGGAGCAGAAACGCCTGCGTTGCCTCCTTCAAGTGGGGGGCGGGGGCAATGGCCCGCACGTCGCTCCACTCACACTGCTTCCACCTCTGCAGCTGTCCCAGAGCGTCAATGCTGCAGAGGAGGAGCCGGTTTTGCGTGGAGGGGGGGCGCACCTGCACAAAGGGCACAACGGAGACAACCCATGGTTGCACCCCCCCCTTCCCCTGCACCACTGCCCAGAACGGGCACTCCACCACCCTATTCTGTCCCGAACCCCGCCGAATCACCTGCGCCTGGAACAGGCGGCTGATGATCGTCCCCCCCCCATCGACGACGTCCACCGCCGTCGCCTCGGCGGACGTCACCTTCAGGAACTTGTCGGGGCTGTGCAAGGCGTCCCCGAAGTCCGCCGGTTCCGGGACCGCCGGAACGTCCCAATCCACCACCACGTCCACATCCACCTCCAACCCCTCCTGCTGCTCCTGCCGCTGCTCCTGCCGCTGCTCCTGCCGCTGCTCCTGCCGCTGCTCCTGCGGCTGCCCCTCCACCTCCTCCGCCCCGGCCGGCACGGGCACCGGACGCGGGTCCACTTCCAATTGAAAATTGGCGTAGTGGATGGGGACCTGCAAATGCGCAACAACACAAGCATAAAACAATGCACACAACGACACCACTGCAACAGCGAAGACAACTCGAAAACCAGCCACAGAACAACGTTTCCGATAAAACCCAACGAATTAAATTCAGGCGCCAAAACATCACTTGGCGCGCGCCAACTAGCTATTTGGCGCGCCAAAACTTGACTTGGCGCGCGCCAAAACTGGACTTGGCGCACGCCAACCGAACACTTGGCGCGCCAACCGGTGACTTGGCGCGCGCCAAGATGGAAGTTGGCGCGCGCCAACTGCGAAGTTGGCGCGCCAATCTGCTTTTTGGCGCGCGCCAAATTCGTGTCACGTGTGACAACATCGCATGCATGCAAGGCACCGCGCGGGCACACCTTCTCGCTGCAGGAGCAGATGGTGCGGCGGGCCTTGTCCACGCGGACGAGGTCCAACATCTCGGCGTCTCGGGAGCTCAGGGGCGGGGTGAAGTGGTCCATGGCCATCCAGGCCATGCGGCCGGCCCCTGGCTCCCGCACGAACGCAGCGCCCAGTGCGGCGAACGAGTACACCACCGTGCCGGCCGTGCAGCGCACGCGGCAGAAGTCGGTGGCCTCGGGGGGGGGAAGCCACCACCGGTGGATGTGCGGAGTGAGGCAGGCATCCGCTCTGGCCGCCTCGGCGGTGGGCCCCACGTGCGCGTGGTCGGTGGGGGTCAGAAACAGACCCGCAGACACCCCCTCTTGCAGGAGGAGGACGTCCCCCATGTAGGGCACCGGGGGGTCCAACGGCTGCTCAGCCTGCGACACGAAGCACACAGGCTGGGGGATCGCGTCGGGAGTGAGGAAGTCCTCCTTTGCCGGGGGGGGGGGCGGCCGGCCTCTCCTCCGCTTCCGCCGGCGCCTCCGCATCCGCCGGCGCCTCCGCATCCGCTGGCGCCGCCGGCATCTCCTCCTCCTCCTGTGCCGCACTGTGTGGGGGGGGGGCGGCATCCGCGTCAGCCGGCGCGGCCGGCCTCTCCTCCGCATCCGCTGGCGCCTCCGGCATGTCCACCTCGTGGGGGGCAGGCACGGGATCCTGGGGCCGGTACCTGTACGGGTCGGACCCATACGGGAGGCACAGAGCGGACCCGACTGCAGCCCCCTCGGCCAGAAGCTCGGAGGGCATCACCGGAACACTGTTCATCAGCTCCGTTACACTCTCCGGCTCTACGGTCAGCATGCGCGACCGGTAGCCGACGGGTGCAAACGGGATGAACAGTGCCCGGCCAGGCCCGCCCGCACAGCGGTGGATCACCGTCCCGCGGAGGAGCGTCACGCTGCGAAACGGTTGGATAACAATATCCCACCGATGCGCAGCGTGATAGCCCCCCTGCGTGCCCGGGCACACCTGGAGGGACTTGGACGGGGGAGAGGTGGTGAGGGGGATGAACACGACCATGCACTGCACTGACTGTTTCACAGACAGTGCAAAATCGCGGTGGGGGATCTGGAAACCCTTCCAGGGTTCTGCCTCCCACCGCTCGATGATCTTGGGGCACAAGGCCTCAAGTCCCTGCAGCGGTGGGAGGGAGAACCCCAGCAGGGCCAGAACAGCCTGCCAGAGGTCGTCCGGGAGCCAGTGGGGGACGCTGGAGACCGTCGTCTGATAGCGCCCCCCACCTTCCCCGGGGGCCTGGAGGTCCACCTCCTCGAGCATCGACGGGTTGAGTTCCACCGTGGCGAGCTCCGCCAGTCTGGCCCACAGATCCTCGGGGATGATGCGGTCATACTGGCGGTAGCCCGCCGCGGCAAAACCCTCCTCCGTGACGATGGGGGGGTTGGGGATGTCGTGGTTGGCGACGGGGTAGGAGTTGTGGAAGGAGGGGTGGGGGCAACCCATGCCAAGCATGGTGAAGGGGGCGTCGGTGCTGTAGAGGGTGGGGTGGGTGATGTCGGGGATGTGGGTGCGCAGGCGACGGTTGGTGGAGAACTCCGTGGGAGCTACTGCATCCCACGCCTGCACCTTCACCGTCTGGTACCGCACGACGGCGTCAGTGGCCGTGCGGTGCGTCCAGCCACTTTTTTTGACTGGATCCACCCACAGCCACTGCTCCTCGGGGTCGAGACCCTGAGGCGGCATCTCCTGCAGGTCGAGAACGTTAACGAACTCTTTTGACGCTGCAGCAGTGCACAGCTTCAGGGTCTTGTTGAAGGCCTCAAGGGTGACTTGAGAAAGCTTCAACTCGACCGCGAGCGTCGTGGGGTACCGGCCCATCACGGCACAGCAGAACCTGCTAAGAACCCCCCTGGTCAGGGCGAAGTTAACACAGGTGGCGTCAATTCGCCAGACCAAGTGGGGATTGCCCGGCTGGTCCCACTTGCCGAAGAGGGCGGCCTCCAGGGGTTCGCGGAGGGGGGGGAGCTGGGGGAAGGAGTCGGCGTCCGGGGAGGTGAGGGTGTAGGGGATGGGAAAATAGCCCCCGGGGAAGTGCTCGGAGCCCACGTTGGCGATGTGGGCATCGACCACCGGCTGCACCTCGGGGTTAGGTGGTGCAGCGGGGGCTGGGGCTGGGGCAGACGTGGGGTCGGTGACTGTCACCTTCTTCCCCTTGCCCTTCTTGGGTTGCTTTGGAGGCATGATAACGTGAAATGCCTAGAAGGGAAAGGGAATGCATAAAGGGTGCAAAAGAAGAGGAAGAATGGGGCACTTGGCGCGCGCCAAAACCGGAGTTGGCGCGCGCCAACTCAAGAGTTGGCGCGCCAAGTTGGCGCGCCAACTTGGCAGTTGGCGCGCCAACTCTTGAGTTGGCGCGCGCCATCTGCCAAGTTGGCGCGCCAACTTTGACTTGGCTTCCAAAAAGTTGGCTTCGACCCAAAAAACCCACATATTGCATCATAACAACAAAGCAACGCAACCAAAAGCTGTAAAATATCAATAGTTCCTCACGTTTCATGCACAAGGCGTAGCAACAACACAGTGCACAAGTACAAGCAAGTTGAATGCTCTCGACATGGAGTTGACCAGGAGTTGGCGAATGTACAGTATCTGGGGTTGGCTTCGTAGTTACATCCTGGTATGCCAGGTTATGCTCACCATACACCTTTTAGGGGCCAAGGGTGAGCAACACGTTTTGGCAGCAACAGCAGCAAGCAGCAGCAGCAAGCAGGCAGGCAGTTAAAAAGTCCTTGCGACCACACCACGGCTCAAAACCGGCATCCGAGTAGCTCAAAACGACCGAGGAGCCAAGGCGCATCACCGGAAAACAACTTTGGTTGCATTTCGAGCCGTCTAGCCCGTTCTACGGCCGATTTAGTGTCCAAAAAAGGCCGTTTTTGGGCTGTTTTCGGCTGTTTTCAGGACGATCGTCCTGAAAGTTCAGGACGATCGCCGCTACGCCAAGCAGGTGTTTCCGATGAAGGCCGTTGTTCATTCATGGCGATTGGGCTATCAAAGAATGGCAAATTGGTGTTCAATAAGGCGTGTACCACGCCGTGGTGCCATGCGGTGGTCCATTTTGAGGTGAAAATGAGCCGTTTTCCAACCGTGTTTTAGGACCATCGCCGTAACCATGGAGGCACAACTCTAAAGCAAGCGGTCTTTCTTCAACGGTGATTTCCAATGCGTTACGCAAGACTAGGACCCAGCTCGGTCCTAGTTCGAGTCTTGATTACCGAGCTGGGTTTATCCTGTCGAGGTTTTACACCACCTTTTAGGGTCCAAGGCTGAGCAACACGTTTTAGCAAGCAGCAGCAGCAAGCAAGCAAGCAGGCGAGTAAAAAGTCATTGCGACCACACCAGGGCTCAAAACCGGCATCCAAGTAGCTCAAAACGACCGCGGAGCAAAGGCGCATCACCACAAACAAGTTTCGTTGCATTTCGAGCCGTCTAGCCGATTTAGTGTCCAAAAATGGCCGTTTTTAATTGGGCTGTTTTCGGCTGTTTTCAGGACGATCGTCCTGAAAGTTCAGGACGATCGCCGCTACGCCAAGCAGGTGTTTCCAATGAGGGCCGTTGTTCTTCCATGGCGATTGGGCTATGAAAGGATGGCAAACGGTCGTTCAATACGGCGTGTACCGCGCCGTGGCGTCACACGGTGGTCCATTTTGAGGTGAAAACGAGCCGCTTTCCAGCCGCGTTTCAGGACAATCGCCGTAAGCATGGAGGCACATCTCTAAAGCAAGCGGTCTTTCCTCAACGGTGATTTCCAATGCGTTACGCAAGACTAGGACCCAGCTCGGTCCTAGTTCGAGTCTTGATTACCGAGCAGGGTTTACCCTGTCGAGGTTTTACACCACCTTTTAGGGGCCAAGGCTGAGCTACACGTTTTAGCAGCAACAGCAAGCAGCAGCAGCAGCAGCAAGCAGGCGAGTAAAAAGTCCTTGCGACCACACCGGGGCTCAAAACCGGCATCCAAGTAGCTCAAAACGACCGGGGAGCCAAGGCGCATCACCACAAGCACCCCCATGCCTGCTGCAAAGCGTGTGCGGCTAGGGGCGGATGGGGCCGCAGCAATTGACTGTGACAATCCTAACCAGAAGGTTGAGGTTGAAGTTACGGTTGGCACGTGATGAGTATGCCGCCGGTGCATGTTTTTTTTATGCAACCGCCCTCAGCCTCCATGCGCTCCGCAGTGAGACCCCCTTAACTGAAGTGGACCTCCGAGTCCAGGCAACCACAATGTACAGGGAACGGTGTGGGATAGAGGTTAAGGAGAGTGCTCTAAGTGTTTGTAGGGCCCTGGAAGCGAATAATTGGGAAGGGAAGCCCTGGGGGGGAAAGCCCGACCATTTTCGACATCTCGCCCACCACATCGATGGGAAGGTTGTGTTGTTGCGTACAAACACACACAAAATAATGGATTCAAGGTTTGGCCCGGACACTGCTGTGACGTCTGCTGCAGTTTGGAGTCCGGGTATGGGAGAAGCCAAAGTGTTTCATACGATCCAGGAGATGGAGGAAGCCTGTGAACAAGCATGCGTGATCGTCGTTGGTGAGGCCGAACGTGACGGGCTGCGGCCGCGAGGACATTACCGGTGCGCCAGCTACGACCGCTCGTTGCAGGTAGCACCTTTGTGTGTCTTGCATGGCATAATGGGGACACTGCTGTACACTAGAGAGACGTTAGGGCAATTCTCCTTGCGAAGGTTGCAGTTGGGTGTCGGTGGGAGCAAAGGACATACAGCGAAAGGGGATTGTCGCCGGTCGCGGCTTGTGCAAGGGACACAGGAGCATGGCCCCCTTGTGATGATGGTGAACCGCATTGCAAGGAAGTTGGTACCAAAGTGGTTCACATGGATTACAATACAGCTGTCATGCAATGAGACGACAGCTCCCCATCAACATCGTTTTGATAGTACCCCGTGGTCAGTAGTGTTCTCCACGGGGCGGCACGTGGGTGGTGAGATCTGGGTGGAAGAGGGAGGCATTGGCAGTGGTCCACGTGGCAGACCAGGGAGAAGGCAGTGCCCAGATGGCATTAGCCGTCCGGGGCATAGGTACCGTGTCGATAGGCAACCTGTAGTGGTCCGCACTGGGGCATGGCATGCTACTTGCCCATGGAAGGGGGATAGGCGATTGGTGGTGCTTTACGGCCGTGGAGAGTGGCAGAGTTTGCCTGCTTCGCACCGCAAGTTCTTGCAGCAACATGCCTTCCGCCTGCCTGCAGGTTAGTGGCGGTCCGCAAGGTGGAGCACGGCAACGGCCATGTGGCATGACGAACCCCCCAAGTCACAATTGGTGTTGGCTTGGTACAACGTTGCAATGCCTCCTGCTAGCCTCTGGGGGACAGGAGGCCTTCCATGATGAGTGCCCAGATGATGTGGCGGTGTGGGCTACATGTTGGGGTGACATTGTGGCAGGTATGACAGGTGCTGTGTACCGTCCACATGCCGTTGCACGCCTGCTGGCGAATGAGGGACAGCCAACTGTTACTCTGTGCCAGTGTAGTGGTCGGTGTCAATGTGTCAGGAGGGCTCCCAAGTTTGAGTGGATGCGGCAGTCCGAGATGGCTGAGTGTTGGAAGCACATGGTACCGAAACTGGTTCGTGCTGGTGTTCGTTCTCTATCGGACTGCTGGCTAATGAGCAATGGTGGCAGCGGTGCCCAGTGTGTGACGTGAAAGTCCACCAGGCTGGAGGTGAGTTGGGAATGCCCGCCCAAGTCTTGCATGTTACTAACCAGGGCCAGAGCCTGCGGGTGCGAATGAGGGAGGGAATGAGCGGCCGTTCGTTGGGCCGCCCTTCAAACGCCCCCCCATGTGGCTGTGGGGGGGATCTTCAGGAGGCCATTGTACTATCGTCACTAGTGTTCAACAAGTGGGCTCCACTCCATGTCCACAATCAACAGCTTCATAGCTTGACGGTGGATCATGAGTTTGTGGATATCAATGGGTACCATTGGTCCCTTCGGGCCATGGTGCTACATGTTGGACCAACTAGGGAGCAAGGGTACTTTATTGCTCACATTTTAGTTCGCGATGTATGGTGGTTGTGTGATGATGCCTCCGTGAGCAGGGGACGGCCCCCAGCCACTTCACGAAAGGTGACATTCCTATTGTATGAGCGTACTCCCACAGAGATGGTGGGTCTGTCACAGGGCGGTTCACAAAGCAATCGTGGTGTACGTGATGGCCCCCCTCAGTCTATAGCAACAACTGTCGACAGGCATGCCCGGAGCATGCCAAGTATCACCCCGTTGCGAGCCATGGCGCTGGCAACAGGTGACCCAGAGTCTACCAACCACATTGGGGACGCACAACCCTCCCCCTCACAGTTTGCAACACCAACTGTCAACAGGCATGCCCCGAGCGTGCCAAGTAACACCCAATTGCCAGCCATGGCGCTGCCAACGGGTGACCCCGGATATGCCACACATGTGGGGGATGTGCAGCCCACCCCCGAGTTTATTGAAGCTGTGGCAAAGCTTGTACAAAAGCAAAGGGTACGGGTGAAACAGCATCTGCAGGTCCTTGTGCAAGCCCACCAGGCTCATCTCCGGGCACGTCATGAGAAGGAGTGGGATGAGAGGCATGCAGGTCAGGGCATGTCACACCGGTCTGTTTCCGAGTCCATAGAACAGGATAGAGCCCGATCTGCTGCATTGGCAGCAACGGGGAGCAATGCTTTTTCTGTGATGATGGGGGCAGCCCCAAGGCAACAGACAGCAAGGCCAAAGACACTGCAAGCGTTTGTCGATGAGCATTGGCAGTTGCAGTTCACTGTTCAAGGGGGTGTAATGTGCATATGTTGTTCATGGGCTGCTGAAACGGATTGTCCTGGGGTGAAGCGGCCACCGAAGGCTGCTGCAGCCTTGGTGAATGGGACATATGGCATGGGCATGCGTATGATGATTGCTACACCAAAGGGATGGCGTAAAGATGTCCTGGAGGGTCACCTTGGTGTGTCACGTGGCACGACCAGCAGCCGCAAGAAAATTGATAATCCTGGCCGCCACCACTTGGCCGCTGAGGAGAGTTTCCGGGTGCATTGTGCAGAACGTTTTCGGGCACTGTGCCCCAGTGCATCTGCATCTGCATGTGCAGTCAATGTGGCAGAGAGGAGCAGTGTGTTCATTAGGGGTGAGGGCATGGACCTCGGTGTACCTATGAGCGATGCGGTGGCGGCCATTTTGTCGCGCTTGGTGGAGGTGTACATTGGCCTCCGCATGTGCACATCCATCCGTGCAATCAGTGAACGCATTCTTCTGCGTTGTGCGTTTCCCTCCGAACCGGGCCATCATGCCTCTCGGCGATGGATAGTTGAGAGGGCCATGGTCGCAATGCATGGCGCCATGCAAGATGGTGTGTCAGAGACCTTGCAAAGGGCATTGTTCATTGCCTTGTTGTTGGATTGATCTGACCGGCAACGGCATCGCATCAATGAGTATGCCATCCTGCTCCTCTTTCCAGGCACTGGCCCGGGGGGATTGTGTGAGGTGTCCCTTGGTGTGCTGGATGTGGCTTCAGGGGAGGCACAAGAGGTGACGGCACAGGTGGAGGCAATGCTGCTGTCCTGGATGCCTGATCGTGCCTGCTGGGCTCAGAAGGTTGTGGCTTTTGCGGTGGATGGTGCCTCTAACCTTGGTGTGCGTGGTGCCACTGCAAGGCAAGCTGTTGATGTGTCGGCAATGGAGCACAATGTGTTTGCCATGCTTGTGACGTGGCTGTCCTTGCTAACCCCCTTGGGTGAGCCATGCCATGTGGTCCAGCGCAAGCTAGGCCTTGCCTTGGAGGCTGCCGGCCAAGTGCATGCTGACTACCTGGCAGCTGTGGGTCGCCAACGTGCATTGTACAACGGTGCGCGCCAGTGGAAGGACCTCGAGAGGTGTGTCCAAGAGAACATCAGACCAGATACACGCAGCGGGTTGCGTTTGATCCCTGCTAGTCACCGTATCCGGTGGTCCGAGGCAAATGCCCGTCGCAACAAGGTGTTCTTGGCCAATGTGCCATGGGTGGCGAGGCATTTGGATTCCAAAACGCACCTCACCACCAAGGAGGAGGAAGTGTGGGAGGATTGCCATGATGCAGGTTTGCTTTCATGGGCAGTGGTATATGGGGACATACTACATGGTACGCGCAGTTTCAACAACGTTGCACAGTTGCATGCACCAACAGGTGCCCACTTGACCAAGGCAACCGAAATGTTACAGGCACGGGTGGAAAAGGTGGCGAGGGAGGAGGGGCCAGGGTGGACTCAATTCAAAGAGCAAACTGTGACAGGTGCATGGCATGGCGTTGAATTGGTCCGGTTTGATGCCGATGGCCAGAGGTGCACAACCAGCCCCCCTTTTCCAGCCACAAAAGCACGAGCAGTCACAGACACACTGCTTGCTGGCATCAGGGAGGGACAGGGTACCATTGACCCCCGGGGTGTTCTTGAGTGTGCTGTGTTGCTTGACCACGGCCGTTGGCTCGCTCTACCAGCGGCTGATCGAGCCACATTTGGAGTGGATCTGCTGAAGCAGTTCATGGGCACACATCATGCTAAACTGGCAGCTGCGCATGTTAATGCTGCTCGTGCATTGGAAGAGTGGGAAACCTTCAAGGAGCATGTCGTTCGGACCTTCGCAAAGACCCCCATGTCCCGGATGTGGGAGGCCTTGACGCCGGAGCGGGAGCATGTCCAATGGGTGAATGTTTGGCGTGTTTTGGCATTGCTGCGCACATATTGTCCTGCTGAGGCTACTGTTGAGCGTGCCATTTCGTTGCGTGTGAGGTTCACCAATAGTATGCATGATATGGAGGACACACATGTCCTTAGCATGTTCATGGCTTTGCATTGTAATCTGCCACCTTTGCGGCAGTGGGCGAAGGGGAAGGGTGTCGAGGTAGCCAGCAAGCTGGCAGCCAATGCACGCTTCGATGTGCGTCCCCGGCATAGGGTTTCGCATCGCATTGATCCACGTACATGAGTGGAAGCGGCCATGTTGCAGTGCCTGGAAGGGGAGGCTGCAGTGGCAGACGATGGTGACATTTTGCCATCTTTTGGGGGGTCGGAAGTGCCACTGGCTTGTCAAGGCGCAACACGCAGACGCGCTGACCGACAAGCCCCGTCTGAGCACACTGAGGGCACTTTGGTCGAACCAGATGGTAGTCCTGCTCAGCATGGTGGCAACCATGACTTCTTCACTTTCCGAAGGGGCATGGACTGTGCAATGTGCAGGCAATCTGTGCGCATCTGGTGCAACACATGTCTGGTTTGCCATACATGCTTCGTCAAGGATCCAAGACCGTGTGGTGAGGCAGTGGTGCAGGTTGTGGATGATGCAGATGAGGCTGCTGAAAACAATAGTGAAGAGGAGGCAGTGGCACCACGAAAGTCCGACCCAAAGCGTGCCTTGGCCCGTGCACAGGCCAAGTTGGTATGTGCTGCAAAATCAGGCACATTGCGTGACTGGACACGCGCTCGCATGTGTGATTGCTTGGCAGGCATGGGTGTGAAGGTGCCAAATAGCAAGACCCGGGGAGAAGCCCGAGAACTTGCTATGCAAGAGGTGTTGCCTTTGCTAGCCCAGATGGACTGTGACTGGGTCCCCCCAACGGATCGTGTTACCCGTTCTGCTGCACCTCCCAGCAGCTCACAACCATGTTCCCAAGTGCCGGTGGATGACATGGACGGACTCATTGATGAATGACAGTGTTGGGGTTGCAGTGGTATTGTGCTTTTGCATGCCTGCTGTGCCAATCCCCATGTTCTCCTTCTCTGCAGGTCCATTGATACATTAGCAAGCATCAGTATGTAACGTTTTCCCAGTTCCCTTGGTTTTCCCTTTTCCCACATTTTCCCCAACGCCCCATTTTCCAAGAGGTATGGGTGTTTTTTTTGGGGGGGGGGTACTTGTGCCACATTGTTCCCAGAATTGCCTTTTCCGCATTTTCAAACCCCGTTTTCCCCCCAACCCAACCCATCATTTTCTTGAACTGAATGGTTGTTTGTTTTGGGGGCGGGGCCTTGTATCAGACTTTTCCTAGTGTTCCCTTCTCCACATTTTCCATTCCAACCTATTTTCCGTGACGCACAATTTTCCCGAGGTGAAGTTCCTGTGTGTCTATGGGGGGTGGGGTATTGCACTTTTATCCCCATTTTCCTGTGAAGTTGCTATGTGTCTTGGGGGGGGGTCTGCACTGTTATAACCATTTTCCTGAACTCAAGTTCCCTTGTGTGTGTGGGGGGGGGGGGGGGGCTGCACTTTTGCACTTTTATCGGACTTTGGCTTGGATGTGCTCTAATGTGGGTCCGCAACACGACATGCCAAATCAGACTTCAGACTTCAGACTTTATACCCATAGCTGTTGCGGCGGCGGTACTTTGCCCACCCCCTGCCACAAGAGGTGCACGTGCCGGTGGCGACACAACGGCAGCGTGTGTGCCACTTTTGCAAGAGGGGAAGAACCGGTTATGAATGTACCGGTTGTGGAAAGACGTTCCACGTGTTGTGCTTTGCGCCGGGACATGGCTATGGAGGTGTGGAAGGCGCACGGGACATGGAGGTGGACAAGGAGCACGAGGAGGTGTGGCAGGATGACCATGAGGAGGACGAAGAGGACGGGGAGGATGAAGAGGACAAGGAGGACGAGGATGGTGAGGATGGTGAGGAGGGTGAGGAGGATGAGGAGGATGAGGAGGATGAGGAGGATGAGGAGGATGAGGAGTAGTGTGGTGGAGTGCGGGGCTTGAACGAGACGGTCATGGAGGCGCAGCCTCTGCTATCCTTACCCATGGGACCAGTGCGAACCCTGGGGGACAACCGCGTAGGCTGGATACCCAACTGTGAGGACGCGGCCCCTCCTCGATGTGCGCCCGTGTGCAAAACCGACGTGCTGCGTGTTCTGCGCGTTCCGGTATTTCAATTCTGCACGTGCCTCTGGAGGCACGTGCTCGGCGTGCTCGGCGTTCTGTGCGTGTTACTTGGTGTGTGCGTGTTGTGCGCGTTGTGCGCGCTCTACGCGTTCTCAAAACCTTACGTGCAACACCGTTGGCCACAAAAGCGCGCCTCCGGCCAGAAATATATTGATGGTAGACAAAGGAATATGAGGACCCATAACGGGTGTTACATGGTATATTGTTGCACAACGGTATAGTAGAGAGGTTCCAATGTTGTGTTGGTGGGTGTCTTGGACACCCCCCCTCCGGTTGCCCGCATTCCCCCCCACTCCACACCACCATGTTCCCTTGTATAGCCCTTGTTATGCCTTTCTCTCTGGACACCCTTACCGAGCTTAATATGACGGTCGTGCGTTTGAGTGGGGCCAAGAGTTTGCGGGACCCTTTGGTCTCCCAACTCCTTGGTGAGTGGGTGGCTTCATCTCCCTTGGCCCGGGCCCGATGGTCCGAGGCCACGGAGGTTGGCTACCCATCCCTTATTCGCGACAAGCAAAAGGAGGCAGTGAAGCAATATGCCTCCCACCTCTTCCCGGCCCCGAACCTCATCGGCCTCCTCATGGACTTGAACGTCCCCAGGCTTGGCTTCCGGCACGTGTCGGAGTATATGAGCTGCTGGGGGTCGACCTACACGGCCGCAACCGGCCTCCCGTTTGCCAAGCCCATCCCCACTCGGGAAGTGTTCACGGACGCGTGGAAGCAGTTGGTCACCCCCCTTGACCTACGGCCGCCCGTGTCCATCCCCGATCCTCCGGCGAGTGGGCGCTCTTGGCCGCTACCGTCATGGGCCGGTTCAAAGTTCCGGACATACTGGTATCCTGCTGTCTACTAGTAACAGGCGCGTATGTTTCTGCCACCCTTAAGTCCCTCTCCCCTACCTCATCACAGAACAGCATGAGGGTGCGAGGGTTGAACCATGTGTGGCTCCACCCGTGCATATATAGAGTTGCAGTTTAACCCTCTTCGGCACATTCAGGGATGATGTTCACAAGGTATGTGCAAGCCCATAGCACGGCATAGACAAGTGGACAACTTTGTGCAACCATAACAGAGGTGCACCATGCGGCAATACACTAAAACTAGTGAGTGAAAGGGCAGAGGCAAAAGCATGCCAGCTGCCAGTCTGCCTGTTACTTTCTGAGCCTCACGGCCTATTAGGCTGATTCCAGTTGGGAAACGACCCCAAAAACAGGGTGGAAAAAGGTGGCCCGCCGATGATATTTTTGTTTGTGCTTGTATTCAGCGCCTATGTTTGTTGCTTGGGCTTCTTTGCGCTCTACAGCACCCAACCTTGCAATGATCACCCTTCTCACACCACCGGAGTGCCTCTACCAATAGTACCTGTAAGAAATCCACGGTGGGAATTGAACCCTGGTCCATCACAACAGGGCTGCATACCTCTAGACCACCGACTGCCATGGTAGGATTCATGTGTAAAAAGGGTAGGTTCCTAGAAAATTCGCAAGGATTTTGTACGAACTTTGTACCGATTCGTACGAATGTCAATACATTTAGTCGATTTGAGCAATATGGCCATAGAAAGTTGCTCATGCCATCCGACTGAGTGTTACCTAACACCACCCAACCGCCCCCTTTCCACATCCATAGGTTTTCCTGCACACACAATGGGGCCCGGTGATGGGGCACGTGCTAAGGAGGCCCTCCATTTGTGAAGTGATCGCTCGATAAAGAGGCGCATCCACGACCTCTGACAAGTTGTTGGCAGGGAGCTCAACGTTCCCTACACGGCAAATCGCCTGCCGGATGCTGCTCAAACAATCCTCAGCGCCGAGACAAGGGTCGCACGGACCTTGGACCCTGAGCCCTACATGGAGGAGAGGTTGGTGTTTGCCGTTTGGCAGATCCGGTCCTTGCACCTCTCTAGGACGGAGGCGCGGTGCGTGGTTGGGATCATGACGTACAATGCGGTATGGGAAAAGGTGTACAGCATGGTCCGCAGCACTTGTGTCCCGGGTGTTTGCTCCACATACGGGGGACGACAATGGTCATCCACATAGCGGCATGCTACCTGCCCGACCGCCTTGCCCACGTGTACAAGTGTCGTCCATCCCCATGAGTGGACATCATGCAGCCCGAAGACCGACGGGTGCATTGGCTACCCATCACTGTGGATGGTACATTGAGGCATGAGACCTCGTATATTCATTGCACACTAGGTGGCCACTCGAGCCCCAACGAACTATCTAGTTGGTGGCTACTAGGGGGCAGTGAAAATTGGGAGACCCTGTACGCGGCCTCCCAAGAAATAATTTTGATGATGAGTTGCGCAAGGCTGCAACCGTAAGTTTTACCGAAACAAGAGCCAATCATAGACAGTCCCTTTTTCTTTACGCAGATGGGAAAATTGCGGTGCTCGCGGGGGGTAGCCAAAACGGGCAGGCAAGATCCCTCTGCGCCACCTTGTGCTAGATTTGCATGCAACACCATGCCCAGTGCCTTGGTGCCTTTGGCATAGCAAGTGCAAAAGATGCGGTGTGGCAAGGTGTTGTAGACATAGGTTCTATATATAGGACTTTTACGGGGGATAGGCGAGTGCGTGATTCTGTGGGATGTCCGGCCGGAAGCAGTGGGCCAACCCCCCCCCCCTCTCCTAGAACCCCCACTCACCTAATGTATTTGTGGTTGACAAAGGGACCCCAATAGGCCGGGGATTGTGTTCCAAAAAAGTTCTAGAGGGGCTGCCTACACGTATTTGCCCTTGCACAATTTTTAGGGCTCTCTTCCAAAATAGCCCGAAACCGCTAGAACTGGTTCAGCAAGGGTTCAAGCGCCGAAACACCCCCCCATATGGAGATTTAGGTGGAGGTTCTAGCGGGGGTTCTAGCGCTGGAACCGGTTCGAGAGGGGTAGTAGCGGGAGCTTCACCGGAGTTGCTAGCGCTCCATTTTGGTGTCCCTTCATGTTTGAGCTCTCCCTTTTCCCATGTCGAGCCGCTTGCAGGCCTTTCCCCGCTCTTGGCCGAGTGGCACATGGCTGCCGTCCAAGGTGTTTGGACCAGCGGGTACTCCGGTCCCTTGTAATTGCCCCATACTGGGGTGGGTGTCCCCGCTGTTCCCATTGACTTGCCTGCCGGCGTTGTCAATGGCCCCCCTCCGCATCCGCCGGCCACTGCCGACGAGCCGGGTCACCGGGGGGCCGGGCCCCTGGTACACGCTAGAAGACCCAATCTTGATCTAGCCTAGAACGCTCTAGCTAGAACGTTCTAGCCTAGATTAGATCAATACTAGAACGATATAATGGCTACAACATATCCCAATTTCTTCGTTGCTCCGCCGTGCATGCTCGCTATTGTCCGTAGTGCATTGTTACATGCTTCCTTCTTTCCCGCTTAGATATTGCACATTTCTTTGCAATGAAACGCCCCGCCACTACCCCCCTTGCTCCCTCCTCACCCGGGAAGGATAATTCCCTCTTGTCTAAGGCACTACGGGAGTTGAGTGGGGCCTCAAACCTCAAGGATGAGCAGGTGGGCCATTACTTGGCCACGTGGGCGCTATCATGCCCCCTAGCACGGCGGCAATTCAACAATGCCGTCCAACATGTGAACTCCGCCATTTCTACCCAAACCACGGGTGAGGCATGCAAGGCCGCCGTTGAGGCATACGCCGCCTCCCTACTTCCCCCCACCGCCATGTGTGGACTTGTGCCCAACATGAGGGCCCCCAAGTCCTCGTGGAGGACCCTCTCTGAGCTCTACACGCTCCGTAAGTTGGAGTATCACCGCACCGTCCCTAGTGGCCCCTACTCCCGTCCAATTTGTACTGAGCGGGCTTTCCAAGCCCGTTGGAAGGAGTTGGTTGCCCCGGTGCAATTGGATAACCCCGTTGCCACGGTGTTGCCCAAGGCCACCGGGATCTCATGGCCCTTCGCCTCATGGGTCACATACATCCTCTCCCGGCCGCGCTTGGTGCGGTCAGTCAACCGCACCTTCCCGTTGACGTTCATCGTCCGGGGAGATGCCTACCCCGTGGCCGGGGGCAATTGGACCCAACTCACCATCTCCTTGGCCAACTTCGAGCGCTTGGCCCGCTCCCCAGCGGGCCTTTGGGTGTTGAGCATGGCCAATTGCGATGACAAGGCCATGGACACCCTTGGGACGTTGTGGAAGAGCAATTGGGAGGTACTCCTCTCACCTAGTGCCTTTCACTCGTTCTAGTTTTGATCTAGTTGGCCTCAAACACCGCTCGCTAGACGCTAGATTGGACTAGACTAGAACGAAATTAACCACCCCCCATGTCTCGTGTTTAGGTGATTCAAGATATCATCGACACGGGGCTGGTCCAATGGGGGGCCTCCAAGGAGGAGGCAAAGGTGATCCTCAGGGGGGATCAACTGTGGATGCGACGCGTGATCGGGTTGTCCAAATGCCCCCAAGTGGGCCTCATGTTCAATGAGGGGATATGGAATGCCCCAACGAAGACTTGGAAGGGTAGTGCTAACCCGCGGACCATGGAGGGTGATGAGGCCAACTACACGGCGCTCCTCCTTGGGACGCCATGCTTGCAGGCCGCCGGCTGCAGTACGCAGCCCATTTTGAAATTGCCACGTGCCTGGGTTGTCTTGTGCATTTTGCACTTGACAATGGCCATGGGCCGCTTGTTGGGGGAGTTTGTCGACCGGGAGGCTACCCTTGCGTTCCGTCAAGACCTGCAAGTTCTCCTGTCGGAGAAGCGTGCACGTTGGAGCGTTTATGGGTGAGCATCCCCGGACGGGGAGGAGACGGCCAATTTTTTTTATGCATGGCCGGATATTGCTAAGTGCCTCAGCATTAGGCCAAGCACGGCCAAGTACAAGGCCATCGGGAACACGTGGGACCTGTTGCAGGCCCTCTATTATACACATCAGGGCCCGAACCCATTGAATTGTGCTGCTGCGGCGCGCAATTTCCGGCGACACTGTACTGCCGGAACGGCATCATGGTATCTACTAACCCTTGAGCAGGATGTAGATACCATGTTGCAGAACATTAAGCCATCTGGCCTGGCTATGTTCTCCGGTGACATTTCGGAAAGCATTAACCGCTTTCTGAAACATGGTCAGATCGAGCGCAGCAACCGGGGGGGGGGCTGTCGGGTGGAGGGGGTGGACGAGGTGGCGGGTCGTCACTGGTCGGCCATCCACAGGGGGGCCAATGTGCAAGCGCAGTGCATGACATGGTTGTTTGCGTACTTTGACGTGTCGTGGGTTTGCTCATGGGGGGCCGCAGTCGCAAGTGCCTTGCTCGGACAGGGATGCCATGGAAGTGAGGAGGGGCCAGGATCACATGCAGGCTTCCCTGAACCAGAGTATTCAAAACCAAGATGGCATCGCAAGAGCAGTTGGACGAGCTGGTGAGGCAGGTATATTTCATGCTGCGCGTTCTAGCGGTGATCTAGGGAATCGTTCTAGTCTTGATCTAGGCAGCACGATTGGCCGCAGGACTATCGCACGAACGCCGCTAGAACAATTGCCCAGAACGCCGCTAGAACGCTCCTGTGCTACAGAATGCAGCGACCCAGGCGCTGATTGCGCAGATCCTGGAGGCGCAGGGGTGTGCAGCTCCGGCCGAGGAGGCGGAGCCAAAGGCCGAGCAGGCCCCGAAGGGCAAGCCACCCCCCCTCGCCAAGCCCAAGTCCAAGCCCAAGCCCCAACCCCAAGCCCCACATCCACCATCGCCACCCCCTCCCCCATTGGTCGCCCGGTAGCGGGGGGCGGCAGCGGTCCCCGAGGAGGAGGAACCGGCGGAGGTGGAGGAGGTGCGGGGGGAGCTCAAAGGGTTCTTGGATTCCCGCGCCGCCTCCAAAGCGGCCAAGACAAGGGCCGAGACGAAAGTCTCGGCCTGTGAGGTAAAATTGGCCAGCCTCCGGGAGGAGGGAGCGGAGGAGGAGAGGATCCGCTGGGGGGAGGCCAACCTTCGCAAGGCGAAGCTGGAGGTGGCGGAGAAGCAGGAGGCGACCGAGGGGTTCGATCGGGCGGTGAGGCGGAAAGAGAGGGAGTTGGCGGCGGTGGTGGCGAGGGTGAAGGACGAGGAGGTGGACGAGGTGGTGGAGGTGGACGTGCAGGGCGAGATGGAGGAGGCGAGCGTGAAGGAGGAGGAGGACGAGACGAAGGTGGTGGAGGCGGCACCGGCTGCGGGAGGGGGGGTGAGCCAGTGGCTCAGGGGGTTGATGGGGTCGAGGGCTGCGGGGGCCATCCAGGACCTGCCATGGGACCCGGCAGTCCTGGCTGGCCACCACCCCCCAAACCTGGACACCCCCCTCCTCGTCGACCCGGAGAGTCCGGTATGGACTCTCCGGTTTTTGTTGGTGCGGGTGCACCACCGGCTGTTGGGGGCGGGGCGGTGGGTATGGGTGGACGGGGGGGGGGTTGTCCACTTGGACAAGCCCCTGCGGCTGGGGGAGGTCGAGGGGTCGTGGGGGTGGCAACGTGAGTTGCCGGGGCCGGGGAATAAGCGATGGGGGGACGTGCCCCCCCCCCCCCCCCCGAAAGGGGGGTGCAGATGTTTGAGTTGGCGCAAACCAACATTTTCACCCCCGAGCGGAAAAAGGGGGGGGGGGCACCCACTGGCGATTCGTCGCCCAACGCTGGCAGGAGCTGGGCTTGGGGGTGGTTGAGTGGGTGGGGAAGGCCTGGGTCTGGACGCCGACCTAGTCGGCGCTGCTGGACTTCAGTGGTTTCAACCCCGAGGCCGCGAACCGGGGGGTGTATGCCGTGATGGTGCACGGCATCGCCTCCCGGCCCAAGTCCAAGCCCAAGCCCGTCGCAGCCCCCGCCGGGGGCCCCCCGCAGCTGCACCCCCCAAACCCCGTGGACGCCTTCGCCAAGGCACTGGGGGCCATCTCCCCCGCCCTGGACCGCCAAGGCATAGTATGTCGATTATCTTCTAGCGATGATCTAGCGGACCGTTCTAGCGCTGATCTAGCCAGCGCCGTGCCGCCGCCGCTAGAACGTCGCTAGAACGCCGCTAGAATAGTTGCCTAGAACGCCGCTAGAGCGCACCTGCATTTTGTTTGTATCTTCAGGTTGTCCTCGTGCAGACGTGTGGAGGCGACCCCCGCCGGGTGCGCGTGGGGTGGCGCGATGGTGGAGGGCGGACACGCCTCGTGGGGGTCACCAAGTTGAGCCGGATGTTGGGGACGAACCCCAATTTGGCCCTCTCGTTGCTGGAGGGTTAGGGTAGGTGGGAAGCGGGCAGGAGTGCGGGGGGCATGGACCCGCAGCGCAAGGGTTGGGGGAGGTTGGAGGACTGGGGGGGGGGGATGACAGTAGCAGCAGCAGCACCACCAGCAGCAGCAGCTGCTGCTGCTGCAGCAACAGCACCAGCAGCGGGGAGAAGACACCCCCCACCAAGGCCCCCAACCCCCCCCCCCAACGCCCCCAAGAAAAGACCCCGCCCCCGCCACTTCGAGAGTAGCGACGAAGAGGCGCCCCCGCCCCAAGGGCAGCAGGGCAAGCCCAAGCCCAAGGCCAAGCCGCAGGGCAAGGGCAAGGGCAAAGCCACCCCCCCCCCCCCAAACCCCAAGCCCCCCCCTTTGCAAGAAAGGGGCCGGGACCCCAATGGGAACGTGCCGGGTGTGGGGGACACCCGGTATGTCCCTTGGGCGGAGGGGGGCAATGGGGGGACCGTCAGCCAAGTGACGGTGGTAGGGGATTGGGATGAGGAGTTGCACCCGGGGGAGTGGTGGGTGGTGTCGCAGGGGTCCAATGGGGAGGGGGTGGGGGGGGAGAAGGGGAAGAAGGGGAAGAAGAGGAAGCAGGAGAAAGAGGGGGGCACCTACCGGGTGGCGGGGGAGCTCATCTTCCTCACCCGGGAGGAGGCGGAGGCCCACCTCCGGGCGGCCGGCCGGGGACGATTGGGACGACGGGGATGACGGGGACGACGAGGGGGACGAGGGTGGTGACAAGGAGGAGGGGGGTGACAAGGGGGATGAGGTGGGGGGTGACATGGGGGGTGAGAAGGAAGGGGACACGGGGGCCGGGGCTGAGAAGGGGGGTGCGGGGAGCAAGGATGAGCCCCGGCAACCCCCCACCACGCAGGAGGGGTTACCTGCGTGTCGCGACTCGCGAATGGGGGCCCGGGGGTGCAGGGGGGCTAATCGGGCTAACCGGGCTAATCGGGCTGACCCCCCACCAAGTGACCCGGCGCCGGCCCGCCAAGTGACCTTCCAAGTGACCTATGGGGTGCGCGCGGTGGGGGCCTAACCGGGCGAACCGGGGGGTGGGGGGGGGAAACCCGGCGCTCCGTGAGTCTGGTCCAGCGTCGGGACCCACTGATTGGCCACGGCTGGCCATGGTAGCCGGGGCAGCTTCTCTTTGAGGAGTGGCGGAGCATTCATATATAATGCTCTAGCGGCGTTCTAGCGAACCGTTCTAGCGGCGTTCTAGCGACGCTCGCTAGAACGTCGTAGAACGCCGCTAGAACGAAAAATCTTTGGACTCCAAACTAAGGTGAAAACAGTGAAATTGTGGAAAAAAAAGTATCGGCCCCTGAGTATGGATAGGGGGGTCCAGGTTAGACACCTCATCCCCCCCCCTCCTCTGCGAGGGGGGTATCCCCCTGTTTTTTTCATTCCAGCCGCTCTAGCCGGTTCTAGGCTAGAACGAGATTGGGTATTCTAGCGTGTACCAAGGGGCTGCCCTGGTGTTGGCCCTTAGCAACCGGAACCCCTCGGTGTCCGTTATGGAAGTCCACTCGGCGGCATGGGACACGGAGGACGTTGCCCGCTCCACCGCCAACCGGAAGCCGAACGCCAATGTTTGCCTCCACGTGGGCAAGGCCCCTTGGGGAGAACCCCTGCTGTCCACCAACAAGCCCACCACCAAGAACCCGGGCAAGGACCTCTACACCCTCCCCGACCCCCATAAACACACCCACTGTTACCACAAACCCGACGTCCCCTCAACCACGCGAAACTATTCCCTCTTCCCTGACAGCCCCTATTGCTGGCAACCCGACAAACTGGGTCTCACCACCCCCTGTTTGATGCAGGTACCTAGGAACTTCAATCCAGTCCTTGTGACCTCCCCCCCCCCCTCATTGCCGCGAAGAATGCCTCCGTCAATTATGACCCCCAGCCCGTAACCATAGTGGCGCCGCTCGGTGGATGTTGGCGCCTCCCCCCACATCCACCTCATCAAACCCCTTGGGCACCATGAGGACAACCTCCTCCTCGTTAACCTCCGCGTGGAGGCCAACTGCTTGCCCGGCCGAGTGTGGGAGTGTATTTTTCATGCGGATCTTACGGACGCCCGTAGGGAGCCAAACGCCGGGGATAGGGCCACGGTCTTTGCCATCCCTGGCCCAAGAGCACAACCCACCCTCGGTGAGGATACCAGCCCGACCCACAAGTTGCTGCACCTGGAGGCCTTTACGCAAGAAGTTATTAACCTTCTAACCCCACACTTGAAGGTACAAATGCGCCTTATCCGTTCCTATTATGTGCGCGTGCAAGTCAAGGAGCGCCAATTTTGCCCTAGGGACACAGCGCTTGCCCTTGGCACGGCACGTGTCCAGGCGACGATCTTATTGAGTGCCATCAACATGCACATCCCAATTGATGACAATGTGGGCAGGGTGGTATTGAGCTTCCACGAGGGTGTCCCCAACCGATGGCTAACTGCCCTTTTGGCAATGCGGCTAGGGGACTTCTGGCTGCCTCACAACGGGCGCATTCAACAAGAGAGGTGGGTCCCGGCCAACATTGTCCCCGGTGATGCCCACATTATTGCCTTTGCAGCCCTGGGCACGCACTGGGCAGCCCTGGGCACCCGTGGACCCTATCGTCCCCCCCCCCCCACTTGGGCCCCTTCAAACCCCTCCTAGGATCCTATCCCTGTCCCATAGAAGTGCGGGGTCGGAGGTTGCCGCCCTGCCAGATCGGGGATGCGTATTTTTCTAGCAAAGAGGAATCGCCATGCAAGAACTATAGGGTAATGCAGTCCACAACTTGTGAGGGGGAGTTGGGCCCGAGCCCGGAGGGGGGGAGGGGGGCTTGGGAGGGAGCTAGCCAAGAGGAGCCAAAGTGCACAAAGGTCTATGGGTTTGATGCTACTATCTTTGTCCCGCTCAGCAGCACAACCCTCTATACCCAACATTACCCCAAATCCCAACCCCCCCTTGGTACACGCTAGAAGACCCAATCTTGATCTAGCCTAGAGCGCTCTAGCTAGAACGGTCTAGCCTAGATTAGATCAAACCCTCGAACGATATAATGGCTACAACATATCTCAAATTCTTCGTTGCTCCGCCGTGCATGCTTGCTATAATCCGTAGTGCATTGTTCCATGCTTCCTTCTTTCCCGCTTAGATATTGCACATTTCTTTGCAATGAACCGCCCCGCCACTACCCCCCTTGCTCCCTCCTCACCGGGGAAGGATACTTCCCTCTTGTGTAAGGCACTACGGGAGTTGAGTGGGGCCTCAAACCTCAAGGATGAGCAGGTGGGCCATTACTTGGCCACGTGGGCGCTATCATGCCCCCTAGCACGGCGGCAATTCAACAATGCCGTCCAACATGTGAACTCCGCCGTTTCTACCCAAACCACGGGTGAGGCATGCAAGGCCGCCGTTGAGGCATACGCCGCCTCCCTACTTCCCCCCACCGCCATGTGTGGACTTGTGCTCAACATGAGGGCCCCCAAGTCCTCGTGGAGGACCCTCTCTGAGCTCTACACGCTCCGTAAGTTGGAGTATCACCGCACCGTCCCTAGTGGCCCCTACTCCCGTCCAATTTGTAATTTGTAAGTAATTTGTATTTCCAAGCCCGTTGGAAGGAGTTGGTTGCCCCGGTGCAATTGGATAACCCCGTTGCCACGGTGTTGCCCAAGGCCACCGGGTTCTCATGGCCCTTCGCCTCATGGGTCACATACATCCTCTCCCGGCCGGGCTTGGTGCGGTAAATCAACCGCACCTTCCCGTTGACGTTCATCGTCCGGGGAGATGCCTACCCCGTGGCCGGGGGCAATTGGACCCAACTCACCATCTCCTTGGCCAACTTCGAGCGCTTGGCCCGCTCCCCAGCGGGCCTTTGGGTGTTGAGCATGGCCAATTGCGATGACAAGGATATGGACACCCTTGGGACGTTGTGGCAGAGCAATTGGGAGGTACTCCTCTCACCTAGTGCCTTTCACTCGTTCTAGTTTTGATCTAGTCCGCCTCAAACACCGCTCGCTAGACGCTAGATTGGACTAGACTAGAACGAAATTAACCACCCCCCATGTCTCGTGTTTAGGTGATTCAAGATATCATCGACACGGGGCTACTCCAATGGGGGGCCTCCAAGGAGGAGGCAAAGGTGATCCTCGTGGGGGATCAACCGTGGACGCAACTGGTGATCGGGGTGTCCAAATGCCCCCAAGTGGGCTCCATGTTCAATGAGGGCATATGGAATGCCCCAACGAAGACTTGGGAGGGTAGTGCTAACCCGCGGACCATGGAGGGTGATGAGGCCAACTACACGGCGTTCCTCCTTGGGATGCCATCCTTGCAAGCCGCCGGCTGCAGTACGCAGCCCATTTTGAAAATGCCACGTGCCTGGGTTGTCTTGTGCATTTTGCACTTGACAATGGCCATGGGCCGCTTGTTGGGGGAATTTGTCGACCGGGAGGCTAGGTCGGTCACCCTTGCGCTCCGTCAAGACCTGCAAGTTCTCATGTCGGAGAAGCGTGCAGGTTGGAGCGTTTATGGGTGAGCATCCCCGGACGGCGAGGAGACGGCCAATTTTTTTGATGCATGGCGGGATATTGCTAAGTGCCTCGGCATTAGGCCAAGCACGGCCAAGTACAAGGCCATCGGGAACACGTGGGACCTGCTGCAGGCCCTCTATTGTACATGTCAGGGCCCTAACCCATTGAATTGTGCTGCAGTTGGGCGCGATTTCCGGCGACACTGCACTACTCGAACAGCATCATGGTATCTACTAAGCCTTGAGCAGGATGTAGATACCATATTGCAGAACATTAAGCCGTTTGGCCTGGCTATGTCCTCCGGTGACATTTCGGAAAGCATTAACCGCTTTCTGAAACATGGTCACAACGAGCACAGCAACCGGGGGGGGGGGGGCTGTTGGGTGGAGGGGGTGGACCAGGTGTCGGGTCGTCAGTGGTCGGCCATCCACAGGGGGGCCAATGTGCAAGCGCAGTGCATGACATGGTTGTTTGCTTACTTTGACGTGTCGGGGGTTGTGCATGGGGGGCCCTGGTCGCAAGTGCCATGCTCGGGCAGGGATGCCATTGAGGTAAGCAGGGGCCAGGGTCACATGCAGGCTTCCCTAAACCAGAATATTTCAAACCAAGATGGCATCGCAAGAGCAGTTGGACAACCTGGTGAGGCAGGTATATTTCGTGCTGTGCGTTCTAGCAGTGATCTAGGGAATCGTTCTAGTCTTGATGTAGGCACCACGATCGGCCGCTAGACTGTCGCCAAAACGCCGCTAGAACAGTTGCCCAGAACGCCGCTAGAACGCTCCTGTGCTACAAAATGCAGCGACCCAGGCGCCGATTGCGCAGATCCTGGAGGCGTAGAGGCGTGCAGCTCCGGCCGAGGAGGCGGAGCCAAAGGCCGAGCAGGCCCCGCTCCCCGAGCCCAAGGCAGCCCCCCTCACCAAGCCCAAGCCCAAGCCCAAGCCCCAACCCCAAGCCCCACATCCGCAGTCGCCACCCCCTCCCCCATTTGTAGCCCGGAAGGGGGCGGCAGCCGCAGGCGTGGAGGAACCGGCGGAGGTGGAGGAGGCGCGGGGGAGCTCAAAGGGTTCTTGGATTCCCGCGCCGCCTCCAAAGCAGCCAAGACAAGGGCCGAAGGGAAAGTCTCGGCCTGGGAGGCAAAATTGGCCAGCCTCCGGGAGGAGGGAGCGGAGGAGGAGAGGATCCGCTGGGGGGAGGCCAACCTTCGCAAGGCGAAGCTGAAGGTGGCCAAGAAGCAGGAGGCGATCGAGGGGTTCGATCGGGCGGTGAGGCGGAAAGAGAGGGAGTTGGCGGCGGTGGTGGCGAGGGTGAAGGACGAGGAGGTGGACGAGGTGGTGGAGGTGGACGTGCAGGGCGAGATGGAGGAGGCGAGCGTGAAGGAGGAGGAGGACGAGACGAAGGTGGTGGAGGCGGCGCCGGCGGGGGGCGGGGGCGAGCCAGTGGCTCAGGGGGTTGATGGGGTCGAGGGCTGCGGGGGCCATCCAGGACCTGCCATGGGACCCGGCAGTCCTGGCTGGCCACCACCCCCCAAACCCGGACACCCCCCTCCTCGTCGACCCGGAGAGTCCGGTATGGACTCTCCGGTTTTTGTTTGTGCGGGTGCACCACCGGCTGTTGGGGGCGGGGCGGTGGGTATGGGTGGACGGGGGGGGGGGTTGTCCACCTGGACAAGCCCCCGCGGCTGGGGGTGGTCGAGGGGTCGTGGGGGTGGCAACGTGAGTTGCCGGGGCCCGGGAATGAGCGATGGGGGGAGGTGCCCCCCCCCCTCCGAAAGGGGGGTGAAGATGTTTGAGTTGGCGCAAAGCAACGTCTTCACCCCCGGGTGGAAAAGGGGGGGGGGGGGCACCCACTGGCGATTCGTCGCCCACTGCTGGCAGGACCTGGGCTTGGGGGTGGTTGAGTGGGTGGGGAAGGCCTGGGTCTGGACGCCTACCTAATCGGCGCTCCTGGACTTCGGGGGTTTGAACCCAGAGGCGGCGAACCTGGGGGTGTATGCCGGGGTGGTGCACGGCATCGCCTCCCGGCCCAAGTCCAAGCCCAAGCCCGCCGCAGCCCCCGCTGGCGGCCCTCCGCAGCCACCCCCCCCCAACCCCGCGGACGCCTTCGCCAAGGCACTGGGGGCCATCTCCCCCGCCCTGGACCGCCAAGGCACGGTATGTCGATTGCGTTTTAGCAGTGATCTAGCCAACCGTTCCAGCGTTGATCTAGCCACCGCCGTGCCGCCGCCGCTAGAACGTCGCTAGAACGCCGCTAGAACAGTTGCCTAGAACCCCGCTAGAACGCTCCTGCATTTTGTTTGTCTCTCCAGGTTGTCAGCCTGCAGACGTGTGGAGGCGACCCCCGCGGGGTGCGCGTGGAGTGGCGCGATGGTGGAGGGCGGACGCGCCTCGTGGGGGTCAACGAGTTGAGCCGGATGTTGGGGACCAACCCCAATTCGGCCCCCTCGGTGCTGGAGGGTTTGGGTAGGTGGGAAGCGGGCAAGAGTGCGGGCGGCAGGGACCCGCAGCGCAAGGGTTGGGGGAGGTTGCAGGACCAGGGGGGGGGGGGGATGACAACATCAGCAGCAGCAGCACCAGCACCAGCAGCGGGGAGAAGACACCCCCCACCAAGGCCCCCCCACCCCCCCTTCCAGGCCCCCAAGAAAAAACCCCGCCCCCGCCACTTCGAGAGTAGCGACGAAGAGGCGCCCCCCCCCAAGGGCAGCAGGGCAAGCCCAAGCCCAAGGCCAAGCTGCAGGCCAAGGGCAAGGGCAAAGCCACCCCCCCCCCCCAAACCCAGGCTGCCCCTATGCAAGAAAGGGGCCGGGACATCTATGGGAATGTGCCGGGTGTGGGAGACACCCGGCATGTCCCTTGGGCGGAGGGGGGCAACGGGGGGACCGTCAGCCAGATGACGGTGTTGGGGGATTCGGATGAGGAGTTGGACCCGGGGGAGTGGTGGGTGGTGTCGCAGGGGTCCAATGGGGAGGGGGAGGGGGGGAAGAAGGGGAAGAAGGGGAAGAAGAGGAAGCAGGAGAAAGAGGGGGGCACCTTCCGGGTGGCGGGGGAGCTCCTCTTCCTCACCCGGGAGGAGGCGGAGGCCCACCTCCGGGAGGCCTTGGAGGCCGGGGACGACGGGGACGACGGGGATGACGGGGATGACGAGGGGGACAAGGGTGGTGACAAGGCGGGGGGGTGACAAGGGGGGTGAGGCGGGCGGAGACAAGGGGGGTGAGAAGGAAGGGGACACGGGGGGTGGGGGTGAGAAGGGGGGTGCCAGGAGCAAGGATGAGCCCCGGCAACCCCCCACCACGCAGGAGGGGTAACGTGCGTGTCGCGACTCGCGAATGGGGGCCTGGGGGGGCAGGGTGGCTAATCGGGCTAACCGGGCTAATCGGGCTAACCCACCACCAAGTGACCCGGCGCCGGCCCGCCAAGTGACCTTCCAAGTGACCCATGGGGTTCGCGCGGTGGGGGGCTAACCGGGCTAACCGGGGGGTGTGGGGGGGGGGGAAACGCGGCGCTCCGTGAGTCGGGTCCAGTATCGGGACCCTGTGATTGTCCACGGCTGGCCATGGTAGCCGGGGCAGCTTCTCTTTGAGGAGTGGCGGAGCATTCATATATATCGTTCTAGCGGCGTTCTAGCAAACCGTTCTAGCGGCGTTCTAGCGACGTTCTAGAACGCTCGCTAGAACGTCGCTAGAACGCCGCTAGAACGAAAAAATTTTGGACTCCAAAATCAGGTGAAAACAGTGAAATTGTGAAAAAAAAGTATGACCCCCGAGTATGGATAGGGGGGTCCAGGTTCGACACCTCATCCCCCCCCCCCTGCGGGGGTGGTATCCCCCTCTTTTTTTCGTTACAACCGCTCTAGCCGGTTCTAGGCTAGACAAGATTGGGTATTCTAGCGTGTACCAAGGGCCCCAAGGCCTCTGACCACATCGACCCCGAGGAGGAACCTTGTCCCCCGGAGGAGTGTGCCCTCGGCTTCTTCGTCCACGAGGCCGTCCAACCATCGCCCCTGCCACGTACGCCCTCCTCCGAACCCCCCCCCCCCCGCTGCCTTCTCGTCATCCGCCGGGCCCAATTCTGTGGCCTGGCTGTTGCCGAAGATGACGGGTACAAGGTGGAGATGCTCCGGTCAGACAGGGCCGGCATGGAGACCCGCCTCATCAACCCCTCTATGTTGGTCGCGTGCGCGCTGCTGGTAGCGAACCTCAGCAAGGCCGGCTAGCACTGGTGTCCGTGGAAGCAGTGCATTGTCTGGAGGCCGGGAGGGGTGTCCGCGGGGGCGGGTCCCATTGCGGTCTTGACCGCCCTAGAACCTGCTGCTGCAGCTGGGCCCGTACTGCCTTCTTCCATATCTCTACGACTACCGTCTTGCGACTTGCATTCCGTTTTGGGGATGAGCAGAAGACTCGTGGGCTGCAAAAGGTACCGAACGTGCGGGCGCGTGAGGTTTGCGAATCGGGGTGTGAAGGCCAAAGGCGCAGCAGACATTGCAAATGGTCACAACCTTCGGTTTAAGTAGAGGGCTGCACCCTAGGGTAGCGTTTTTTTTAGAGATGTTTGCAACGTTTCGAACGTGGACACGGGGGGATTGCATTTGGTGGTGTGGATAAATGAGGACGTCGCGAATGTTGCGAACATCGGGGTGGCGGGGGTTGCAAAATGAGGTCGGTGCAAGTGCAGGTGCGGGAAGAGAAGAATTGGTCACTGGACCCGCCGGCCCGGTACAGTGGCTGATGATGTGCTTGTCTAGTACACTGTGTGTGGTGCGTACGTTTTGAGGACCTTGACCCGTTGCAAGAAAAAAAAGGCCCTCCGCCCTTTGCTCCCGCTGCTGTGGCTGTGGTAGAAGAGGACCCCACCCCAACCCCTGTTACCCCCCCAAGCCTCTTTTTGGCGTTTGGTGCATTCTGAAAACTACAAATCCAATTTGCAGGCTTGCGATGAAACCCTCGCTGCAAGACGTTATGTGCCTTTCGGGGCCTTCTCCATTGAAAACCTCAATTTGCGACCCTCCTCCCACACCCTTGTTTTGCACGTTTGATGTGATGTCTAGCTTGGCACCCTGCTTTGCAACCCCCCAAACCACCTATTTCCCCCTTTGTACAAAATGTCAACACATGGGTCTGATCAAGATGAGACCGAGTGGACATTCACCCATGTGTCGCATTCGGGCAGGGACATCTGCAGGGATGAGGACGAGGCCGACGTCGTACCGGGACCCCTACACGAAGAATGCGCGCAAACAGACATACCGGCGCACCCTCAGGTGGAGCAAAGCACCCTACCCGGCAGCCACTGCATTACAAGCGGCACGTATTCCTACACCCGCTGCAGCCCATCGGGGTTTTGCAGATAGAGGGCCCAACTAAGGCGTAGCAACCACACCTAGTAGACACCCTAGTACGGTACAATTTATTCAAACTCGGGCTCGGTATATCGAAGGTGTGGCGAGTGGATGATGTTTGGTTCCGTAACCGCATCGTTGACACGCCCTACCTACGCCGAGTGATTAGTAGGCCCACCTACTATGCCATCAACCGCCTGGTCATGGTGGATGTGTGCGACATGCTCGCCGAGGCAAAGCGCCCATGGAGGAGACATTGGTTTTTCGGTGCGGCCGTGACAGGGGACGAGACAATCGTCCCCAATAAGGGGAAAAAGGCCAGGAAACTCCAGCAGCTTGTACCCTGGAAGCCTAACAGTACAAGGTTGGAAATGTACTGCTTCACTGATGGCGTAAGGGCTTACGTGCCAGACATCTTTTTGTAAATCGGCAAGCGGGGGGAATTAGATAACCGCATCCCCGCGGTATCAAGGAGGCTGAAACCTGCCGAAATGGTGTATAGGTGGGCAGGCATGTGTACAGAGAATCACATTCTTGTATGCGACTCCTATTTTGGTACCACCAATGTGTGTCACAAAGTGCGCATGTAGCACAATCAACCGTGCAATGTTTTGGGGAAGCGGAAAGGGTATGGTGTGACGGAAATTTGTATGACCTTGAAACCTAGGGATGAGGCAACCTGCTACTACCCCTCAAACACTTGCTCCCTCCACGTATATAACAACCCAAAAGGTACGTGCGAAGGCGGATCGTGTCGTCCCGGTGTATCCCAATCGCACAACGGACACTGACCAAGTTAGGCAGCTTAGTGGGTATGATCTTCCTGCCATCGTGGGAGCATACCGCAACATGGCGGGGCGGGTGGTGTACCAATGCAACGTGTTGGCCCTAAGCCTCCTCCAGTCGTATGGCCATACCGCGTGGGCACTGCGCTACGCGGTGGTAAACGCATTGTCCTCATGCAAGTCCGTAGGGCTTGTGAAAGAGACAAGATCTACGTGGAATTTTCAAAAGGGGGTCATGCACGACATTGTTGGTCCGGTGGATAGAGGGGGAGATGTGGCCATCCACGTTCCAATTTGCCATGGTAGGCAATATGTTCATAAACATTGCAATGGGAATATGGTTTGAACCATTCTTCGAATAATATCTTAACAGCTTGCTCTCCTACGATTTTCTCCCTACAAGGAAAGGCACGGGTGAAGCGTGTTAGGCGACAAGTGAACACCAGACAGCTATCATAGCCTCCGAAACTCGGTATTCCATGGATGTGGTCCACATAGACCAGTGAGTTTGCATAGTAGTGAATGGCGAGTTTAGAGACTAGACCCCTATCCCTACAGCCATTCTGCTTTCTGGAACGGCAACCACAAACATCGACAATGAGTTGAGACAATGTTAGACCAGAGTTGAAACACTCTCCAAAATTTCACTCACCGATTAGCGGTATTGTGACCTCGGCTGAGATGGGCCCACTGAGATGAGACCATCATGCCAGATCTATTAGTACATCTGGAGGCAATTGTCATCGAGGGTGGTGGGGGATTGTATTTGCGTCTCGCCCGGCACTGCGGCAATGAGGACCCCCATGTAGTGGGCGCAATTGGACTTTGGGCCCGGTGCTCTTGGTGCTTCGTCCCGTATAGTTATTGCCACCGGTAGGAGATTGAAGTTGTGAATATGCCACAGGTTGGCCCTACTGCGGGAATGCACCCGCCGCGATGTTGCGGAAGCGATCACATTGTGAACACCATACACCACGACAACCTACGCTATCAATGGACCCATCATGGCTGAGCGGCGGTGCTCAGCAACAACGAAATTGGAACTTCTCGGAACTCAAGATAGCCGACACCCTACTAGGGCAACTTCAAGTGGACACTCTGTTTTTAGGGCTAAATGACCCTTTTTTGGGCCGTTTTTTGGAACAAAAATTGGCATTACACAGACACTAGAGATGAATGCCTCACAAAAATGGCACAAATCTGAGGAGACAACAAGTAATTTGCATTGCGTAATTGCACATTTGCGAATTCGAACTTTCGTGCTTTCAAATGGCCGCTTTTGTATACTCAGAATATTTGGGTCTTAATATGCCTCGATGCAGCGGCATCGTGGCACACATCGGTCACTAGGATCAATGTTTTTATGAATTGTTGGGCCTTAGGGTTTTTTGATGTGGAGGACATTCGTAAATTGGTGATGTATGGTGTGTATGGATGGCCTTAATGACACCACATGGCTGCAGGCCCAAGAGGATGCGGGCCTTACTACCCAGATCATCCATCTCCAAGAAAGTTGTACATTCTGCGTGAACAACGAGTCCAAAGATTTTCAATGTAAATTGACTTGGGATGGGAAACTAATGATGGTGACGAACGGTGGGGTGAAATGTTTGTGGGGCTGCCCTGATCCTCCTAGTTGAGGACACGGTGAACAAATCCAGTTGGGGGCATTGTTTTGAGGTTTGCGTATTCGCTTTGGGGACTATGCACATGTAGGTTGTAGGCAAACCGATGCCCTCAAAAAGCGCCTAACAGAAGTTGTTGCCACCTTGAAAGCGGGTGTTGTTGGAGTGCAGCCAATCGCCGGTGAATTTGCAGGTATTTGGTCTATGTTGCTAGCAGATGTAAAGCATTTGGCACCTTGCACCATGCTTTTCCGAAGGACCCGACTGACCCCAAGTATTACATTCAAATTGTTCATGGCCTTAGGAACCCTTTTCCGACGACCTTGTTTGGAGGGGTCTAGTTGTGGACACTTATTGAAGTGTTGCTGCGCAACATGGGTAGCCCATACGCCTTGCGGAGGCACCAAAACACCATTGACCAATGGTCAGGTGCAAGAGGGCAAGGGTCAATGGCGCAAAATCGGTGAGGCATGGCTTGGGCAGGAAGTCAACCCCATGGGTCCACTACATGGTGGCCTGTTGTGGAGCAGGACTCCTAAAATTTCGCGACGTTTATGTGTGCAGCAATATACCTACATAAAACAGGCATACACCGTTTAAACTTGCTGTCAAAAATAGTGTGTGTGGGTGGTGTCTTCGCCACCCACGCATTTCACCACGTCGTCTCACCCATCTTTTGAACATGGAGACCCTTGACATGCGGTTGTGGCACCGAGCGGGCGGGTGCACAAGCTTGCCTTGGGCGAGGCCACAAGAGGTGGGGGGGGGGGGGGCTACAAAATTTGGAAACATGGACCATTTCGGGCAAAAGTGAAAATCAGCCACCAAAAGGGGTGTAAACCAAATATGGGTATAGTAACCAAATGGGCTATCAGACTTCAGACTTCAGACTTTTATGGACCATCACCCCTAACCCCCCCCCCCCACCCCAACACCCTTTCTGTCCCCCCCCCCCCCCCCCCGTGTCAGGCTTCGCCCCCCCCCCCCCCCATGTCCTCCCCAATATCAAACTTTTCCATTGTCACCACACCCTTGAGGTGTAGAAGTGGGTTGTGGTCTCGACCCTACCGTCTGAAACCCAACCAGTGCTTGCAACCCCTCAATGATGCTACGTGCCCCCCACCCCACCCCACCCCACCCCACCCCACCCCATCTCTCTGACTCAAACCGATCGGAGGGCTCATATGTGACTGAAGACAAGTGGGAACAGAATCCTGATGTCTGGCCCAAGCAACCTCACCTGAGCTAATCGGGTCGGTTTTGCTGGTGGGCTGGGTGGGTGGGGGTTCATCGGGTTGGGCCGGAACTGTGGAGAGGGGGGGTAGTGGGTTTCGAGTACGGCACAGCACAGCACGGCACAGCACAACACATCACAGCACATCACATCACACCACAGCACAGCACAACATACAACATAGCACAGCATGTTACAGCACAACACAGCACAACACAGCCCCTACGGCCGCCCAAGAGAGCCTCCCTCCCTCCCTCCCTCCCTCCCTCCCCTCCCTCCCTCCCTCCCACCCTGTCATTTCCCTTCTTGTGTGGTGAGGTTAGGGAGGTTATGCCTGTTTTTCTTTTTCAGGTTTTCTTTTATAGTAGAGTGCTTTCCCGCTTGCCAGCTTACCAAGGTCCGAACCCCCCCCCAAAAAAAATAGGAGGTATGTTACTCCGTTCCCTAGTTAGTTCTGGTGGACCCCTCTGTGAATGGTTTACCCCCCTCCGTGAATTTTTTACCCCCCTCCGTGAATTATTTGACCCCTCCGTGAATTATTTACCCCCCTCCGTGAATTATTTGACCCCTCTGTGAATTGTGGGGGGGGGTGGCACCACATCAGTGGAATATTTATCCACATGGGGGGGGTACACCACCTCAGTTGAATATTTATCCAGAGGGGGGGGTACACCACGTCAGTGGAATATTTATGCATAGGGCGGGGGGTGCACCACCTCAGTGGAATGTTTATCCTGAGGGGGGGGGGGTACACCACCTAAGTGGAATATTTATCCAGAGGGGGGGGGTACACCACCTCAGTGGAATATCTATCCAGAGTGGGGGGCATACACCACCTCAGTGGAACATTTTTCCACAAGGGGGGGGGGGGTACACCACCTCAGTGGAATATTTGTCCACAGGGGGGGGAGGGGGGCAACACCTCAATGGAATATCTATCCAGAGGGGGGGGCGTACACCACCTCAGTGGAACATTTTTCCACACGGGGGGGGTACACCACCTAAGTGGAATATTTATCTTAAGGGGGGGGGGGTACACCACCTCAGTGGAATATCTATCCAGAGGGGGGGGCGTACACCACCTCAGTGGAACATTTTTCCACAGGGGGGGGGCTACACCACCTCAGTGGAATATTTGTCCACAGGGGGGTCGGGGGGCGGCACCACCTCAATGGAATATTTATCCAAAGGGTGGGGGTACACCACCTAAGTGGAATATTTATCCACGGGGGGGGGGGTACACCACCTCGGTCGAATATTTATGCAGAAGGGGGGTGCACAGCAACTCAGTGGAATATTTATCCACATGGGGGGGGGGTACACCACCTCGGTGGAATATTTATCCAGAGGGGGGGGTACACCACCTCAGTGGAATATTTATCCAGAGGGGGGGGGTACACCACCTCAATGGAATATTTTTCCCGGCCTCCCATTTTCCCCAATGCTCCATTTTTCCACCCTTTTTTTTCTTTGGGGGGGTTGTTTCCCTGTGTTGCATCGTCTCCCATTCTTCCCAACTTTCAATTTTCATGATGGTTTTTTTTCTGCTGGGTGGTTGTGTTGCGGGGGGGGGGGAGTGGCAGACTTTTACTTGTCCCTTTCTGAGATGAAGGAAGGAAGGGAGGGGTCGGGTACCACACTTTTATCAGACTTTTGCTGAGATGTGTTCTATTTTATGTCCCTGACACGAGATGCCAAATCAGACTTCAGACTTCAGACTTTATACACATAGCTGGTGTAAACGTGTGTTGATTGACCCTGAAGCACTTTTCACCTATACAAGGTGGTGCGGCTTCAGTACACCTGCCAAAATTACGCTACAAGGGGGGCGTTCTGGCGTACACCTCCTTGCGGCGCCCCCCATCGTGAAGCAATCTGGAAAGACGGTTCCTCGGATAGACCACATGTGGATGGCACATGGGTGGGGGGTTTAGGAGTATACTTCCAATCATGACCAGAGATGAATGGTTCAGAGTCCATTCCGCTAACCATAGAGTGAGCGGAGCGGATGGCCGTGTTGAAGGCACTGTGTGACTCCAAGTACATTGCAGATGGGTGCAACGGCCAAGCCGCAAAGTTGCGGCACAATGACTGGAGGACCACATCGGACCCTGTGATTCACGCAGATTTGTGGAAATAAATTCTTATTTTGCTCGAGGTATGCTTGAAGGGGAGTTCTAGCAACCTTTTTGTACCCTTTCTGCACCCTTTTTGCACCCTTTGTGCAATCCCCTTTCTGCGCTAGAACCCCCTTTGTGCACCCTTTGTGCACACCCTTTGTCCGCTGGGACCCCCATCCTGCATTATTTCTGCAGGGGGGTTTCTGTGCAAAGGCATTTTGCATAAAGGGCACTAAGTGCATCCACAAGGGTCAAATGTTGTTCCTCAAGCCTACATGCAACGCCGTTTTCTTGTGTCCCTTACGGGTCTCCTGTCACGATCCACCACGTCCCCACCCATTGTGGTGTAACAAAAAATGACATCGTTGATCGGTTGGCAGGGCAAGGTTGCATGAGGACAGTGAACTCCGTACTATTGGAGTCAGTGGCTAGGGGGCCAGAGGGAGACACAGACGTACAGATCTTGGCAGCACGAGCACACACACCACCACCTTGGACACGAGAGCACCACGATTTTATCGTGGACACTAGCATCGGTGATTGCACTGTCAAAAGGGGGGACACCAATGGTCACACCACATGGGCCATGCACCACACTAGGCCGTCAGAGTATTCCTTCTGTTTACCAGCTAGACACACCGTGTCCGCGTGTCTCACTATTATGGATTTTACTAAACTTGATATTTCAGATTGTATGTTAGGGCATATGAGGCCCAGAGCCCAGAGCCCACTCACCCAATCAATGACCACAAGGCATTGAGGCGCTTTGTAAGGTACGGAACACATGACATTACAGATGCATTGGACTCAGTGGATTGGAGGACCATATTGGTGCGTGTGGTACGTGATTTGCAGACCACCAACGGATGCCAGGTTGGGTAGGGCTTGGGGGTTGCTATTGCGCGGAGGGTGACCGGCAACCAACCCGCGAGTAGCTCCGCGAGGCAATGGGGCAGCCCCATGTAGGGCCCTCCCTCCCTCCGTCCCCCCAGGCATGCGGCTAGCCCACAACCCTGCGCACCTCTCCCCCTCTCCGCCCCTCTCGCCCTAAAACAAGCCCACAACCCGACCAAACTCTCTCAGCGCCATCACAACACAACACAACACACAACGCAACACAGCACACAACACAGCACAACACAACGCACCACAACACAACATAGCACACTAGTGCACTGCACAGTTGCCGCCAACAGCGAGGAGAGACCCGCAACAGCCCTGCCATTGAAGGATGCCCTGGTGCAAGGTGCTCTACCCATGCAAGATGCCCTGCCTCCCTCCGCCCGTCCGTCCCTCCAGCCATGAGGCTAGCCCACAACCCTACCTGGCTCTCTTTCCCTCCACCCCTCCTACCATGAAACCTGCCGGCAGCCAAAGCTAGCTCTCCCTCCCTCCACCCCTTCTGCCCTAACAATCTGCCCACAACCCCATCGAGCTCTTCCCCCCTCCCACCCTCTTGCCATGAAACCAGCCCACAACCCTATCCAACTCTCCCTCCCCCCCCCCCCCCCCAGCCAGGAAGCCATGCCGTAACCGTACCCCGCTACGTGGCCCTCTGCCCCTCGTGCCCCACACAGTTTGGGATGGCTTGCCTGGTGCAGGGTGCTCTACCATGGCAGGATGTCTTGCCTCGTGCGAGATGCCATGCCATTGCAAGATGCCTTGCTTGGTACATGATGCCATGCCTCATACAGGATGCCGTGCGTGGTGCCGGATGCACTGCCATTCTAGGATGCCCTGCGTGGTGCGCGAGGCCCTGCCTGGGGCAGGCTTCCGTGCCTGGCGCAAGATGCCTTGCCTAGAGCAGGATGCCGTGCCAAGTGCAGGATGCCCTGCCTTGTGCTGGATCCCCTACCGAAGGCAGGATGCTTTGCCTAGTGCAGGGTGCCCACCCTCCCTGGACCTCCCTCCGCCCCTCTTGCCATGACTCTAGCCCACAACCCTATCCAGCCGTCCCTCCCTCCGCCCCTCTTGCCGTGCCCAGTGCCGGATGCCTTGCCTGGTGCAGGGTTCCATGCCGGGAGGAGGATGCCCTTCTTGGTACAGGATGCCCTGCCTGTTGCGGGATGCCCTGCTTGGTGCGGGACCTCCCGTCTGGAGTGGGACGCCCTGTGTGGTGCAAGATGCCCTGCCGGGTTCAAGATGCCGTGCTTGCTGTAGGGTGCCCACCCTCCCTCCCTCGCCCCTCTTGCCATGACACCATTCCACAACCCTATCCACCTCCCCCTCCCTCCCCCCCTCTTGCCTTAAAACCAACCCACAACCCAATTCGAGCCCTCCCCCCGTCCACCCCTCCTGCCCTGATTGGTGTGGGATGCCCATTTTGGTGCAGGGTGCCTTGCCTGCACCAGGAAGTCCTGCTTGGTGCAAGGTGCCCTGCAATTGCAAGACGCCTTGCGACTACGGGATGCCCTCCCTTTGCAGGACGTTGCGTATCCCACAGCAGTACAGCGCGGAATAGTGCAGCGTAGAAGGGGCAAGCGGTACAGCACACTTGACATCACTCAGCACGTACAGGAGACACATAGCCTTGCCAAAGTGCCGGATGCTCTACCGGGTGTAGGATGCCCTGCTCGAGCAAGATGCAGGAAGTTCGGCCTGGAGCGCGACGGCGCGGAGGCCGAAGAGGGGGGGGGGGAGGGTGCGAGGGCAGCAGCACCAATGCGCCTTGGCTGGGGCACGCACAAGTGCCCCGCCCCCCACCCCCCGGCGACCCGCAGCCACCACAACATGGCGGAGCAGCGGGGACCAGCGGACACATACAACACGCAGTGCGCGCACATGCACACATCCCTGCCAGTTTTGCTTTGCCCGTAAGCAAGACATCCCGGCCATTGCCTTTTGGTAACAGCGCCTTCGGCACACCATACCACACCACACTACACCACAACACAGGACGGGACACTACATGACATCACAGCACAGCACAGCATGGCATGCCACAGCACTACAGGCAACACAACGTCCCCACTTGGTTGTGGCTAGGCGATGGACCATAGGGTTTTCTTGGTGCATTTTTTTTTGTGCATCCTTCGACCTCCCACTTGGGACTACAGCTGCTGAAAATCACTTGGCAGAGGTTGTTAGATCAAAGCCACGCAGGCCCGTATATGGGGGAAAACGCCATATACCCCCCCTTTTGGGCCTTTTTGGGCCTTTTCGTGTACCCTACCTCAAGGGGTTGAATCGTTTGGTTAACTCCTTGTAAAATCATTATTTTGTCCAATAAACACATCCCCCAATGAGTTTTTGGTCCGGACCCCCCCGACCCCTTCCACTTGAAACCTACTTTTTGGGGGCTTTTTAGGGAGGGGGGGGGGGGGGGGGGCAAAAAAGTCGGAAAATGACCACCCCCTCTTTTTTTGGTCGAAAACCATGAATCATTTGGTTTTTTTCAATTTTGAGCTGAAAAAGTGTTTCCGGGTCCCGACTCCATGGGCTTTGTATGGGGCGGAGTGGGACAAGCGCTCATGCAATGTTTGCACTTTTCAGCCATTTTTGGCATGTTGGCGGTTTTGGCAAACTCGGTGATCCCGTGCTACCCTCTCTACTGGGTATGAGTGGGGATGTTGTGCCATTATATGCCTACTAGGATATGAAAGGATGGTTTTTTGTTGTATGTAACCTTGCCAAAGGCCGGTGAAAATCTGTGCCAAAGATGCGAAATGACTGTTTCCTTACAGGAGTGAATGGGCCGGTGCACAACCTGCTTCTGCAGTTTTTCACCTTGGACAACTCAAAAATCGAAGTTTCCGAACCTTATTTTCTTTGATACTGTGACAACATAAGATGACCATCCAAGGTATGTAAAGCATGTTTTAGGCAGTATTTATGTGGTCTTCACCTTATTTGGGTATTGGGTCGGGGGGGGGGGCTCTGCCAACAGATTGGTACACAACCTGCTTCACCCTGGGCAGCTCAAAAATCAAAGTTTTCGAAACTTATTTTTTTGACACCGTGATCACCGAAAATGACCATCCAAGGTGTGTAAAGCATGTTTTAGGCCGTATTCATGTTTTTTTCAGGCCTCTTGTTGTGTACCTGCACGTGGTGAGGCTGCCTAGCTGAGCCACAACTTCCTTCCATCTTCTTCCATTGACGCATAAGCGTCCTCTCTCGCCTCCTGCTGAATTTAAGCATATCACTTGGCAGAGGAAGAGACAGCAATCACGATGGCTTCAGTAATGGCGAATGAACCAGATTGACACGGTCTACCCGTATCGTTGTTGGTCACCTGATGCGGTGAGCACTGGGTGCACTCCGGGATGCAATGCTGGCATGGGGATGGCTGTCACGGCTGCACAGACCTACTATGGCGCCGATCCAGAGTCAGAGTGGCCTGGGATGGTGCGCGATACCTGGGCTACAGCCCTCCTGTCAAGAGGACTGGTCGGTGTTCTTAGCCATGGTGTGCACACACGCCAAACCCTGGAGTAGAGCTGCTTGGGACTGTAGGTCAAACGGCCAGGCATGTCCGTGGCAAGGCTGCATACATACATGGGACCGATAGCTAACAAGTAGACTGATCGAAACGTGCAAAGGACTCTGCAAAGAGGGTTCAAAGTGCCTGAAGCTGCGGCAGGCGACCGGTGGTGGATGCTTCCCTGACACAGAGGATTGCGATGCGGCCCCGGACCGTGAAGTGGCTGGCGAGACCATCCGTGGCTCTCGCACAGGCATTGGCGGTCGTGGGGCCCTTCCCGGCTTTTGGACAAGCGACCTCGGGTCTGGCCTGCGGCTGGCTGCAGAGCCCCACTCTCTGGTGGGATCGATTCGCAGTGGCATTCTGGCAGAGGCACTCCGCCTGTCTGGACCTGGGGGCATGCATTTGGTCGCTGTGACCTATGCCCCAACGGAGAAGAGGCTTCATTGGCTGGGATTCTGGATGGCTTCCGGGCTTGGCTTTGCTCTTTGGTGCTCTGCTGTCCCGCCCGGAGCTGTAACCCATGTCACGGAGCATCATCCTTCGAGAGGGCAAATGTGGCAAGGCAGAATGGCCCTGTGGGTGTCCGGTGTGCCCCTGTGTGGTGCACCGGATGCATGTGCCTACCAACCGCGCCGGGTGCAATCAGTGGGAGAGCTAGTGGTGTGCAGGCCCTCCAGGTCTCTCATCCCGGCTCTCGGTACCCCGGTTGGTGCACAGTGGTGCAAAGGTGTCAAGAGTGGCTTGGCAAGGCAGGGACATCCCCTGCCCGTCTTGAAACACGGACCAAGGAGTCTATCGGAGGCCGCAGGCAATGCTGTGCGTGTAGTCAAAGCTGGTACGGAGCAACTGGTGGCGGGGCCCGCTGTGCCGCCGCCTTGGCCGGGTTTGGCCTCCGCGACCCGACCCAGGCGTGGCATGCAGCAGTGGCCGCAGCTGCCGATTCTCCCGAACGTTGCCTGGTTAAAGCGAACGGACCACTTTCTCCGCGGTGCTACTGTGTTTCACCGCGCCTTTGGGGACTCTGAAGAGCGTGTGGCCATGCCTCTGGGGACTCTGCGCCGCGGTGCTGCCTCTTGGATCCATGCGGGATCTATGGTGCTGCGTGCCGCATGTTTCTCCATGGCGTGCAATGGCAAACCGATCGGATGCAAGAGCTGCCGAGCCTGAATCCAATGGACACTGGTTCTGAGTGCGAGGTGTCCTCCATGGGACCCGAAAGATGGTGAACTATACCTGGCTACGGCGAAGCCGTGGGAAACTGCGGTGGAGGCCGGTCGCAATCCTGACGTGCAAATCGTGTTGTCTGAGCGGGGCATAGGGGTGAAAGGCCAATCGAACCATCTAGTAGCTGGTTTCCGCCCAAGTTTCCCTCAGGATAGCTGGGGCTGGGAGTGTGTCCGAACTCGTCGATCGTGATGCGGCTTTTGTCCGGTAAAGCAATGCATGAGAGGCATTCTGGGGAGTCTATCAGTCCTCAACCTATTCTCAAACTGTGAATGGGCAAGCATCGGAGGCACACTTCTCTGCATCCGGCGTCTGTGTGTGGCGCGTCAAAGGCCATCCCTGGCCGACGGCGTGCCCAACGCAGTCCGCTGTGCCTGAGTGTGTTTGAGAGATGGTGGCAGCCTTCTGGCCTCAGCGGGGTGGGGCATTCTGCCCGGGCATCCGCTGAGGCCGCTGGGGCCCAACCCGGAACAGTGTGCAGCCCCATGTGGGCCATTACTGGTAAGCAGTGCTGGCGATGCGGGATGATCCGAGAGCGCGGTTGCAGGGTTCAAGTGCTGGCTCATACATAGAATCCACAAAGGATGTTGTCCGCTAGAGATAGCAGGGCGGTGGCCATGAAGGTTGGAATCCGCTTAGGAGTGTGTAACAACCCACCTGCCGAAGCGGGCAGCTTCGAAAATGGATGATGCTCAAGCCAGAGGCGTTGTTTGACTTACACCGCGCCGCTGCTGTGGCAGCAGGGCAGGTGCAGCAGTGCGTAGGCGAGACGCAAGGGTTCGCGGTGCTGGCTCCGGGGTGACCCGGAGGGAAGTATCCCTTGGTGCAGATCTTGGTTGCAGTAGCGAGTATTCTTTCTGGTGGCTCATGCAGGCTCTCTCTTGCAGAGGCCTGCTGCTGGCCTGAGTGGTTGAGGACTGGAGTGGAGCAGGCTTCCATACCAACAGCCGTTGAATATGGGTCAGTCGATTGTAAGCCAGATGGCAATGCTCACGGATACGGCAAAGGCTGCAAAGTTCGGGGCCTCTGGCTCCGGGTCGCCCGTCCCGCGGCTGGCGCCGTGCTGGTCCCCCACTGGGTGCCATGGGGTGCGCGGCGCTGTGCCCTTCGGGTGAAGCTCGGTGCCAGGGCTCTGCCTTGCAGGAGTGGCGAACAGGCAGACGAATCTAATATTCCGACACGCTGGTACCAGGGTCTTGGCTGATGATACTCGGAACGCTTTCTCAGAGAGATTGCTGGGACGGGCCGGTGGCAACGCTGGTGTTCTCAAGTCCGGTGCTGCGGGGCCGCGTCTCGGTGGCGCCCCTGTGGAGTTGTCTTTTCCATCTGACAGCTGGAGTGTGTGGGCTATCCACTGACATGCTGCATGGCGACATAGCTCTCTGCTTGGCAAGATGGTGCTGCATTGGTACCATTGGACTTACGCGTGCCCTGCTCTGAGGGTTTGGCCTCGGCCGACCCGGAATGCGCCATGCCTTTGGTGGCCATCGACTCCATGGAACGCCCTGCGAAGTTGTGCAACAAAGCGTGAACCCTTGGTGACCAAACCGGGACAAGCCCCCATCTGGGGGCTCTGATCCGATTGGAATGGCTCCGTACCGAATCACCGCAGCTGGTCTCTTCGGCTAGACGCCGCTGGTCAACAGTGCAAATGCAGCTAAGGGAAATCGGCAAACTGGTTGTGTACCTTCGGAAGATGCGGTGGCTCCAAGGGCCAGGGTGTCAGGCCTGCCCGTCGGGATTGCACGGAACCCTCCGGGGCTTGGTTGTCCTGTGCCAGGGCTGGCTTCTCAGCCGTCCTCTGGCCGTGGGCGTCCAGGCCCCACCTCAGCCGAAGACCGCTTCTCCAGCGGGCGTGATCCTTGTGCCTCGGAACGGCCAAGCACGCCCCGCCGCGGCTCTTGGGTGGAGGCACGGAGCTTTGGGTGTGCAAAGAAGAGAGGCTGTGCCTTCGGGTGCGGCCTGGCTTCAGTTCCCGCGGGCGGGGAGATGGCCGACCTGAGACGTCGGCCCCATCCGTGGCACCCACGTGTGGTCTACTCGGAACTGTGTACTACGCAGGGGAATCTGACTGTTTAATTGAAACACAGCTTTGCGATGGGACCTGCTGGCTGGTTCCGCGAGGTGACTTCTGCCCAGTGCTCTGATTGTCAATGCAAAGAGATTTAGCCAAGCGCGGGTAAACGGCGGGAGTAACTATGACTCTCTTAAGGTAGCCAAATGCCTCGTCGACTGATTATTGACGCGCATGAATGGATCAACGAGATTCCTGCTGTCCCTAGATGCTGGCTGGTGAACCAACCGCCAAGGGAACGGGCTTGGGTGTTCCAGCGGGGAAAGAAGACCCTGTTGAGTTTGACTCTAGTCTGACAGAGTGCAGCAGCATGGAGGGTGTAGCACAGGTGGGAAGTGCGCGCCAACTCATGGCATTGATCATGGCCTTCGCGGCCATCTCGACTGTCGGCTCTTCCTTCCTGCTGGATGATGAGGCTCCGCGCTGCTACGCGCAAGCTTGCAATGAAATACCACTACCTCCACAGCCGCTTTACTAATCGGATGATTCGGGTACGGCAGCCGCTGGCACCTCTTGGTGCACGACCTAGAGGCACGTCCCTTGCGTCGTGCCTCACGGCCTCACCGCTTCGTGTGCCAAGCACAGTTCCGGGCCCTCGGGCCCGTGTGCGACCCAGGTGCTTTGTTCGCCGCAGCTTCGGGACACTGCTCAGATTGGGAGTTTGGCCGGGGCGGCACACCTGTTACAGGACAACGCAGGTGTCCCGAAGCACTGCTCAGGCGGGACGGAAACCCCTCACAGAGGAGCAGGTCAAAGGCACTGCTGATGCAGTCACTTTCAGTAAGAGTCCACAATGTGCAAGCGTGGCCTTGCGATCCTTTGGTCAAGCACGCGAGTTCCGGATATTGAAGCCAGAGGTGTCAGAAAAATTACCACAGGGATAACTGGCTTGTGGCAGCCAAGCGTTCGAAGCGACGTTGCTTTTTGATCCTTCGATGTCGGCTCTTCCTAGCTTCTCACCTGCAGCCGAGTAGAAGAGTTGGATTGTTCACCCACCAACAGGGAACGTGAGCTGGGTTTAGACCGTCGTGAGACAGGTTGGTTTTACCCTCCTGCAACGGCCGCTATTCTGTCTTCAGAACTCCCGATGAGCACGGTTTGCTTCTCGACGGCGATCCTTCGCGATTGCCTCACACTTGTGATGATTGGGTTTGACGACGGCAGCGCGTGGTAGTACGAGAGGAACCCTCGTGCCATGCCTCTGGTTTCTGTGGTCGGCTGAGCGGCCGGGGCTTGCTAGTCTACACATGGCGGATATTGGCTGAAAGCATCTAAGTCTGAACCGGGCACCCGGCGTGTGCACACCCCATGGGGCAGCAGCATCCGAGCGCATGGCTTCGTGCGACTCGGTGCATCCTGTACCAGAGTGTCCGACAAACACCCCATGGGGCTCAGTGCCCGATCGCCTCCGCATACCGAACTTTGGACAAGCACTGTCAAATAAGGCTAGCGTGCCCTGCGTTCCGCGCGGGGTTGGATCTCCGATGGCCAATGCCGGGGCGTGCGTCTCGAATGCCGTGAAGAGGCCTGGGCTTCAGTCTCTGGTGACGTCCTTCGAAGGGCCCACGGAGGCCTCGCCGCGGCACAGCGAGAGCAGCGCACGCCTCCGGTCGGAGGAGGCAAGATGACGTGATTGGACAATCACATGGCTTTCTATGGTTTTGGATCCGAGGCATCGCCCCCCAGTCAGCAGTGATGCAGTCGAAACATTCCGCGGCAAGGTTGCATGAGATAGCGTGAGACGTGGTGGGCTCCGGCCTACCATTGTGCATGCCTCTTTGGACACGGTCCCGCATGCATATCACGTGACTCTCATGGGCTGGTGTACTAAGGCGAGGAAGTTGCTTCACCGGAGATGAATCGTATGAGACTTGGACCGGTCCGAGCCTGTGAGCCGCAGTGGCCCCGCATGCTCTGGGTTCTCTGCCTCTGGTCAAGGGCTGGCACTGGGATCACCACGCGGAGCGCGTCTCCGCGTGGTGATTCCAGTGCTTGCCCAGTGCAGCCTGTCACCATCCCAGATGGATGTCCTGCGCAGCCTTCATGGATCCCGGTTTCGGCTCGCCCGGCCGAGTCGCGCGAGGAAAGGTCCCGTTTCGCCGGGCCCGTTTGTTAATACATAAGGGGAGAGGCCCCCGGCGGCGTCGCATGGCGCCTCCGGCCCCGAGACCGCCGGAGGCGATCCTGGGTCACAGCGTGAGGCAGGCTGCAACCTCCGCTATACAAATCAACCCAGCCCCCACGTGGATAAGACCCGTTCTGGTTGTATCGATCCCGCTGCGGCGCAGCCTCGCGAGGCTGCCCTGCGGCGGGGCAACGGAGATGATGCAGAGGCATTCGATCGTGAGTTGGTACAGCCTTGGCTGTCGGCCATGGGGTGCGCGCCACCTCTGGCCATGGATCCGAGATCGCCCCCCGCCGGAGTCCATCTCCCGGCGGGTTCCGAGACGCGGCCCGTGCATGCATATGCACGGGCGCTTGGAGAGCTTCGGTTCTCCGTGGTTTGATGCAGTCACCGACGGATTGGCTCCTCCACGGGGCGTCCGTCGGAGAGCGTGGCTCACGGCAAGCCACCGTGGAGAGGCCATTGACACCCCTTCATGGGGTGTCAATGGTCGCTCCTGGGCATGATGCAGTCGAGTGATTCTGGTTGATCCTGCCAGTTGTCATATGCTTCTCTCAAGGACTAAGCCATGCAAGTGTCAGAATACATGGGATTGAGAGTGAATCTGTGAATGGCTCATTACACCGGCGACAATCTGATGACTGTGCACTGGTTGCTTGGGGCCCTCGTGGTCCCCTGTGACATCGGTCCGGATATTCACCTCAACTGGGTGGCTAATACATGGAAGCTCAGAGCTGTGGCCCGTTCAGGGTCACTGGCAGTTGGCCGATATCAAGACCTGCGCCCGTACAGGGCAGCGTGCAAGGGTGATTCAGGCCGTTTTCTGTGATGGCAAAGATGGTTCTACCATGAATGCTCCACAGTGTGAGTCTCTGACCTATCAGCTCTGGTTGGTGGTGTAGTGGACCACCATGGCTATCACGGGTAACGGGAAATCAGGGTTTGATTCCGGAGAGGGAGCCTAAGAAACGGCTACCATTGCCAAGGCGAGCAGCAGGCGCGCAAATTGTCCACTGCCGACACTGGTCTGGCGAGACAGCGACGAGCCATAGCAGCCCTGCTCACCCTGTGTGGTGGGTGGGACTCCGCAATGAATGCTATCCAAACGCAGCAATGAGTATCAACTGGAGGGCAAGTCTGGTGCCAGCAGCTGCGGTAATTCCAGCTCCAAGAGCGTATACAAATGTTGCTGCTGTTGAAAAGCTCGTAGTCGACCCCTGGGCATGGGGCTGCAGGGCGTCCGGCCGCTCTGCTGGGGCTGTCTCCCGGCCGTCAGGCCGGGTGGCGGCCTCCGTAGATGCGCTGCTGGATTCAAACCCCCTGCAGATGGTCCCCGTGCCCGCTTTGCATGGGTTCGGACCGCTCCGGCAAGAAGCCTCCTTCAGTGGTGGCTGATGCGGTCATGCCTCTGACATGGGCGCGGGTCACTTGCGACCCGACCTCGGAGCCGTCCATGGATGCCACTGTGAACAACTCAGCGCGTCCAAAGCAAACGTGACTTGATTGCATGATTCAGCGCGGGATGGCAAAGGATCGACCATATGTGGACACAGCTGTTCTGCTGAGTCTCAGGGTCCGCAAAGGGCAACGCAGTGCTGGTGCCCCCAGATGGCCGGAGGCTATCCGCTCCGGCGGTGGCCTTCACCGGGCAGCTGGGCGGTGCTGGCTCTGAACGGCAGTGATGGGTCTGTTCGTCGTGATGGATATTGACACGCCAGAGGTGAAATTCTCAGACCGCTGTGGGATCAACTGCGGCAAAGGCGTTCCACTGGAGCATGTTCGTCGATCAAGAACGAGAGTGTGGGGAGCGAAGATGATCAGATACCATCGTAGTCTACCGCTGTAAACTATGTCAGCTCGGTGTCGGTGGGCCATAATCTCCTCAACAGGATGCCATCGGTTTCACTCCTCTGCAGCGAGAAATCAAAGCTTACGGATTCAGGGGGGAGTACGGTCTCAAGGCTGAAACTTAAAGGAATTGATGGAATGGCACCACAAGGCGTGGAGTATGCGGCTTAATTTGACTCAACACGGGGAATGTTACCGGGTCAGGACGCAGTCGGGATTGACAGATTGAGGGTTCTTTCTTGATCCTCTGGACGGTGGTGCATGGCCGCTCCTGATTGGTGGAGTGATTTGTCTGGTTGATTCCGATAACGAGTGAGACCTCTGCCTCTGAATAGTCCCCGGTCTCGCATTCATGTAGGACGGAACACCTGACCCCCGGGTCGGCTTGCCGGTCCCACCGGGGCTCGTGGATTACCCGTCTGAGAGTGCCGGGTATGCTGCTTCTCTCGGGTGCCGTGCATGTTTACCAAGTGCACGCAAGCCAGAGCCAACAGCAGGTCTGTGATGCTCCTAGATGTTCTGGGCCGCACGCGCACTACACTGGTCCAGTGAACAGGCCTTGGTGTCCCATCCATGGGACCGTCCTGCCCAGAAGTGGGCGGGCAACCTTTGCAGCTGTGAATGCGTGTTTGGGATTGATGCTTGCAACTATCTGTCATGAACAAGGAATGCCTGGTATGTGCACGTCATCAGCTTGCACAGATTATGTCCCTGCCATTTATACACACCGCCCATCGTTGCTACTGATGGCAGAATGATAAAGCCCTCAGGAACTCAAGCTGATTGGCACTCGTGCACATCAATGTCTTGTCATGGAATTTGGGCGATGTTCTGTTGCTAGAGGAAGCAAAAGTTGTAACAAGGTTGCTGTAGGTGAACCTGCAGCAGGATCATTGTCGAAGCTTTGCAACGCCACCTGCTGGTCAACCAGTGGGTGACGGCGCTGAGGGCTCTCCCGCGCCAGGGAGCAGAGATGGTTGTTGATGTCCAACCTGCTACAGTGGATGCCTTGGTCCATGTGATGTGGAAGAACGGAGTAGCCTTCGATACGGGAATTGCGAAATGCAGAGACTCGTGAGCTTTGTGGAGATGACTACCTTTGAACGCAACAGGCAAGTGGAGACCAGCGGTTCAATGCCGGTTTCTCCCTTTCGATGCTTCAGTGTCTGAGTCGGAATCGTTATCCAATACGGCTGCAATGATGCCACGGGATCCCATGTTCATCATGGGGTCATTTGGCTTGCAGAGCAGCGCGGAGGGGTGTCCTTCACCTCTCCGCGCGCAGAGGCTTGATCATGGAGCCCACGGACCGCGGCCCAGCCGCGACTCCGCGGGCTCAGAGCGGGGCGGTGCCAACGGCCTCTGGAGACAGAGACCCGTGGTGTTGCCCTCCGATTGGCCTTCGGACGCCCGTTGATGAGAACCGTCGGAGCATGCTGCATTGTGGAGTGATTTGAACCGTTGCATCACCCGCGGCCAAGCCCTGCACAGCGCTGGAACCATCATGGCACGCGGCGCTGGTGTTGGGCCTTCTCCGGCCGCGGGTGATGGGTTTGACACTCCCGGTGCACGGCTCTGATGGATGATTCATCGGGTTGCATTGCTTCGCAATGCCATCGGCTGGCGACCTGAAGCACAGAGAGCTACCTGCTGAATCTAAGCATATCACTTGGCAGAGGAAGAGACAGCAATCGCGATGGCTTCAGTAATGGCGAATGAACCAGATTGACACGGTCTACCCGTATCGTTGTTGGTCACCTGATGCGGTGAGCACTGGGTGCACTCCGGGATGCAATGCTGGCATGGGGATGGCTGTCACGGCTGCACAGACCTACTATGGCGCCGATCCAGAGTCAGAGTGGCCTGGGATGGTCCGCGATACCTGGGCTACAGCCCTCCTGTCAAGAGGACTGGTCGGTGTTCTTAGCCATGGTGTGCACACACGCCAAACCCTGGAGTAGAGCTGCTTGGGACTGTAGGTCAAACGGCCAGGCATGTCCGTGGCAAGGCTGCATACATACATGGGACCGATAGCTAACAAGTAGACTGATCGAAACGTGCAAAGGACTCTGCAAAGAGGGTTCAAAGTGCCTGAAGCTGCGGCAGGCGACCGGTGGTGGATGCTTCCCTGACACAGAGGATTGCGATGCGGCCCCGGACCGTGAAGTGGCTGGCGAGACCATCCGTGGCTCTCGCACAGGCATTGGCGGTCGTGGGGCCCTTCCCGGCTTTTGGACAAGCGACCTCGGGTCTGGCCTGCGGCTGGCTGCAGAGCCCCACTCTCTGGTGGGATCGATTCGCAGTGGCATTCTGGCAGAGGCACTCCGCCTGTCTGGACCTGGGGGCATGCATTTGGTCGCTGTGACCTATGCCCCAACGGAGAAGAGGCTTCATTGGCTGGGATTCTGGATGGCTTCCGGGCTTGGCTTTGCTCTTTGGTGCTCTGCTGTCCCGCCCGGAGCTGTAACCCATGTCACGGAGCATCATCCTTCGAGAGGGCAAATGTGGCAAGGCAGAATGGCCCTGTGGGTGTCCGGTGTGCCCCTGTGTGGTGCACCGGATGCATGTGCCTACCAACCGCGCCGGGTGCAATCAGTGGGAGAGCTAGTGGTGTGCAGGCCCTCCAGGTCTCTCATCCCGGCTCTCGGTACCCCGGTTGGTGCACAGTGGTGCAAAGGTGTCAAGAGTGGCTTGGCAAGGCAGGGACATCCCCTGCCCGTCTTGAAACACGGACCAAGGAGTCTATCGGAGGCCGCAGGCAATGCTGTGCGTGTAGTCAAAGCTGGTACGGAGCAACTGGTGGCGGGGCCCGCTGTGCCGCCGCCTTGGCCGGGTTTGGCCTCCGCGACCCGACCCAGGCGTGGCATGCAGCGGTGGCCGCAGCTGCCGATTCTCCCGAACGTTGCCTGGTTAAAGCGAACGGACCACTTTCTCCGCGGTGCTACTGTGTTTCACCGCGCCTTTGGGGACTCTGAAGAGCGTGTGGCCATGCCTCTGGGGACTCTGCGCCGCGGTGCTGCCTCTTGGATCCATGCGGGATCTATGGTGCTGCGTGCCGCATGTTTCTCCATGGCGTGCAATGGCAAACCGATCGGATGCAAGAGCTGCCGAGCCTGAATCCAATGGACACTGGTTCTGAGTGCGAGGTGTCCTCCATGGGACCCGAAAGATGGTGAACTATACCTGGCTACGGCGAAGCCGTGGGAAACTGCGGTGGAGGCCGGTCGCAATCCTGACGTGCAAATCGTGTTGTCTGAGCGGGGCATAGGGGTGAAAGGCCAATCGAACCATCTAGTAGCTGGTTTCCGCCCAAGTTTCCCTCAGGATAGCTGGGGCTGGGAGTGTGTCCGAACTCGTCGATCGTGATGCGGCTTTTGTCCGGTAAAGCAATGCATGAGAGGCATTCTGGGGAGTCTATCAGTCCTCAACCTATTCTCAAACTGTGAATGGGCAAGCATCGGAGGCACACTTCTCTGCATCCGGCGTCTGTGTGTGGCGCGTCAAAGGCCATCCCTGGCCGACGGCGTGCCCAACGCAGTCCGCTGTGCCTGAGTGTGTTTGAGAGATGGTGGCAGCCTTCTGGCCTCAGCGGGGTGGGGCATTCTGCCCGGGCATCCGCTGAGGCCGCTGGGGCCCAACCCGGAACAGTGTGCAGCCCCATGTGGGCCATTACTGGTAAGCAGTGCTGGCGATGCGGGATGATCCGAGAGCGCGGTTGCAGGGTTCAAGTGCTGGCTCATACATAGAATCCACAAAGGATGTTGTCCGCTAGAGATAGCAGGGCGGTGGCCATGAAGGTTGGAATCCGCTTAGGAGTGTGTAACAACCCACCTGCCGAAGCGGGCAGCTTCGAAAATGGATGATGCTCAAGCCAGAGGCGTTGTTTGACTTACACCGCGCCGCTGCTGTGGCAGCAGGGCAGGTGCAGCAGTGCGTAGGCGAGACGCAAGGGTTCGCGGTGCTGGCTCCGGGGTGACCCGGAGGGAAGTATCCCTTGGTGCAGATCTTGGTTGCAGTAGCGAGTATTCTTTCTGGTGGCTCATGCAGGCTCTCTCTTGCAGAGGCCTGCTGCTGGCCTGAGTGGTTGAGGACTGGAGTGGAGCAGGCTTCCATACCAACAGCCGTTGAATATGGGTCAGTCGATTGTAAGCCAGATGGCAATGCTCACGGATACGGCAAAGGCTGCAAAGTTCGGGGCCTCTGGCTCCGGGTCGCCCGTCCCGCGGCTGGCGCCGTGCTGGTCCCCCACTGGGTGCCATGGGGTGCGCGGCGCTGTGCCCTTCGGGTGAAGCTCGGTGCCAGGGCTCTGCCTTGCAGGAGTGGCGAACAGGCAGACGAATCTAATATTCCGACACGCTGGTACCAGGGTCTTGGCTGATGATACTCGGAACGCTTTCTCAGAGAGATTGCTGGGACGGGCCGGTGGCAACGCTGGTGTTCTCAAGTCCGGTGCTGCGGGGCCGCGTCTCGGTGGCGCCCCTGTGGAGTTGTCTTTTCCATCTGACAGCTGGAGTGTGTGGGCTATCCACTGACATGCTGCATGGCGACATAGCTCTCTGCTTGGCAAGATGGTGCTGCATTGGTACCATTGGACTTACGCGTGCCCTGCTCTGAGGGTTTGGCCTCGGCCGACCCGGAATGCGCCATGCCTTTGGTGGCCATCGACTCCATGGAACGCCCTGCGAAGTTGTGCAACAAAGCGTGAACCCTTGGTGACCAAACCGGGACAAGCCCCCATCTGGGGGCTCTGATCCGATTGGAATGGCTCCGTACCGAATCACCGCAGCTGGTCTCTTCGGCTAGACGCCGCTGGTCAACAGTGCAAATGCAGCTAAGGGAAATCGGCAAACTGGTTGTGTACCTTCGGAAGATGCGGTGGCTCCAAGGGCCAGGGTGTCAGGCCTGCCCGTCGGGATTGCACGGAACCCTCCGGGGCTTGGTTGTCCTGTGCCAGGGCTGGCTTCCCAGCCGTCCTCTGGCCGTGGGCGTCCAGACCCCACCTCAGCCGAAGGCCGCTTCTCCAGCGGGCGTGATCCTTGTGCCTCGGAACGGCCAAGCACGCCCCGCCGCGGCTCTTGGGTGGAGGCACGGAGCTTTGGGTGTGCAAAGAAGAGAGGCTGTGCCTTCGGTTGCGGCCTGGCTTCAGTTCCCGTGGGCCGGGAGATGGCCGACCTGAGACGTCGGCCCCATCCGTGGCACCCACGTGTGGTCTACTCGGAACTGTGTACTACGCAGGGGAATCTGACTGTTTAATTGAAACACAACTTTGCGATGGGACCTGCTGGCTGGTTCCGCGAGGTGACTTCTGCCCAGTGCTCTGATTGTCAATGCAAAGAGATTTAGCCAAGCGCGGGTAAACGGCGGGAGTAACTATGACTCTCTTAAGGTAGCCAAATGCCTCGTCGACTGATTATTGACGCGCATGAATGGATCAACGAGATTCCTGCTGTCCCTAGATGCTGGCTGGTGAACCAACCGCCAAGGGAACGGGCTTGGGTGTTCCAGCGGGGAAAGAAGACCCTGTTGAGTTTGACTCTAGTCTGACAGAGTGCAGCAGCATGGAGGGTGTAGCACAGGTGGGAAGTGCGCGCCAACTCATGGCATTGATCATGGCCTTCGCGGCCATCTCGACTGTCGGCTCTTCCTTCCTTCTGGATGATGAGGCTCCGCGCTGCTACGCGCAAGCTTGCAATGAAATACCACTACCTCCACAGCCGCTTTACTAATCGGATGATTCGGGTACGGCAGCCGCTGGCACCTCTTGGTGCCCGACCTAGAGGCACGTCCCTTGCGTCGTGCCTCACGGCCTCACCGCTTCGTGTGCCAAGCACAGTTCCGGGCCCTCGGGCCCGTGTGCGACCCAGGTGCTTTGTTCGCCGCAGCTTCGGGACACTGCTCAGATGGGGAGTTTGGCTGGGGCGGCACACCTGTTACACGACAACGCAGGTGTCCCGAAGCACTGCTCAGGCGGGACGGAAACCCCTCACAGAGGAGCAGGTCAAAGGCACTGCTGATGCAGTCACTTTCAGTAAGAGTCCACAATGTGCAAGCGTGGCCTTGCGATCCTTTGGTCAAGCACGCGAGTTCCGGATATTGAAGCCAGAGGTGTCAGAAAAATTACCACAGGGATAACTGGCTTGTGGCAACCAAGCGTTCGAAGCGACGTTGCTTTTTGATCCTTCGATGTCGGCTCTTCCTAGCTTCTCACCTGCAGCCGAGTAGAAGAGTTGGATTGTTCACCCACCAACAGGGAACGTGAGCTGGGTTTAGACCGTCGTGAGACAGGTTGGTTTTACCCTCCTGCAACGGCCGCTATTCTGTCTTCAGAACTCCCGATGAGCACGGTTTGCTTCTCGACGGCGATCCTTCGCGATTGCCTCACACTTGTGATGATTGGGTTTGACGACGGCAGCGCGTGGTAGTACGAGAGGAACCCTCGTGCCATGCCTCTGGTTTCTGTGGTCGGCTGAGCGGCCGGGGCTTGCTAGTCTACACATGGCGGATATTGGCTGAAAGCATCTAAGTCTGAACCGGGCACCCGGCGTGTGCACACCCCATGGGGCAGCAGCATCCGAGCGCATGGCTTCGTGCGACTCGGTGCATCCTGTACCAGAGTGTCCAACAAACACCCCATGGGGCTCAGTGCCCGATCGCCTCCGCATACCGAACTTTGGACAAGCACTGTCAAATAAGGCTAGCGTGCCCTGCGTTCCGCGCGGGGTTGGATCTCCGATGGCCAATGCCGGGGCGTGCGTCTCGAATGCCGTGAAGAGGCCTGGGCTTCAGTCTCTGGTGACGTCCTTCGAAGGGCCCACGGAGGCCTCGCCACGGCACAGCGAGAGCAGCGCACGCCTCCGGTCGGAGGAGGCAAGATGACGTGATTGGACAATCACATGGCTTTCTATGGTTTTGGATCCGAGGCATCGCCCTCCAGTCAGCAGTGATGCAGTCGAAACATTTCGCGGCAAGGTTGCATGAGATAGCGTGAGACGTGGTGGGCTCCGGCCTACCATTGTGCATGCCTCTTTGGACACGGTCCCGCATGCATATCACGTGACTCTCATGGGCTGGTGTACTAAGGCGAGGAAGTTGCTTCACCGGAGATGAATCGTATGAGACTTGGACCGGTCCGAGCCTGTGAGCCGCAGTGGCCCCGCATGCTGTGGGTTCTCTGCCTCTGGTCAAGGGCTGGCACTGGGATCACCACGCGGAGCGCGTCTCCGCGTGGTGATTCCAGTGCTTGCCCAGTGCAGCCTGTCACCATCCCAGACGGATGTCCTGCGCAGCCTTCATGGATCCCGGTTTCGGCTCGCCCGGCCGAGTCGCGCGAGGAAAGGTCCCGTTTCGCCGGGCCCGTTTGTTAATACATAAGGGGAGAGGCCCCCGGCGGCGTCGCATGGCGCCTCCGGCCCCGAGACCGCCGGAGGCGATCCTGGGTCACAGCGTGAGGCAGGCTGCAACCTCCGCTATACAAATCAACCCAGCCCCCACGTGGATAAGACCCGTTCTGGTTGTATCGATCCCGCTGCGGCGCAGCCTCGCGAGGCTGCCCTGCGGCGGGGCAACGGAGATGATGCAGAGGCATTCGATCGTGAGTTGGTACAGCCTTGGCTGTCGGCCATGGGGTGCGCGCCACCTCTGGCCATGGATCCGAGATCGCCCCCCGCCAGAGTCCATCTCCCGGCGGGTTCCGAGACGCGGCCCGTGCATGCATATGCACGGGCGCTTGGAGAGCTTCGGTTCTCCGTGGTTTGATGCAGTCACCGACGGATTGGCTCCTCCACGGGGCGTCCGTCGGAGAGCGTGGCTCACGGCAAGCCACCGTGGAGAGGCCATTGACACCCCTTCATGGGGTGTCAATGGTCGCTCCTGGGCATGATGCAGTCGAGTGATTCTGGTTGATCCTGCCAGTTGTCATATGCTTCTCTCAAGGACTAAGCCATGCAAGTGTCAGAATACATGGGATTGAGAGTGAATCTGTGAATGGCTCATTACACCGGCGACAATCTGATGACTGTGCACTGGTTGCTTGGGGCCCTCGTGGTCCCCTGTGACATCGGTCCGGATATTCACCTCAACTGGGTGGCTAATACATGGAAGCTCAGAGCTGTGGCCCGTTCAGGGTCACTGGCAGTTGGCCGATATCAAGACCTGCGCCCGTACAGGGCAGCGTGCAAGGGTGATTCAGGCCGTTTTCTGTGATGGCAAAGATGGTTCTACCATGAATGCTCCACAGTGTGAGTCTCTGACCTATCAGCTCTGGTTGGTGGTGTAGTGGACCACCATGGCTATCACGGGTAACGGGAAATCAGGGTTTGATTCCGGAGAGGGAGCCTAAGAAACGGCTACCATTGCCAAGGCGAGCAGCAGGCGCGCAAATTGTCCACTGCCGACACTGGTCTGGCGAGACAGCGACGAGCCATAGCAGCCCTGCTCACCCTGTGTGGTGGGTGGGACTCCGCAATGAATGCTATCCAAACGCAGCAATGAGTATCAACTGGAGGGCAAGTCTGGTGCCAGCAGCTGCGGTAATTCCAGCTCCAAGAGCGTATACAAATGTTGCTGCTGTTGAAAAGCTCGTAGTCAACCCCTGGGCATGGGGCTGCAGGGCGTCCGGCCGCTCTGCTGGGGCTGTCTCCCGGCCGTCAGGCCGGGTGGCGGCCTCCGTGGATGCGCTGCTGGATTCAAACCCCCTGCAGATGGTCCCCGTGCCCGCTTTGCATGGGTTCGGACCGCTCCGGCAAGAAGCCTCCTTCAGTGGTGGCTGATGCGGTCATGCCTCTGACATGGGCGCGGGTCACTTGCGACCCGACCTCGGAGCCGTCCATGGATGCCACTGTGAACAACTCAGCGCGTCCAAAGCAAACGTGACTTGATTGCATGATTCAGCGCGGGATGGCAAAGGATCGACCATATGTGGACACAGCTGTTCTGCTGAGTCTCAGGGTCCGCAAAGGGCAACGCAGTGCTGGTGCCCCCAGATGGCCGGAGGCTATCCGCTCCGGTGGTGGCCTTCACCGGGCAGCTGGGCGGTGCTGGCTCTGAACGGCAGTGATGGGTCTGTTCGTCGTGATGGATATTGACACGCCAGAGGTGAAATTCTCAGACCGCTGTGGGATCAACTGCGGCAAAGGCGTTCCACTGGAGCATGTTCGTCGATCAAGAACGAGAGTGTGGGGAGCGAAGATGATCAGATACCATCGTAGTCTACCGCTGTAAACTATGTCAGCTCGGTGTCGGTGGGCCATAATCTCCTCAACAGGATGCCATCGGTTTCACTCCTCTGCAGCGAGAAATCAAAGCTTACGGATTCAGGGGGGAGTACGGTCTCAAGGCTGAAACTTAAAGGAATTGATGGAATGGCACCACAAGGCGTGGAGTATGCGGCTTAATTTGACTCAACACGGGGAATGTTACCAGGTCAGGACGCAGTCGGGATTGACAGATTGAGGGTTCTTTCTTGATCCTCTGGACGGTGGTGCATGGCCGCTCCTGATTGGTGGAGTGATTTGTCTGGTTGATTCCGATAACGAGTGAGACCTCTGCCTCTGAATAGTCCCCGGTCTCGCATTCATGTAGGACGGAACACCTGACCCGTGGGTCGGCTTGCCGGTCCCACCGGGGCTCGTGGATTACCCGTCTGAGAGTGCCGGGTATGCTGCTTCTCTCGGGTGCCGTGCATGTTTACCAAGTGCACGCAAGCCAGAGCCAACAGCAGGTCTGTGATGCTCCTAGATGTTCTGGGCCGCACGCGCACTACACTGGTCCAGTGAACAAGCCTTGGTGTCCCATCCATGGGACCGTCCTGCCCAGAAGTGGGCGGGCAACCTTTGCAGCTGTGAATGCGTGTTTGGGATTGATGCTTGCAACTATCTGTCATGAACAAGGAATGCCTGGTATGTGCACGTCATCAGCTTGCACAGATTATGTCCCTGCCATTTATACACACCGCCCATCGTTGCTACTGATGGCAGAATGATAAAGCCCTCAGGAACTCAAGCTGATTGGCACTCGTGCACATCAATGTCTTGTCATGGAATTTGGGCGATGTTCTGTTGCTAGAGGAAGCAAAAGTTGTAACAAGGTTGCTGTAGGTGAACCTGCAGCAGGATCATTGTCGAAGCTTTGCAACGCCACCTGCTGGTCAACCAGTGGGTGACGGCGCCGAGGGCTCTCCCGCGCCAGGGAGCAGAGATGGTTGTTGATGTCCAACCTGCTACAGTGGATGCCTTGGTCCATGTGATGTGGAAGAACGGAGTAGCCTTCGATACGGGAATTGCGAAATGCAGAGACTCGTGAGCTTTGTGGAGATGACTACCTTTGAACGCAACAGGCAAGTGGAGACCAGCGGTTCAATGCCGGTTTCTCCCTTTCGATGCTTCAGTGTCTGAGTCGGAATCGTTATCCAATACGGCTGCAATGATGCCACGGGATCCCATGTTCATCATGGGGTCATTTGGCTTGCAGAGCAGCGCGGAGGGGTGTCCTTCACCTCTCCGCGCGCAGAGGCTTGATCATGGAGCCCACGGACCGCGGCCCAGCCGCGACTCCGCGGGCTCAGAGCGGGGCGGTGCCAACGGCCTCTGGAGACAGAGACCCGTGGTGTTGCCCTCCGATTGGCCTTCGGACGCCCGTTGATGAGAACCGTCGGAGCATGCTGCATTGTGGAGTGATTTGAACCGTTGCATCACCCGCGGCCAAGCCCTGCACAGCGCTGGAACCATCATGGCACGCGGCGCTGGTGTTGGGCCTTCTCCGGCCGCGGGTGATGGGTTTGACACTCCCGGTGCACGGCTCTGATGGATGATTCATCGGGTTGCATTGCTTCGCAATGCCATCGGCTGGCGACCTGAAGCACAGAGAGCTACCTGCTGAATTTAAGCATATCACTTGGCAGAGGAAGAGACAGCAATCGCGATGGCTTCAGTAATGGCGAATGAACCAGATTGACACGGTCTACCCGTATCGTTGTTGGTCACCTGATGCGGTGAGCACTGGGTGCACTCCGGGATGCAATGCTGGCATGGGGATGGCTGTCACGGCTGCACAGACCTACTATGGCGCCGATCCAGAGTCAGAGTGGCCTGGGATGGTCCGCGATACCTGGGCTACAGCCCTCCTGTCAAGAGGACTGGTCGGTGTTCTTAGCCATGGTGTGCACACACGCCAGACCCTGGAGTAGAGCTGCTTGGGACTGTAGGTCAAACGGCCAGGCATGTCCGTGGCAAGGCTGCATACAGACATGGGACCGATAGCTAACAAGTAGACTGATCGAAACGTGCAAAGGACTCTGCAAAGAGGGTTCAAAGTGCCTGAAGCTGCGGTAGGCGACCGGTGGTGGATGCTTCCCTGACACAGAGGATTGCGATGCGGCCCCGGACCGTGAAGTGGCTGGCGAGACCATCCGTGGCTCTCGCACAGGCATTGGCGGTCGTGGGGCCCTTCCCGGCTTTTGGACAAGCGACCTCGGGTCTGGCCTGCGGCTGGCTGCAGAGCCCCACTCTCTGGTGGGATCGATTCGCAGTGGCATTCTGGCAGAGGCACTCCGCCTGTCTGGACCTGGGGGCATGCATTTGGTCGCTGTGACCTATGCCCCAACGGAGAAGAGGCCTCATTGGCTGGGATTCTGGATGGCTTCCGGGCTTGGCTTTGCTCTTTGGTGCTCTGCTGTCCCGCCCGGAGCTGTAACCCATGTCACGGAGCATCATCCTTCGAGAGGGCAAATGTGGCAAGGCAGAATGGCCCTGTGGGTGTCCGGTGTGCCCCTGTGTGGTGCACCGGATGCATGTGCCTACCAACCGCGCCGGGTGCAATCAGTGGGAGAGCTAGTGGTGTGCAGGCCCTCCAGGTCTCTCATCCCGGCTCTCGGTACCCCGGTTGGTGCACAGTGGTGCAAAGGTGTCAAGAGTGGCTTGGCAAGGCAGGGACATCCCCTGCCCGTCTTGAAACACGGACCAAGGAGTCTATCGGAGGCCGCAGGCAATGCTGTGCGTGTAGTCAAAGCTGGTACGGAGCAACTGGTGGCGGGGCCCGCTGTGCCGCCGCCTTGGCCGGGTTTGGCCTCCGCGACCCGACCCAGGCGTGGCATGCAGCGGTGGCCGCAGCTGCCGATTCTCCCGAACGTTGCCTGGTTAAAGCGAACGGACCACTTTCTCCGCGGTGCTACTGTGTTTCACCGCGCCTTTGGGGACTCTGAAGAGCGTGTGGCCATGCCTCTGGGGACTCTGCGCCGCGGTGCTGCCTCTTGGATCCATGCGGGATCTATGGTGCTGTGTGCCGCATGTTTCTCCATGGCGTGCAATGGCAAACCGATCTGATGCAAGAGCTGCCGAGCATGAATCCAATGGACACTGGTTCTGAGTGCGAGGTGTCCTCCATGGGACCCGAAAGATGGTGAACTATACCTGGCTACGGCGAAGCCGTGGGAAACTGCGGTGGAGGCCGGTCGCAATCCTGACGTGCAAATCGTGTTGTCTGAGCGGGGCATAGGGGTGAAAGGCCAATCGAACCATCTAGTAGCTGGTTTCCGCCCAAGTTTCCCTCAGGATAGCTGGGGCTGGGAGTGTGTCCGAACTCGTCGATCGTGATGCGGCTTTTGTCCGGTAAAGCAATGCATGAGAGGCATTCTGGGGAGTCTATCAGTCCTCAACCTATTCTCAAACTGTGAATGGGCAAGCATCGGAGGCACACCTCTCTGCATCCGGCGTCTGTGTGTGGCGCGTCAAAGGCCATCCCTGGCCGACGGCGTGCCCAACGCAGTCCGCTGTGCCTGAGTGTGTTTGAGAGATGGTGGCAGCCTTCTGGCCTCAGCGGGGTGGGGCATTCTGCCCGGGCATCCGCTGAGGCCGCTGGGGCCCAACCCGGAACAGTGTGCAGCCCCATGTGGGCCATTACTGGTAAGCATTGCTGGCGATGCGGGATGATCCGAGAGCGCGGTTGCAGGGTTCAAGTGCTGGCTCATACATAGAATCCACAAAGGATGTTGTCCGCTAGAGATAGCAGGGCGGTGGCCATGAAGGTTGGAATCCGCTTAGGAGTGTGTAACAACCCACCTGCCGAAGTGGGCAGCTTCGAAAATGGATGATGCTCAAGCCAGAGGCGTTGTTTGACTTACACCGCGCCGCTGCTGTGGCAGCAGGGCAGGTGCAGCAGTGCGTAGGCGAGACGCAAGGGTTCGCGGTGCTGGCTCCGGGGTGACCCGGAGGGAAGTATCCCTTGGTGCAGATCTTGGTTGCAGTAGCGAGTATTCTTTCTGGTGGCTCATGCAGGCTCTCTCTTGCAGAGGCCTGCTGCTGGCCTGAGTGGTTGAGGACTGGAGTGGAGCAGGCTTCCATACCAACAGCCGTTGAATATGGGTCAGTCGATTGTAAGCCAGATGGCAATGCTCACGGATACGGCAAAGGCTGCAAAGTTCGGGGCCTCTGGCTCCGGGTCGCCCGTCCCGCGGCTGGCGCCGTGCTGGTCCCCCACTGGGTGCCATGGGGTGCGCGGCGCTGTGCCCTTCGGGTGAAGCTCGGTGCCAGGGCTCTGCCTTGCAGGAGTGGCGAACAGGCAGACGAATCTAATATTCCGACACGCTGGTACCAGGGTCTTGGCTGATGATACTCAGAACGCTTTCTCGGAGAGATTGCTGGGAAGGGCCAGTGGCAACGCTGGTGTTCTCAAGTCCGGTGCTGCGGGGCCGCGTCTCGGTGGCGCCCCTGTGGAGTTGTCTTTTCCATCTGACAGCTGGAGTGTGTGGGCTATCCACTGACATGCTGCATGGCGACATAGCTCTCTGCTTGGCAAGATGGTGCTGCATTGGTACCATTGGACTTACGCGTGCCCTGCTCTGAGGGTTTGGCCTCGGCCGACCCGGAATGCGCCATGCCTTTGGTGGCCATCGACTCCATGGAACGCCCTGCGAAGTTGTGCAACAAAGCGTGAACCCTTGGTGACCAAACCGGGACAAGCCCCCATCTGGGGGCTCTGATCCCATTGGAATGGCTCCGTACCGAATCACCGCAGCTGGTCTCTTCGGCTAGACGCCGCTGGTCAACAGTGCAAATGCAGCTAAGGGAAATCGGCAAACTGGTTGTGTACCTTCGGAAGATGCGGTGGCTCCAAGGGCCAGGGTGTCAGGCCTGCCCGTCGGGATTGCACGGAACCCTCCGGGGCTTGGTTGTCCTGTGCCAGGGCTGGCTTCCCAGCCGTCCTCTGGCCGTGGGCGTCCAGGCCCCACCTCAGCCGAAGGCCGCTTCTCCAGCGGGCGTGATCCTTGTGCCTCGGAACGGCCAAGCACGCCCCGCCGCGGCTCTTGGGTGGAGGCACGGAGCTTTGGGTGTGCAAAGAAGAGAGGCTGTGCCTTCGGGTGCGGCCTGGCTTCAGTTCCCGTGGGCGGGGAGATGGCCGACCTGAGACGTCGGCTTCATCCGTGGCACCCACGTGTGGTCTACTCGGAACTGTGTACTACGCAGGGGAATCTGACTGTTTAATTGAAACACAGCTTTGCGATGGGACCTGCTGGCTGGTTCCGCGAGGTGACTTCTGCCCAGTGCTCTGATTGTCAATGCAAAGAGATTTAGCCAAGCGCGGGTAAACGGCGGGAGTAACTATGACTCTCTTAAGGTAGCCAAATGCCTCGTCGACTGATTATTGACGCGCATGAATGGATCAACGAGATTCCTGCTGTCCCTAGATGCTGGCTGGTGAACCAACCGCCAAGGGAACGGGCTTGGGTGTTCCAGCGGGGAAAGAAGACCCTGTTGAGTTTGACTCTAGTCTGACAGAGTGCAGCAGCATGGAGGGTGTAGCACAGGTGGGAAGTGCGCGCCAACTCATGGCATTGATCATGGCCTTCGCGGCCATCTCGACTGTCGGCTCTTCCTTCCTTCTGGATGATGAGGCTCCGCGCTGCTACGCGCAAGCTTGCAATGAAATACCACTACCTCCACAGCCGCTTTACTAATCGGATGATTCGGGTACGGCAGCCGCTGGCACCTCTTGGTGCCCGACCTAGAGGCACGTCCCTTGCGTCGTGCCTCACGGCCTCACCGCTTCGTGTGCCAAGCACAGTTCCGGGCCCTCGGGCCCGTGTGCGACCCAGGTGCTTTGTTCGCCGCAGCTTCGGGACACTGCTCAGATGGGGAGTTTGGCTGGGGCGGCACACCTGTTACAGGACAACGCAGGTGTCCCGAAGCACTGCTCAGGCGGGACGGAAACCCCTCACAGAGGAGCAGGTCAAAGGCACTGCTGATGCAGTCACTTTCAGTAAGAGTCCACAATGTGCAAGCGTGGCCTTGCGATCCTTTGGTCAAGCACGCGAGTTCCGGATATTGAAGCCAGAGGTGTCAGAAAAATTACCACAGGGATAACTGGCTTGTGGCAACCAAGCGTTCGAAGCGACGTTGCTTTTTGATCCTTCGATGTCGGCTCTTCCTAGCTTCTCACCTGCAGCCGAGTAGAAGAGTTGGATTGTTCACCCACCAACAGGGAACGTGAGCTGGGTTTAGACCGTCGTGAGACAGGTTGGTTTTACCCTCCTGCAACGGCCGCTATTCTGTCTTCAGAACTCCCGATGAGCACGGTTTGCTTCTCGACGGCGATCCTTCGCGATTGCCTCACACTTGTGATGATTGGGTTTGACGACGGCAGCGCGTGGTAGTACGAGAGGAACCCTCGTGCCATGCCTCTGGTTTCTGTGGTCGGCTGAGCGGCCGGGGCTTGCTAGTCTACACATGGCGGATATTGGCTGAAAGCATCTAAGTCTGAACCGGGCACCCGGCGTGTGCACACCCCATGGGGCAGCAGCATCCGAGCGCATGGCTTCGTGCGACTCGGTGCGTCCTGTACCAGAGTGTCCGACAAACACCCCGTGGGGCTCAGTGCCCGATCGCCTCCGCATACCGAACTTTGGACAAGCACTGTCAAATAAGGCTAGCGTGCCCTGCGTTCCGCGCGGGGTTGGATCTCCGATGGCCAATGCCGGGGCGTGCGTCTCGAATGCCGTGAAGAGGCCTGGGCTTCAGTCTCTAGTGACGTCCTTCGAAGGGCCCACGGAGGCCTCGCCGCGGCACAGCGAGAGCAGCGCACGCCTCCGGTCGGAGGAGGCAAGATGACGTGATTGGACAATCGCATGGCTTTCTATGGTTTTGGATCCGAGGCATCGCCCTCCAGTCAGCAGTGATGTAGTCGAATCATTCCGCGGCAAGGTTGCATGAGATAGCGTGAGACGTGGTGGGCTCCGGCCTACCATTGTGCATGCCTCTTTGGACACGGTCCCGCATGCATATCACGTGACTCTCATGGGCTGGTGTACTAAGGCGAGGAAGTTGCTTCACCGGAGATGAATCGTATGAGACTTGGACCGGTCCGAGCCTGTGAGCCGCAGTGGCCCCGCATGCTGTGGGTTCTCTGCCTCTGGTCAAGGGCTGGCACTGGGATCACCACGCGGAGCGCGTCTCCGCGTGGTGATTCCAGTGCTTGCCCAGTGCAGCCTGTCACCATCCCAGACGGATGTCCTGCGCAGCCTTCATGGATCCCGGTTTCGGCTCGCCCGGCCGAGTCGCGCGAGGAAAGGTCCCGTTTCGCCGGGCCCGTTTGTTAATACATAAGGGAAGAGGCCCCCGGCGGCGTCGCATGGCGCCTCCGGCCCCGAGACCGCCGGAGGCGATCCTGGGTCACAGCGTGAGGCAGGCTGCAACCTCCGCTATACAAATCAACCCAGCCCCCACGTGGATAAGACCCGTTCTGGTTGTATCGATCCCGCTGCGGCGCAGCCTCGCGAGGCTGCCCTGCGGCGGGGCAACGGAGATGATGCAGAGGCATTCGATCGTGAGTTGGTACAGCCTTAGCTGTCGGCCATGGGGTGCGCGCCACCTCTGGCCATGGATCCGAGATCGCCCCCCGCCGGAGTCCATCTCCCGGCGGGTTCCGAGACGCGGCCCGTGCATGCATATGCACGGGCGCTTGGAGAGCTTCGGTTCTCCGTGGTTTGATGCAGTCACCGACGGATTGGCTCCTCCACGGGGCGTCCGTCGGAGAGTGTGGCTCACGGCAAGCCACCGTCGAGAGGCCATTGACACCCCTTCATGGGGTGTCAATGGTCGCTCCTGGGCATGATGCAGTCGAGTGATTCTGGTTGATCCTGCCAGTTGTCATATGCTTCTCTCAAGGACTAAGCCATGCAAGTGTCAGAATACATGGGATTGAGAGTGAATCTGTGAATGGCTCATTACACCGGCGACAATCTGATGACTGTGCACTGGTTGCTTGGGGCCCTCGTGGTCCCCTGTGACATCGGTCCGGATATTCACCTCAACTGGGTGGCTAATACATGGAAGCTCAGAGCTGTGGCCCGTTCAGGGTCACTGGCAGTTGGCCGATATCAAGACCTGCGCCCGTACAGGGCAGCGTGCAAGGGTGATTCAGGCCGTTTTCTGTGATGGCAAAGATGGTTCTACCATGAATGCTCCACAGTGTGAGTCTCTGACCTATCAGCCCTGGTTGGTGGTGTAGTGGACCACCATGGCTATCACGGGTAACGGGAAATCAGGGTTTGATTCCGGAGAGGGAGCCTAAGAAACGGCTACCATTGCCAAGGCGAGCAGCAGGCGCGCAAATTGTCCACTGCCGACACTGGTCTGGCGAGACAGCGACGAGCCATAGCAGCCCTGCTCACCCTGTGTGGTGGGTGGGACTCCGCAATGAATGCTATCCAAACGCAGCAATGAGTATCAACTGGAGGGCAAGTCTGGTGCCAGCAGCTGCGGTAATTCCAGCTCCAAGAGCGTATACAAATGTTGCTGCTGTTGAAAAGCTCGTAGTCAACCCCTGGGCATGGGGCTGCAGGGCGTCCGGCCGCTCTGCTGGGGCTGTCTCCCGGCCGTCAGGCCGGGTGGCGGCCTCCGTGGATGCGCTGCTGGATTCAAACCCCCTGCAGATGGTCCCCGTGCCCGCTTTGCATGGGTTCGGACCGCTCCGGCAAGAAGCCTCCTTCAGTGGTGGCTGATGCGGTCATGCCTCTGACATGGGCGCGGGTCACTTGCGACCCGACCTCGGAGCCGTCCATGGATGCCACTGTGAACAACTCAGCGCGTCCAAAGCAAACGTGACTTGATTGCATGATTCAGCGCGGGATGGCAAAGGATCGACCATATGTGGACACAGCTGTTCTGCTGAGTCTCAGGGTCCGCAAAGGGCAACGCAGTGCTGGTGCCCCCAGATGGCCGGAGGCTATCCGCTCCGGCGGTGGCCTTCACCGGGCAGCTGGGCGGTGCTGGCTCTGAACGGCAGTGATGGGTCTGTTCGTCGTGATGGATATTGACACGCCAGAGGTGAAATTCTCAGACCGCTGTGGGATCAACTGCGGCAAAGGCGTTCCACTGGAGCATGTTCGTCGATCAAGAACGAGAGTGTGGGGAGCGAAGATGATCAGATACCATCGTAGTCTACCGCTGTAAACTATGTCAGCTCGGTGTCGGTGGGCCATAATCTCCTCAACAGGATGCCATCGGTTTCACTCCTCTGCAGCGAGAAATCAAAGCTTACGGATTCAGGGGGGAGTACGGTCTCAAGGCTGAAACTTAAAGGAATTGATGGAATGGCACCACAAGGCGTGGAGTATGCGGCTTAATTTCACTCAACACGGGGAATGTTACCAGGTCAGGACGCAGTCGGGATTGACAGATTGAGGGTTCTTTCTTGATCCTCTGGACGGTGGTGCATGGCCGCTCCTGATTGGTGGAGTGATTTGTCTGGTTGATTCCGATAACGAGTGAGACCTCTGCCTCTGCTTCGACCTCTGCCCCTCCCGCCCTGCGCATGATGGGTGACTAAGCGGGGGTGGCCACCCAGTTGGCTGCCCTCCTATAGCGCCCCGCGGTCCTCACGGCCATAGGTGCGGCGCTGGCACCATTTCTCGCGGGTGCACCGCCCGCGACCATCGACGAGGGGGCGGCGCGCGGCTGCTCCCGTTCCAAGGGGCGCAAAGCGGGCAATGGGCCTGCCCAGCCCCCCCCCCCCCACTGCGGAGGAGGCAATGATCGCCTCGCTCCAGCGCCAGATTGCGTTTCTCGAGGGCGTCATCAACACCCTCCGCTGCGAGCTGGCGGAGTCACGGGGGAAGCCAGCCCCCAAGCGGCCCGAGGCGGCCGCGGTGGCCCCGTCTGCATCGACGACCACGGCGACGAAGGCCAGGGCCACGACGACGACCCCCGCAGCAGCAACGGCCGGCAAGGCGGCTGCCTCCACGTCCAAGGCGGCCACCACCTGGCAGCTAGCGGGGCAAAGCCACAGCCGGCGTTCCAAGAACGCCCAAACGAAGCAAGGGGCAGCGCCCGCCCACCCCTAGTCCCCATGCGTGTGGACTGGTACCGGCACGGGCCTGCGGAGCTTGCAACATCAAGAAGGATGCCTCTGCCGGTCAGGACATCTGCTTGTCCACCCCTTCGCCTCCTCGCAGCCCTACTGGCCGCAAGAGGATATAAAAACGACCCGGAGCAACATCACCCTGTGGGGTGTGGGAGTCATCGCGGAGCGGTCCGCCCCCCCCGCCCCCCCAGCAGGCCGGCCCCGGTCGCTCGACCTATGCCTCGGCGACGCAGTCCGCTGCGCTGGGGTCTCGGCCGGGCGCGGTGCGGGTGGTGGCGGCCGCCGTCCGCACCAAGGCTGCGCTCCCGCCAGTGCAGCCCATGACAGCGGCAGCCCATGACAGCAGCCCTCTGGGCCCTGCTCCCTTCAACGACGGCGGTGCAGCCGCTCAGCCTCTACCAAGGCGAGTCTTGGGACATGATCCGGGAGTGGGGCATCGCCTAGATCACGCTGCGGAGACACCCGGCAGAGTGGAAACGGCCCTCCCAAGAGGGGGCTCTACGATGCGTGGCCTGGGTGGGCTGCACGGTCCACAAGGCCCACCTTGTGGCTGCGACCGCCCTCACGGCCCACGGCAACGTCCAGCGGGTCACGGCCCTAGTGCACGTCCAGGGGGGCAGCAAGGCGGCCCCCACAGTGGCCGCCCTGCTGCAGACCCTCCGCCGGTCGAAGGCCAGCCTGGCGGTACCGGGCACAGCCCTGCAGGGCGAGGTGCGGACCGAGCGCTAGCCATGGGAGACGGCCGACCCGGAGGTAGTGGACCCCGCGCCGCCGGAGCACATCCTGCAGCTCGTCTGGGAGCGCCTCCCGGAGGATGACCACCGGGAGACCAGCTATGGGTATAGTAACCAAATGGGCTATCAGACTTCAGACTTCAGACTTTTATGGACCATCACCCCGAACCCCCCCCCCCCCCCCACCCCAACACCCTTTCTAACCCCCCCCCCCCCGTGTCAAACTTCCCCCCCCCCGTGTCCCCCCCAATATCAGACTTGTCCCATTGTCACCACACCCTTGAGGTGTAGAAGTGGGTTGTGGTCTCGACCCTAGCGTCTGAAACCCAACCAGTGCTTGCAACCCCTTCAATGATGGTACGTGCCCCCGCCCCCCCCCACCCCACCCCACCCCACCCCATCTCTCTGACTCAAACCGATCGGGGGGCTCATATGTGACTGAAGACAAGTGGGAACAGAATCCTGATGTCTGGCCCAAGCAACCTCACCTGAGCTAATCGGGTCAGTTTTGCTGGTGGGGTGGGTGGGTGGGGGTTCATCGGGTTGGGCCGGAACTGTGGAGAGGGGGGGTAGTGGGTTTCGAGCACAGCACAGCACATCACAGCACATCACAGCACACCACAGCACAACACAACATACAACATAGCACAGTTTATTACAGCACAACACAGCACAACACAGCCCCTACGGCCGCCCAAGAGAGCCTCCCTCCCTCCCTCCCTCCCTCCCTGCCCTCCCTCCCTCCCTCCCACCCTGTCATTTCCCTGCTTGTGTGGTTGAGGTTAGGGAGGGTATGCCTGTTTTTCTTTTTCAGGTTCATCAATCTAGCAACTTTCATAGCTGTGGCTGCACTCCGGATTTGGTGGGTGTTGCAGTCTCCAGAAGCAAATTTTCGCATCCCATACGAAGGTGGTTATCCAGGGGCGATGGAACAAATCTTGTACTCTTTTAGTCTACAGGGATATTTGAACGCCTTGAACACTGTGATAACTTTCATTAAGTGCCTGAAGTTCGTGAGGTTGAATGACAATTTGAATCTTTTGACCAAAACATTGGAAATTTGTCAACAGAATATCATTGGGGTGTTGATTTTGTTCTTCTAGGTGGTCATGGGATACACAATTTGTGGGAATACGCTCTTTGGACATGCATTATGGGAATGGCGTGATTTTGGAACCTCTTTTGTTAGTTTGCTTCGCATTCTCCTCGGGGATTTTGACTATCCAGCCATGAAGCAGGAAGCCCCAGCCCTGGCAGCTGTTTTCTTCTGGAGTTACGTTATCTTGGGCCTCTTCATGTTGCTGAACTTCATCATTGCCATCATCACGGATGCATTCTCCAAGGTCAAGGGTGAGCAGAACATAGTGTCCCTTGATTTGCAAATCACCAGGGCCTGGAAGAAGTTGTTGCGTAGTTTTACGTGGAAGAAGATCAAGTCACGATTTTTTGCTTTGGGCCGGCGGATCCGAGATACGTTTTTGTGCAGATTTGGGTCGAACAGTGACCCCCTCCGTGAATTATTTGACCCCTCTGTGAATTGTTTACCCCCCTCCGTGAATTATTTTACCCCACCGTGAATTATTTACCCCCCTCCGTGAATTATTTTACCCCTCCGTGAATTGTTTACCCCCCTCCGTGAATTATTTACCCCCCTCTGTGAATTGTTTACCCCCCTCCGTGAATTATTTGACCCCTCCGTGAATTATTTACCCCCCTCCGTGAATTGTTTGACCCCTCCGTGAATTGTTTACGCCCCTCGGTGAATTATTTACCCCCCTCTGTAAATTGTTTGACCCCTTTGTGAATTGTTTACCCCCCTCCGCGAATCATTTGACCCCTCCGTGAATTTTTTACCCCCCTCCGTGAATTATTTGACCCCTCTGTGAATTGTTTACCCCCCTCCGTGAATTATTTGACCCATCTGTGAATTATTTACCCCCCTCCGTGAATTATTTGACCCCTCCGTGAATTATTTACCCCCCTCCGTGAATTATTTGACCCCTCCGTGAATTGTTTACCCCCCTCCGTGAATTATTTGACCCCTCCGTGAATTATTTACCCCCTCCATGAATTATCTTACCCCTCTGTGAATTGTTTACCCCCCTCTGTGAATTATTTGACCCCTCCGTGAATTGTTTACCCCCCTCCGTGAATTGTTTGACCCCTCCGTGAATTATTTACCTCCCTGTGTGAATTGTTTGACCCCTCCGTGAATTATTTACCCCCCTCTGTGACTTATTTGACCCACATGTGAATTATTTACCCCCCTCCGTGAATTATTTGACCCCTCCGTGAAGTATTTACCCCCCTCCGTGAATTATTTGACCCCTCCGTGAATTGTTTACCCCTCCATGAATTATTTTACCCCTCCGTGAATTGTTTACCCCCCTCTGTGAATTTTTTGACCCCTCCGTGAATTGTTTACCCCCCTCCGTGAATTATTTGACCCCTCCGTGAATTATTTACCCCCCTCTGTGAATTATTTTACCCCACCGTGAATTATTTACCCCCCTCCGTGAATTATTTGACCCCTCCGTGAATTGTTTACCCCCCTCCGTGAATTATTTGACCCCTCCGTTAATTGTTTACCCCCCTCCGTGAATTATTTGACCCCTCTGTGAATCGTTTACCCCCCTCCGTGAATTATTTTACCCCTCCGTGAATTGTTTACCCCCCTCCGTGAATTATTTGACCCCTCCGTGAATTGTTTACCCCCCTCCGTGAATTATTTTACCCCTCCGGGAAATTATTTACCCCCCTCCGTGAATCATTTGACCCCTCCGTGAATTGTTTACCCCCCTCCGTGAATTATTTGACCCCTCTGTGAATTGTTTACCCCCCTCCGTGAATTATTTTAATCCTCCGTGAATTATTTACCCCCCGCCATGAATTGTTTGACCCCTCTGTGAATTATTTATTCCCCTCCGTGAATTATTTTACCCCTCCGTGAATTATTTACCCCCCTCCGTGAATTATTTTACCCCTCTGTGAATTATTTTACCCCTCCGTGAATTATTTGACCCCTCCCTGAATTATTTACACCCCTCCGTGAATTATTTGACCCCTCCGTGAAGTATTTACCCCCCTCTGTGAATTGTTTGACCCCTCTATGCACTGTTTACCCCCCTCCGTGAATTATTTGACCCCTCCGTTAATTGTTTACCCCCCTCCGTGAATTATTTGACCCCTCTGTGAATCGTTTACCCCCCTCCGTGAATTATTTTACCCCTCCGTGAATTATTTACCCCCCTCCGTGAATTATTTGACCCCTCCGTGAATTATTTACCCCCCTCCGTGAATTATTTGACCCCTCCGTGAATTGTTTACCCCCCTCCGTGAATTATTTGACCCCTCTGTGAATTGTTTACCCCCCTCCGTGAATTATTTTAATCCTCCGTGAATTATTTACCCCCCTCCATGAATTATTTGACCCCTCTGTGAATTATTTATTCCCCTCCGTGAATTATTTTACCCCTCCGTGAATTATTTACCCCCCTCCGTGAATTATTTTACCCCTCTGTGAATTATTTTACCCCTCCGTGAATTATTTGACCCCTCCGTGAATTATTTACACCCCTCCGTGAATTATTTGACCCCTCCGTGAATTATTTACCCCCCTCCGTGAATTATTTGACCCCTCCGTGAGTTATTTACCCCCCTCCGTGAATTATTTGACCCCTCCGTGAATTATTTACCCCCCTCCGTGAATTCTTTGACCCCTCCGTGAATTATTTACCCCCCTCCGTGAACTATTTGACCCCTCCGTGAATTGTTTACCCCCCTCCGTGAATTATTTGACCCCTCCGTGAATTATATTACCCCCCTCCGTGAATTATTTTACCCCTCCGTGAATTATTTTACCCCTCCGTGAATTATTTGACCCCTCCTTGAATTGTTTACCCCCCTCCGTGAATTATTTGACCCCTCCGTGAATTTTTTTACCCCTCCGTGAGTTATTTGACCCCTCCGTGAATTATTTACCCCCCTCCGTGAATTATTTGACCCCTCCGTGAATTATTTTACCCCTCCGTGAATTATTTGACCCCTCCGTGAATTGTTTACCCCCCTCCGTGAATTATTTGACCCCTCTGTGAATTGTTTATCCCCCTCCGTGAATTATTTTACCCCTCCGTGAGAAATTTACCCCCCTCCGTGAATTATTTGACCCCTCCGTGAATTGTTTACCCCCCTCTGTGAATTATTTTACCCCTCCGGGAAATTATTTACCCCCCTCCGTGAATTATTTGACCCCTCCGTGAATTGTTTACCCCCCTCCGTGAATTATTTGACCCCTCTGTGAATTGTTTACCCCCCTCCGTGAATTATTTGACCCCTCCGTGAATTATTTACCCCCCTCCGTGAATTATTTGACCCCTCTGTGAAGTGTTTACCCCCCTCCGTGAATTGTTTTACCCCTCCGTGAATTATTTACCCCCCTCCGTGAATTATTTGACCCCTCCGTGAATTATTTACCCCCCTCCGTGAATTATTTTACCCCTCTGTGAATTATTTTACCCCACCCTGAATTATTTGACCCCTCCGTGAATTATTTAACCCCCTCCGTGAGTTATTTGACCCCTCCGTGAAATATTTACCCCCCTCCGTGAATTATTTTACCCCTCTGTGAATTATTTACCCCCCTCCGTGAATTTTTTACCCCCCTCTGTGAATTACTTACCCCCCTCCGTGAATTGTTTGACCCCTCCGTGAATTGTTTACCCCCCTCCGTGAATCATTTGACCCCTCCGTGGATTATTTACCCCCCTCCGTGAATTATTTTACCCCTCTGTGAAGTGTTTTACCCCTCCGTGAATTATTTGACCCCTCCGTGAATTATTTACCCCCCTCCGTGAATTATTTTACCCCTCCGTGAATTATTTACCCTCCTCCGCGAATTTTTTTACCCCTCCGTGAATTATTTACCCCCCTCCGTGAATTATTTTACCCCTCCGTGAATTGTTTACCCCCCTCCGTGAATTATTTTACCCCTCCGTGAATTATTTACCTTCCTCCGTGAATTATTTTCCCCCTCCGTGAATTGTTTACCCCCCTCCGTGAATTATTTGACCCCTCTGTGAATTATTTACCCCCCTCCGTGAATTATTTTACCCCTCCGGGAAATTATTTACCCCCCTCCGTGAATTATTTGACTCCTCCGTGAATTGTTTACCCCCCTCCGTGGATTATTTGACCCCTCTGTGAATTGTTTACCCCCCTCCGTGAATTATTTTACCCCTCCGTGAATTATTTACCCCCCCCTCCGTAAATTTTTTGACCCCTTTATGCACTGTTTACCCCCCTCCGTGAATTGTTTTACCCCTCCGTGAATTATTTACCCCCTCCGTGAATTATTTGACCCCTCCGTGAATTATTTACCCCCCTCCGTGAATTATTTGACCCCTCCGTGAATTATTTACCCCCCTCCGTGAAATTTTTTACCCCTCCGTGAATTATTTACCCCCCTCCGTGAATTGTTTGACCCTTCCGTGAATTATTTACCCCCCTCTGTGAATTATTTACCCCCCTCCGTGAATTATTTACCCCCCTCCGTGAATTATTTTACCCCTCCGTGTATTATTTACCCCCCTCCGTGAATTTTTTACCCCCCTCTGTGAATTACTTACCCCCTTCCGTGAATTGTTTGACCCCTCCGTGAATTATTTACCCCCCTCCGTGAATTATTTTACCCCTCTGTGAATTATTTTACCCCTCCGTGAATTATTTGACCCCTCCGTGAATTATTTACCCCCCTCCGTGAATTATTTGACCCCTCCGTGAATTATTTACCCCCCTCCGTGAATTATTTTACCCCTCCGTGAATTATTTACCCCCCTCCGTGAATTGTTTGACCCTTCCGTGAATTATTTACCCCCCTCTGTGAATTATTCACCCCCCTCCGTGGATTGTTTGACCCCTCCGTGAATTTTTTACCCTTCTCCGTGAATTATTTGACCCCTCCGTGAATTGTTTACCCCCCTCCGTGAATTATTTGACCCCTCCGTGAATTATTTACCCCCCTCCGTGAATTATTTTACCCCTCCGTGAATTATTTACCCCCCTCCGTTAATTATTTTACCCCTCCGTAAATTGTTTACCCCCCTCCGTGAATTTTTTGACCCCTCTGTGAATTCTTTACCCCCCTCCATGAATTATTTGACCCCCCCGTGAATTGTTTACCCCCCTCCGTGAATTATTTGACCCCTCCGTGAATTATTTACCCCCCTCCGTGAATTATTTTACCCCTCCGTGAATTGTTTACCCCCCTCCGTGAATTATTTGACCCCTCTGTGAATTCTTTACCCCCCTCCGTGTATTATTTTACCCCTCCGTGAATTATTTACCCCCCTCCGTGAATTATTTGACCCCTCCGTGAATTGTTTACCCCCCTCCGTGTATTATTTTACCCCTCCGTGAATTATTTACCCCCCTCCGTGAATTATTTGACCCCTCCGTGAATTATTTACCCCCCTCCGTGAATTATTTGACCCCACCGTGAATTGTTTACCCCCCTCCGTGAATTATTTGACCCCTCCGTGAATTATTTACCCCCCTCCGTGAATTATTTGACCCCTCCGTGAATTGTTTACCCCCCTCCGTGAATTATTTGACCCCTCCGTGAATTATTTACCCCCCTCCGTGAATTATTTGACCCCTCCGTGAATTGTTTACCCCCCTCCGTGTATTATTTTACCCCTCCGTGAATTATTTACCCCCCTCCGTGAAATATTTGACCCCTCTGTGAATTAAATGACCCCTCCGTGAATTGTTTACCCCCCTCCGTGAATTATTTGATTCCTCCGTGAATTATTTACCCCCCTCTGTAAATTTTTTTACCCCTCCGTGAATTATTCACCCCCCTCCGCGAATTATTTGACTCTTCCGTGAACTATTTACCCCCCTCCGTGAATTATTTGACCCCTCCGTGAATTATTTACCCCCCTCCGTGAATTATTTGACCCCTCCGTGAATTAATTACCCCCCGCCTTGGATTATGTTACCACTCTGTTAATTATTCACCCCCCTCCGTGAATTATTTGACCCTTCCGTGAATTATTTACCCCCCTCCGTGAATTACTTGACCCCTCCGTGAATTATTTACCCCCCTCCGTGAATTGTTTTACCCCTCCGTGAATTATTTACCCCCCTCCGTGAATTATTTGACCCCTCCGTGAATTATTTACCCCCCTCCGTGAATTTTTTTTCCCCTCTGTGAATTTTTTTACCCCTCCGTGAATTATTTGACCCCTCCGTGAATTATTTACCCCCCTCCGTGAATTATTTGACCCCTCCGTGAATTATTTACCCCCCGCCGTGAATCATTTTACCCCTCCGTTAATTATTCACCCCCCTCCGTCAATTATTTGACCCTTCCGTGAATTATTTACCCCCCTCCGTGAATTACTTGACCCCTCCGTGAACTGTTTACCCCCCTCCGTGAATTTTTTTACCCCTCCGTGAATTACTTACCCCCCTCCCTGAATTATTTGACCCCTCCGTGAATTATTTACCCCCCTCCGTGAATTTTTTTCCCCCTCTGTGAATTATTTTACCCCTCCGTGAATTTTTTGACCCCTCCGTGAATAATTTACCCCCCTCCGTGAATTATTTGACCCCTCCGTGAATTATTTACCCCCCTCCGTGAATTTTTTTACCCCTCCGTGAATTATTTACCCCCCTCCGTGAATTATTTGACCCCTCCGTGAAATATTTACCCCCCTCCGTGAATTATTTTACCCCTCCGTGAATTATTTACCCCCCTCCGTGAATTATTTGACTCTTCCGTGAATTATTTACCCCCCTCCGTGAATTATTTGACCCCTCCGTGAATTATTTACCCCACTCCGTGAATTGTTTTACCCCTCCGTGAATTATTTACACCCCTCAGTTGAATATTTATTTAGAGGGGGGGGGGTACACCACGTCAGTGGAATATTTATGCATAGGGCGGGGGGTGCACCACCCCAGTGGAATATTTATCCTGAGGGGGGGGGGTACACCACCTAAGTGGAATATCTATCCAGATTCGGGGGCATACACCACCTCAGTGGAACATTTTTCCCCAGGGGGGGGGGTACACCACCTCAGTGGAATATTTATCCTGAGGGGGGGGGTACACCACCTCAGTGGAATATCTATCCAGAGGGGGGGGCGTACACCACCTCAGTGGAACATTTTTCCACAGGGGGGGGGGTACACCACCTCAGTGGAATATTTGTCCACAGGGGGGGGAGGGGGGCACCACCTCAGTGGAATATCTATGCAGAGGGGGGGGCGTACACCACCTCAGTGGAACATTTTTCCACAGGGGGGGGTACACCACCTCAGTGGAATATTTGTCCACAGGGGGGGGGGGGGGGGGGGCACCACCTCAATGGAATATTTATCCAAAGGGTGGGGGTACACCACCTAAGTGGAATATTTATCCAGAGGGGGGGGGGTACACCACCTCGGTGGAATATTTATGCAGAAGGGGGGTGCACAGCAACTCAGTGGAATATTTATCCACATGGGGGGGGGGTACACCACCTCAGTGGAATATTTATCCAGAGGGGGGGGGTGGTACAGCACCTCGGTGGAATATTTTTCCTGGCCTCCCATTTTCCCCAATGCTCCATTTTTCCACCCTTTTTTTTTCTTTGGGGGGGGCCGTTCCCCTGTGTTGCATGGTCTCCCATTCTTCCCAACTTTCAATTTTCATGATGGTTTTTTTTCTGGTGGGTGGCTGTGTTGCGGGGGGGGAGTGGCAGACTTTTCCTTGTCCCTTTCTGAGATGAAGGAAGGAAGGAAGGGGTCGGGTACCACACTTTTATCAGACTTTTGCTGAGATGTGTTCTATTTTATGTCCTTGACACGAGATGCCAAATCAGACTTCAGGCTTCAGACTTTATACACATAGCTGCGGGAGACGGCGGAGCTCTTGGACATAGATCCAGCGCCGCTGGACCCCCTGCCATCCACCGTCCGGGTCGTCTGCGTCCTTGACCCGGCGGTCCTGGCGGATGCCGACATATGCCGGCTCCACGTGGGGTCCTTCGGCAAGGACCACGCCTGGCGGCACCTCAGGCCGCTCATGGGGGCGGCCCTGCCCCACCCCCCGCCCATGCAGGCTGCGGTAAGGGGGTCGAAGGTCGAGGTCTCGGCGGCTCTGCCTTCGTCGGTGGCCCCACTGGTGATGCGCGCCAGCGGCAAGGCTCGGGGGGTCCACTTCCGGCCTTGGATAGTCACGGGCGCGGCGTGCTAGCATCCCGCCTTCGTGCTATCGTTCAAGCAGCCACCGGAGCGCCGCAGACCCTCCCCGGAGGTTTGGAAGACCCTCCCCGAGGACCAGGAGCTCCACTCCATGTTCGCGGGGCTAGTGGACGGGGGTGCCCCCGGCAACGTGGGGGTCCGCATCTGGGGGGCCAAGCCGGCGGACCCCAAGGTGGTGGCGCACATCGCTAGTTTGCTGGGCGCTCCAGCCCCGGCGCAAACCACTTCTGTGCGGGTCCGGGGCTACCCGGCACAGCTGGGCCTTGTTGTGGACGAGTATGCGCAGCTACGCCGCTATGCCCAGGAGGCATTTGGGCCAGAGGTGCCCATCCGCATCCACCACTGCACCCAACTGGCCCACAGCACCCTCGACTGGCCGATCTTTGACATTGAGCTGGGGGGGGTGCCTGAGGACTGGCAGGGTGCCCGGCTGGGCGCGCCGGACACCCGCCTCCCGCATCGTCTCTGGGCGCGGACCACCCGCAGCTCCCGCCAAGGACGCTACCAGCCCGTGGGCCCCAAGGCCCGGATGACACGCCCGGAAGGGTCCGGGGAGGGCCAGCAACAGGCGGAGACGACCCGAGAGGCCCCAGACCACACGGGGGATGTGGCCATGGCCAATGCGGAGTCGGCCGTGGTCGACGTCGACGCGGAGGATGAAGACATTCTTTGATGATCTTAGCCTTCCTCCTCCTGACCCTCTGCCTACATGCGGTGGACTGCCCACGGTGGCTAACCAGGACCTAGGTGGTGAACAGCGGGGGGGGCGGCAACACGACCGCGCTCCCTGGTGCCCTACCGGACGCACCCGGTGCCGGTGACGGTGGGAACGGCAGTGGTACCAGCCCCGGCGCCCCCCCCCCCCCCTTGGGGAGGCCTCAGCGCGGCAGGAGGATGTCTATACGCCTAGAGCCCACGAGGGCGCCCCGGGACGAGGCGATGGCCCTGAGTCCCCAACGGGGGAGGGAACCAGCCCGGGCAGTGGCAACGGGCCCCACGCTGAAGTGGGGGAGTAGCGGTATGGCAGGGGGCACAGCCGCCGCGGCACTGCGGCTCCCCATCGCACCGGGTGTGACCGGGACGGCGGCCGGCGAACCCCCCCCCCCCCCCGGGGAACGAAGGAGTCCCAGGGGCTGACAGGAGACGTGCACTGCCTAATCGGGAAGCAAGGGGGGGGGGTGGGCGCACCAGCTAAAGGCGCCGGAGGGCCCACACCCCGTCCTGCCGGCCCCGGCGCCCGACCTGACAGAGGCGCTGGACGTGACCCTCCGCCTACATGTGGCGGCCCGCCCACGGCGGCTAACCAGGGCCTGGGTGGTGATTCGCGGGGGGGCGGCACCGCAACCGCGCTCTCCGGCGCCCTACCGGACACGCCCGGTGCCGGTGACGGTGGGAATGGCAGCGGTACCAGCCCCGGCGAGCCCCCCCCCCCCCGGGGAAGGCCCCAGGATCCGGACCCCCAGCCCGGCAGGAGGGTGCGTATACGCCCACAGCCCACGAGGGCGCCCCGCGACGAGGCGATGGCCCTGGGTCCCCTCCGGAGGAGGGAACTAGCCCGGGCACCCTTGCTACACGCTAGAATACCCAATCTTGTTCTAGCCTAGAACACTCCAGCTAGATCGTTCTAGCCTAGATTAGATCAATACTAGAACGATATAGTAGCCTAGGTAGAACACAAAAAACAAATTATCCCTCACACACACACACAAACACACACACGCACACACATGCATGCACACATTTTGACGTAGGGGCACTGTGGGGCTGCCCTCCCTTCAAGCTTTGGTTGGGGGGGGGGGCGTCTTTGCTTGTGTCACACATTTTTCAGGGGGAGGCTTGAGAACTACCTTGGGTGTGGGGGGGGCGGTTGAACTCAGGGGTCTGGGAGGGTGTTCTTTTCTTTGTTTCACAGGTGGTTTTTTTATTGGATTTTGTGGGTTTCACCTGACAAACTGCAATTTCAAGTTGCAGGTATGCCATGCAATGCTGTGCAGTGTTGTGGTGTGTTGTGGTCTCGTTAGGTGTAAAGTGGTGTGCTGTGCTGTGTTGTAGTCTGTTGTGGTGTGTGATCCGCTATGGTGTGCCGTGCTGTGTAGTGGCGTGGTGTGTTGTGTTGTGGTCACATGAGGTGCGCTGTGGTGTCTTGCGGTGTCATGTGGTGTGGTCTGGTGTCATGTGCTGTGGCCTCATGTCATCTGGTGTGCTGTGCTGCGCTGCGGTCTGCTGTAGTGTGTGATTGGCTCCGGTGTGTTGTACTGTGTGGGGGGGTAGTGTGTTGTGGTCACATGACGTGCGCTGTGGTGTGCTGTGTTTTCATGTGGTGTGGTTGGTGTGGTTCGTTGAATGGTGCGTTGGTTGCTTGGCAGGTTGGGTTGTTTGGCCGCTTGGGTTATTTGTTGGGTGTTTGGCCGGTTGGGGCATGCTGTGTGGTGTCTGCACCCTGTGGTGTGTGCTGTGATATGCTGTTGTATGCTCTGTGATGTCATGTGTGCGGGCACACATGTAATTACTGCCATTCCAAGGGAGGCGGGGGGGGGCTGGTCAGCAGTTACTATTCTTGTTCTAGCGGCGTTCTAGTGAACTGTTCTAGCGGCGTTCTAGCGACGCTCTAGCGGGCCGCTAGAACGCCGCTAGAACAGTTCCCTAGAACGCCGCTAGAACAAAAATAGTCACTGCTTATCAGCCCCCCCCCCCCCCCCCTGGAATGGCAGTAATTACATGGGTACCCACACATATGACATCACAGAGCATACAGCGGCATACGGCACCAAACACCACATGGTGCAAACACCACACAGCGTGCCCCAACCAGCCAAACACCCAACAAATAACCCAAGCTGCCAAACAACCCAACCTGCCAAGCAACCAACACACCATTCAACAAACCAGACAGGCAACCGTATCACACGATGCCCCACCGCACCACACCACACCACACAACATGACACCAGACCACACCACATGACACCCGACCGCACCACGCGACAACACAGCACACCACAAGGCACGTCATGTGACCACAACACACTACCCCCCCCCCCCCCGCACAGTACAGCACACCACAGCAGATCACAAACTACAGCAGACCGCAGCACACCACATCACACCACACTATATGACACCACTCTACACCTTAGGAGACCACAACACACCACAACACTGCTTAGCATTGCCTGGCATACTTGCAACTTGAAATTGCAGTTTATCAGGTGAAACCCACAAAATCCAATAAAAAAACCACCTGTGAAACAAAGAAAAGAACACCCTCCCAGACCCCTGAGTTCAACCCCCCCCCCCCACACCCAAGGTAGTTCTCAAGCCCCCCCCTGAAAAATGTGTGACAAAGGCAGAGACGCTCCCCCCCAACCAAAGCTTGAAGGGAGGGCAGCCCCACAGTGCCCGTGCCTACGTCAAAATGTGTGCGTGCATGTGTGTGTGTGTGTGTGTGTGCGCGCGCAAATATGACTAGACATGTACCAAATGTGATGGTTTCTATGTGTGTATGTACCATGGAACCCCCCCCCCTTCCCACATTGGTGTCTTTTACTTGCCAAATGTGTGTGCATGTTTTTGTTCTAGCCTTGTTCTAGCGAAGCGTTCTAGCGACGTTCTAGCGCCGTTCTAGCGGGGCGGCGCTAGAGCGCCGCTAGAACGTTCCTAGAACGGTTTTTTGTGCTTGTTGAATTTCAGGTCAAAAATGTGTTTTTCTGAAAAACAAGGTATGGACCCCCTAGTATGGTAATAGGGGTCCAATTTGCACCCTTCATACCCCCGCCCCCCTATGCCCATGGGTCGGGGCAACCACTACTTTTTTTCGTTCTAGCCGCTCTAGCCGGTTCTAGGCTAGAACGAGATTGGGTATTCTAGCGTGTACCAAGGGTAATGCATGCAGTGGCAAAGGGCCCCATGAAGTGGGGGAGTGGCGGTATGGCGGGGGGCACAGCCGCCGCGGCACTGCAGCCCCACCTCGCACCGGGTGTGACCGGGACGGCGGCCAGCGACCCCCCCCCCCCCTGGGGAACGAAGGAGTCCGAGGGGCTGACAGGAGACGTGCACTGCCTAATCGGGAAGCAAGGGGGGGGGGGGCGCACCAGCTAAAGGCGCCGGAGGGCCCACGCCCTGGCCTGCCGGCCCCGACGCCCGACCCGACAGAGGCGCTGGCCGTGACCCTGTGTCTGCATGCGGCGGCCCGCCCATGGCGGTTCACCAGGGTCTGGGTGGTAACCTGCGGGGGGGGGGCGGCAACGCGACCGCGCTCTCTGGCGCCCTACTAGACACACCCGGTGCCGATGACGGTGGGAATGGCAGCGGTACCAGCCCCGGCGACCCCCCCCCTACGGAGGCCCCAGGATCCGGGCCCGGCAGGAGGGTGTCTATACGCCCACAGCCCACGAGGGCGCCCCGGGACGAGCGGATGGCCCTGGGTCCCCTCCGGGGGAGGGAACCAGCTATTTGGGTATGGGGGGGGGGTCAAATGGGATTGTACACAACCTGCTGATGCATTATTTCAGCCTATACAGCTCAAAAATCGAAGTTTCCGAAACTTATTTTTTTTATATTGTGATCACCTAAAATGACCATGCAAGATATGTAAAGCATGTTTTAGCCCGTATTTATGTAGTTTTTACCCTATTTTGGGTGTGTGTTGCTTGGGGTAGATTCTCTGCGAGGTGGACTTGCCGAAGGCAATACAATTGCCTTCGGGGTGCCTCGGAAACCATGAATTTGGCCATTTTCTTTGAGTTGTGCACATCCTATGTATTCCAACAACAACAAAATGCCACTTTCAATCACCAATTCAATAGTCCCACATGTGTGCATGACCACCAGAAAAATTCGACGCATGGGGCTTTTCTCCTTCTCCTCTTTTTTTTTTCCAAGTCCGCAGAACAGCTGGCAACACAAACCACAGGCCACTCTCAAATGGTCAGTTAGATTCAGCATTGTAAACTTTTACTTTGGTGGGTGGGGTGGGTGTTGGGAGGGGCTGCCACACACAGGTCAAAAGGCGCTCCACACATGCATGTCTGGTATGCATATGCAGCAATGTTCAGCGCTTCTTCATGCTGGCGCATCGAAGGTTGAACCAGGTCGTCGTCCTATGTGCACATTTCTTAGACGTCGCCCTTAGTGTCCTCAGTTGGCCAATGTCAATGTTGTCAGTTTTGTACGTTTGAATGAGGAGCCTTGCAAGCTTTGGCCTTGCAAAATTGTGGGTGCTTTCCTGAGGCATGTAGGTGTGTCTATTGCCCCCTTTTATTAGTGTCTGCTTTTTTTTTGTTGCGTCTCCTACACCATGGGAGCTGAGTGGTTATCATCACAATGTGCATGACATGCTTCGGTTAGTGGGATGCTTCCTTGCTGCGACTCTCATCAGCATCTTCACTCTCTTCGTCAGTCCAACAGTTGTGTGGCATTCCACTCCTCACAGCCACGAAGACAGTCCGTGGGCAGAGCGTCCACATGTACGAGTTGGGCATTCTGCACCGGGCGCAGCGAGTCGACCGCCACCCAGTTCTGCGGATGTTGCTCAGGATGCCCCGCCATCTTCTACTTCTACGCAGCCTGTGTTGACTCAGACTGCTGATGCGGATTTAGACCTCTTGTCGGTGCGCAGACTTATCAACACTGATGCTCATGCTGATGCTACCCCTGATGATACCCAGCAGGTTGGGCCTGGATGGGGACCACTACCCAATACTGGCCCTAAGCCCCATTCCACTCACAGTACTGAACCGCATGCTAACGACTCTGGAACGGCAGTGGAGAGAAGGGCAGTGGTGGAAATGGGGGAGGGAAGGGGGGGTGAGGGAAGAGCAGTGGTGGACAAGGCAGTGGAGGAGGACAAGGCAGTGGATGGAAAGGGAGTGGAGCCTGTCGCCTCCGGTCCCACCCATGACAAGCAATCCTCCCGCACCGAGATACGTCCAGCACGTGGCAAGCGCAAGGCAGCTCTCGCCCCTGCCGGTCCCGTGCACCCTGACCTCACGGCCGTGTTTGAATATCATGGGTACAAGAAGTATTGTCCGTCCAACCGGAAGCACAAGCCATTTGAACGACCCAACGGGTTTTGGTGGAACAGTGCAAAGCTGGTCCCCGTAAACCGCAGCTTGGACAACTTGTTGGAGACCGTGCGGCGGGTCGCAGTGAACAATACTGTGGTAGTCGTGCAAGCGAACTATCCTATGAAAGATTTGGTGGCCAACATGATGTGCCAGTTCCGGCGCCTCAATTTGACCAATATTTTGTTCTGGTGTATTGACTCCAAGATCGTGCGGTATGTGCAGAGCATGCGCTACCCCCTCTTTTATGACCCCACGATCCTGGACCTCAAGCACACCAATGCCCGCGTCTGTTGCTACGGCGTTAAGATGCAGAAGATCCTGCTCGCCCGCCCCCCGTTCCTGCGCACGTTGCTGCAGCAGGGCTTCAGCGTCCTGTTTGCCGACGCCGACACCTCCTGGTCCCGCAACCCCCTCCCCTATTTCGGGTACGATGTGGACTTCGAGATCCAGCAGGACCTCATGGCCCCAGAGTTGGAGCTGTCCAACTGGTGGGACGTGCGGGCCCAGCTGCACGTGCCGCAGCTGTGCGCGGGGTTCTACCTCGTGAGGCCGTCGGCGCGCACCATTCGGTTCTATGACTTGATGGAGGAGTACTTCCCGTTTCTGATGGATCAGGAGGTGATGAACATTCTCTTCAGCTGCTCGCGGGTGGTGTGCCATGTGGATCGGCACAAGTGCTGCAGCGACGAGCGGTGCAGGGACCGCGTTGTCACGGTCCGTAGCCTTGATTTCAAGTCGTTCCCGAACGGGCACGTGTTCGTCAATCGGTCCAAGGCCGAGGGCATGTTGCGGGCCAATGAGGAGGGGCCCGTCGTGGTGCACATCAACGGGTTCCAGAACACAACAAAGCAGAAGGTGATGCGGTCCCTCGGAATGTGGCGGCTGGACGATGAATTGTGCAAAGATCTGCGGGAGGCCTACGTCCGGCTGTAGCCTCCTGCTGCCGTTGAGCGCCTCGGTGCTATTTGTACTTGGGCTGGGGCTGGCGGAGAGCAGACCCCCCCTGCCCGACCCCCTTCCTGCCATTCGGTCAGGATCAGTTCTGAACGCCGGCGAGGCTGCGATTTATCGCGGCCTGCCGGTGCGCAGAGCAGCCAGGGACCACAAGCTCAATCTCAGGTTTCGGTGTGTTAGAAGAGTTTGGTACCATCTGGTCGAAGTCTTACGTCGAGTTCCTCTACACTGTCTCTCTGCACGGCGCAGTGCCGTTCTCAAGGGAAAGATTTGTTCATTTTATCAACCACAGAGTTAATAGCAGCCTAAGGCTGGCGCAGGCTGAAGGGTAATCCACAGCGGCTGGCGGTAAACAACAGGTGCCCGAGTGGGGTGCATTTCTTTCTTTCTTTTTTTTTTTTTGCCTTTGAAGGACCGTGTGGTCTGACCCTGCTTCTTCAACTGACACTGTTGGGTAGTGCACACCATACCTGAGCGTAACACCTGCCGAAACATTTGATGACACCTGCCGACACCTGCCGACAGAATTCTTGACACCTGCCGACACCTTCCAAATTGAGTTGTGTGCGCACTGGGTTGCGTGGTGTGCGTGAAGTGCTGTTCAGCATGGTCTACATTCTGTCACAGGCACTTGAGACCATGTTTCCAATTTTCAATCAGGGCCATCGGGTGGTTAACCAGCACCCAGGAGCCAGTTCCCAGTCCACACAACCCCAGGAAACAGCCCCTTTTGTCCTGCACACTATGGCTCTGTGTGTGTGCGCGCGCGCTTGTGTGCTGGTGCGTATGTGCATTCGTGTGTGGTTTGCAGCAATAGCCACTGCAATGCCTCACGCCTGCTGACACCTGCCGAAAGAATTCTTGACACCTGCTGACACCTGACATAGAAATTGTTGACACCTGCCGACACCTGCCTTGGGAGGTGTGGTGTACACCGCCATGCGTGCCAAGGTGCTGGCCCTGGTCGGGGTTGATCATTGTTCAGCCAACCAACTCACTCAACTCGTGGGGATTTGTGTATCCTCAGGCAGAGGTCCGTAGCAGTGAGGCTGGCAGACCTGGCACGGACATCAACGCTCATTCCCCCCAAAATGGAGAAAGGGGTCTGCACAATGCAATTCTCCAGGACGGACGGACGGGAGCTGTGCTCTCAATTTCAGGCTCCCAGGTCCCAAACAAGTGTGGGATGACCCTCTGGCTCCCACCTGCAGTGGGGTTTGTCCCACTTGCTGGAACCTTCGTGTCCTCGGCCACTCTCGTTTGCCTTTATGAGACTTAGCCCCAATATCCAATTGCAGCCAGGGACTTGATATTTGCTGACACCTCTTCTTGTCCCTTTTTGTGGCGGTGTATGGTTGTGGGAAGGGGAAAAACCTGGTCTGGTTTTACCCTGGTACCCCCCCCCCCTGCGCAAGCACTGCCTTGTCTAAGCACATGAGCCCGTGTTACCGTCATTTTGATGAAATTTCCTGACCACGGTTTTTATGGTCAGAAATGTAACATTATGCGATTGTGCTTCGCTTGTAGAGGGAAAGGGGGGCTTGGTCGTGCTTGTGGTAGTTCCTCCTGCTCATACCAACATTCTGCTTGCAATTGCAACCCAATGATGTCCCTGTTGATGTGATTTTCAGCCATCTGACTCAGAGCTTCTCACTTCGGATGATTCATCGTCTTGCTCGGATTCTGATGATGAAGTGCAGATTGTGTGGGCCAAAGTGGGCCGTGGGAGTTGGGGCCTTGGCCATGTGTTTGAGGGCAAGCTTCCCTTCACCAAAGATATTGTTGATGACAGCTTTGTCCCAAGGAATAGGAAGCCTAAACCCATTCCAAAACCTGAAGCCAAGCCTGCCCCAAAGGCTGCCCCAAAGGGCAAGCATGTGCAATTGTTCAAGATGAGGCGCAAGGTGGGAAAGGGCTTCTATTCCACAGCTCCTGATGGCCCTGATGGGCAGTGAGGACCTCCAGAACTCGCTGAAATTTGCCTGCACATTATGTTGTAGTGCCCTGCTGCGACATTGTGCTTAGGGTGAGGTATGGGCAGGTTTCCAGTGACATACGTTCTTTTGGTACCGCGCGTCGCGCGCAAGCACGGGCTTGTCTAAGCACGGGAGCCCCTGTTACCGTCGTTTTGATGACTTTCAGGGTGCTTGCGCAAGGGGGGGCGGGGGTATTTGCTGTGTAACACTCCACCCCTGCTGCCAGAGGGTGCCAGAGGTCGCTCGGGACATGCAAAGTGGCAGGACGCCGCCTCCTTGCTCTCCCTGTCCTGCAGAAAGGCGCCCAGCCCCATGGTTTCTTCACTCTCTATGTTCTTGGCCTGATGAGAAGTTCGCGGGCCCACTGCTGTGCCCTGTTGCATTCAGGGTTGGTGTGTGTTGGCGGGTGCTTTCATTCGTGTGTGTATGTGTGAGCCGACGTGTTTCTCCGAGTGCCCCACCTTGTTGCTTGCAAGGTGTGGTGTTGCGTGGAGAGTATGTAGCATGCATGCAACGGTCCGTGGTTCGGCTGGGTGTGGTATCTGCTCTGTACCCCCCCCTTGTAATCCCCCCCCCCAGGGGGGGAACGTCACTTTGACATTTCTTCTGGAAACGGTTGGTTGTACTGTGCTCTCGAAAAGGGCTGGAAACCGAGCTGCACAGCCTACCTCGTCTTCCAATCCTCAGCCTATACCTGAATTGCCCACTGAGCATGTCCAAGAGTTCAAGGTTGTTTGGAGTCGTAAAAAGAAGTTTCACACAGTGCCACGGGTCCATGGTAAAACCTAGTAACAATAAATTTAATTTTTTCACTAAGTTTCAAAACTTAGTAAATAAATATTTACTTACTAAGTTTTTCCTCTGGGGGTGGGTTTTTTACGAAGTAAATTACTTTGTAGAAAAGTAGAGAGTAGAGAGTAGAAAAGTAAATTACCTTTTTTACTAAGTAATTTACTTAATAAAAAAACAAATTTACTTTTCTACTAAGTAATTTACTTAATAAAAAACATATATTTTTTTTCTACTAAGTAATTTAATTAATTAGTAAATTAATTAATATTATTATTATTATTAATCAATTATTATTATTAATTAGTTAGTTTAATTTACTTAATAAAAGAGTAAATTAATTTTTTTATTAAGTAAATTACTTCGTAGAAAAATGCATTAATTTTTTTTACTAAGTAACAAATTTACCAAAAAAAAAAAATAAGTTTTCCCACTTCTGACTGCCGCCACTGCCAATTTTGCCCCCCGCTCTTAAGCGGCGGGGACCCCAGGCGGCAGGGGTTATGTAGCCACCCGGCCCAATTGTGGGCCACCTGTGATTCTGCTCCCCACTTCGAAGCAGTGGGGACCCCCCAGGCGGCAAGGGTTATGCAGCCACCCGGCCCACTTGTGGGCCACTCTTGATTCCGCCAAAAGGGTTGTTGAGGACAACTCCTCTAGTGACAGTATTGGTGATGGAGAGCCTCTTTCTCTGGCCGAAGACATGAAGCGTGAGGTGGCCCGCAGGAATGCGTCGTGGCATTTGATGCGCTTGTACTGTCCACCTTTTACTTGTGGTCAATGCAATAGGGCCGTATAGTTGTGGTGTATCCACTGCCATGGGTGCATTCACTGCTTGGTTGGAGTAGAGTGCCTAGCTCGACGGTTCAAGGACAAGGATGAGGTAAATGGGTGCTACAAAAGTGGGTGAAGGAGGTGCAGGTTGAAACCATCTTGCACCCAACCCCCTCTATGAATGTGGATGGAAGCAGCACCTTTGTGGCTGAGGCATCGACTACCCCAATGGGCCCCCTAATGCCCAGTTCCATTCCATCCGGAATCGTTGTCGCGACACCATCTAGTGATCACCCAGCATCTCATACTGGGTGCCCCAGTGCAGAAGAAATCCTGGCTAATGTGTGCAAAGCACTCAGTGATAGCCAACGCTCTTTTGGCCCATCCTTGTTGGAGGTAGAGACACTGCTTGGCAAAGAGTTGGGGCAGGCACTACATGTCACAGTTCTAGGTTTGTTGCCGCAACGATTTGACTTTGAGGCACGCCATTTTAGGGACCTCCCCACCGAGAGCTATGTCGCAGATTGTGCTCAGATTGTGGTGTATTGCTGGTGGGCTGCCCAAACCGCTCTCTGTGCGGATTGGGGCGCAATGGGTGTGGTGTGCGTTGTCCGTGACTCATTGTGGAATACCTCATGTGCTAGTCCACAACACCGACATGAGTTGGTTGGATCGTGGGCAGGGCGCACTTTAGACGCGTCGTCCATTGATATGTTTTTTGCACCATCCCTAATTGCGGCGCAGGTTTATAATTTGGACAATTCGCATTGGGTGCTTTGCTTGTTTTTTATTGCCCCAACTCGCGAATACCTCTGCTTTAAGTTTGACCCCTTGTTTGACACATTGTTGGGGCAAACCATGAGGAGTTGGCTGTTGTGGATTTGATTGCCGAGCGAGAAAGCATTCTAGCACGGCAGCAGAAGAAGTGGGCAAAGATTTGTATGCTTTCGGTGCCCTTGCATTTGCAATTGCACCCCTACAGTCCACCTTCATTGGGAAGATTGATGGTGTTCCTTGCCATCTAGCATGTCTCTTGGCATTGCATTGCGCCATGTCTCAACACGTTGTGAAGGGCATATTGTAAATGCCACGTGACAGATTGTGGTTGCTGCGTGAAATGGCTGAAGCTACTCTATATTTCAGTCGTTCCAAGTCGGCCTCCACCCCGAGGACCCTAGGAATGCATTGGGAGGTGGCTCGGATGTACCCCGAACCCAAATCGGTGGACCCCATTGACACATGCTTTTCTTGTGATGTAAAATGTAAAATTGTGCCCTCCCACTGTCTCAGATCACTCTAATTCCTCTTTTTCTTTTCTTTTTTTTAATTTCTCGACCCAAAAATAGGGCGGGGGGTCCTTGGTCCCCACCTAACCCCGGCCCATAGGTCCCTGGGGGGGGGGCGTCCCACCTTATGCCGAAATGACCAAGCATTTTGCACGTGTTTGTGTGATGTGTACCAATAATCCCACAGTGCGAGGCGAACCGCGCCATGCAGATACCAAGGCCGACTTGATTTTCCAGCGTGTCTTTTATAACTACTTGTAAGTAGTTGGCACAAATGTTGGCCATGGCCTTGTCAAGACACTTTTCTTGAGCCTCATTTTGTTTCTAGTGCCCGATCCCAATTATATTTTGTTATGTTGATCGAGTGCAAACTAATTGGTGTGTGTGATGGTTTCGCTTGGATGGGGCGCTACTAACGCAAGTGGCTGGGAATCGACTCGGGGGCCTTGTGCCCTTAAATAAAAGTACCACCTACTTTCAAAGTGTTGACTACCTTGTTTAAAGCGGCAGCCGGGGGGGGGGGGACTTAGTAGAAACGAGGTAAAACTTAGTAAACATAAATTTATAAAAATATATTTATTTTTACGCAGTTTTACCTCCTTTCTACTAAGGTTTTACCAAAATTTACTAAGTTTTACCTCGTCTGGTGCTAAGTTTTACCAAATAAAGAAGTTTCACACAGTGCCTGTGGAAAGGGCACGTGCATAGAAGTGACATCGTGTTTCAATGCGATACACACTAACAGTGTTGTGCATGCGTAGCTGCCGTTTTGAAGTGTTACAGTTTGGTGGTGCACCCCCCCCCCCCCTGGGGGGGAACCATCAGGACATTTGGGCGGGATTACAAGGGGGGGGGTAAAGGTACCTGCCTGCAGAGCGAGCGGTGAGGATGTGGCACGTGGTGCTCAGCACTCTTGTGACAGCATGGGTGAGTGAGGAGGGCGGAGGGGGGGTCTTTCCCTTCACCCCCCCCCCCTGGGGGGTGCTGCTTGATCCGTGTGCGCACTGTGCATACTTTTGGGTATTGTTTATTACCCAGATCCAGAACGCCTAATTTTTTTCTACCTTGGGTTCTTCATGGTTGTTGTGGATGCAGGACAGCTATTCAGCTGTTGGTTGACCATTGGTTGCCCCCTTTTTGAAAAATTCCTTTTCCAAAATTTTCTTTCTTTCTTTTAAACGGTGCATTCTGTTGGCTGAGTGCTCCAGAAGGAGGGGTGCGAGACGACGCCGTGGCACTCATAGGGTCTGAGAGAGCGTGGTGGAGACTGCACTGAAAATAAACCCCTCTCTGTGCGTCTTGTCCCCTCCCGCTTGGGCACAACCCTTCACTGTGTGGGGAAAGGCTTTTATGCATCAGGCCAGGGCATATTTCCCTGTTTCTGTACAACCAGATAAACTTAAACGGCTTGCAACCTGACCTTTGGAACGCCAGGTCTTTGTGGAGAATTTCATTTCAAGTCTGGTATACTGGCAAGAGCTGCAGGGTGCAGAAATTAGGACCCTGGGTGTGGTTCTGTGGGGGCTGTTCAACGGGGTAGAAGCTGGGTGCATATTCAAAAAACATTGAACCATGCGCGCACCGTGCGACAACTCCCCCCTGAACTTGGTCAAGCAGTGGTGCTCCGCCCTGTGGAGCCAGCACCTTCACCTGCAGAGTGTACCCCAAGGGGTGGCAACTGTCCCCCCCTCGGACTGTCACAGGCTGAAAGACGGTGTATTGCGAGTTCCTGGAGGGTGGGGGGAAGAGACCTAATTAAGGCGAGCTAAGCCAAGTGTAGGTGGGACCTTTGATAGACTTCCCTTGTTTAACACAGCCATCCGCCAAGAGCGACTGGAAGGCAACCACTCAAAGGCACACAACTTCAAAAGGAGCGGGAATGAAAGATGATGGAAATAGGTGTGAGAAAACGAAAACACATAGCGAGAACCTACTGCCTTTATGCTTTTCGGAGCGTTGTCTGTCCTGGCCGGGGGGGGCACGTGATCCCGCCCCCCCTTCCCCATGGGCAGGCCACTCACTCACTCATTCGAAGAGGACTCCCTCAGGCTGCACTCAAATTGCACAGCGGCACCACCATAAAATTCCCTGAACCAGCTACAGTAGATACAAACACATTTGTGGTTTTGTATTACTGTTGTCTACCGTGTTATGTTCACAGCTAGAGCTAGAGCAAGACTCATTGTACATTGGAAGACCCTTGTGGGCTGCGTCATTGTTGTGTTCCTTATAATTGTATTCATTGTGCCTATGTTGCCAGATTGCAGTTCGGGAGAGGTGCACATTGTTTATTAACAGTGTCCCTATGTTGGAGATTTACATGGGCCAAGGGGTATATATTGCATGTCTTCTATGCCCCGGCCACTGCATGCTGCTCTTGCAAGGCTGGGTCCAATGAGATTAAGCACCATTGGTCCCATGAGGGGGTGCACCGTGTGCTGTGCCCGCGCTGTGCCCGCGGTGTGCGAAAAGCCCGCTGTTTTCCACCACCAGCAGCCATGGGTCCCAGGGTCCTGAATTCTGCACCCCATGCTGTTTTGAAATGATCATGCATGCTTCTGTAGGTGGGTGGTTTTCAGGGGTGTTCCCGGGATAAACGACATAATAATTGGCTCTGTGCCCATGCTGTGCGAAAATGCTCCCTGGGAGTCCATCCTTTGACTGATGTGGGGCTTGGGCATGCTGGCAGTGAGATTGGGGCGGGGGGGCTTTCCTCGCCCTCCTGCACCCAGGACTGCATTGGGACAGTTGTGGAAGTGTCAAGATGTTTTATAAAATCTCATTCCGTTTGGGCATTGCAATGATTTGCTTGCGTTACCTCAGGGAATCCTTCAGTCGTCCCCGGGCTGCTAGCTGCTAGCAGGGAGATTCCCATGGCCTGGCCTCCACCAACAAAAATCTGTTCCAATGTCTTGTCCGTGGCCAGGTTGGTGCGCTGTGTGCGCACTGTGTGCAGTGCTGACACAATGAAACCTAGCCAGGGAGGAAGGGGGGAAACCACCCTGCATTTGTGCAGGCGTCACAAGGGTCTTCATATGTTTGGTGATTGGTGGCCGTGGCCAAGCGCAAGCTGCTATTGCGTGAGTGTGTTAGAAGATGGTGGTAGGGCCATAGGCATTCTGCCTTGACCCGATTGGGGCCCAATTTGTAGCAATATGCAGCACTATGTGGGCCGTTGCTGCCGTTACGTTAAGCCATGCTACTGATTCGCGACGATCTGAGAGTGTGGATGGAGGGTTCAAATGCCGGCTCATGAAGAGAATCCACAAAGACACTGTTTCCTAGAGATGGCAAGGCAATGACCATGAAGGTTGGAATCCTCTTTGGAGTGTGTAACAACCCACCTGCCGGTTTGTTGCATTGTGAATGTACATGACTTCTAGTGATTCCCCATCATCATTATCCTGCATCTACCTATACCAAAGAACGTGCAACAAAACCGGGTAAAAATGGGCTAAAATGGCTTAAAATGGGTGGGAATGGGTGGTAATTCAAATGTGCCACATCCTCAATCCACAAGAAGCGTAAAAAAATCCATGGAACAACCAATTGGTGAAAAAAAGCTCAAAACTAGGGTTCAAGTACTTGCAGATATACAAAAGTTTGCATTGTAGACGCACTGCGTGCATGGTATTTCCCATGACGAAAATCATCAATTATTCATTGGTTTTCGACCCACAAGACCAACTTGGTTGACCTTTGACCTAGATGGAGCAAGTGTGTTGCCTTTGTCTCCTCAGGCTCTAGGTGTTATAGCCTGAGTTTGAGCTGTGGTGTACATGTTGTGTACCATGGTGGGTTGCACTATGTTTGGGGTGTACTTGCTGGCCCCATTTGGCCATTAACGATACACCCAACTGTCGCCTTCCTATGGTGGGCCTCCGTGCGCGCAAGCATTGCCTTGTTCAAGCACAGGAACCCACCTGACCCCCCTTTTGTGGTTTTTTTTTCTAACCACGATTTTTGCGGTCAAAAATGTAATTGTTGCAGTTGTGCTTCAATTGCAGAGGAAAAAGGGGGGGTGGATCATGCCTGTGGTAGTTCCTCCTACTCCTACCCACATTGTGCTTGCAACTGTAACCCAATGGTGTAGATTGCAGGGGAAAAGGGGGGATGGACATTGCTTGTGGTAGTTCCTCCCGCCCATACCCACATTGTGCTTGCAAATGGAAACCAATGCTGTATGTTTGGATGTGATCTTCAACCATGGGTAATGAAAGGGGGTGCCAAGAATAGGGAGCATCGTGATGTCCTTGCAACGGGGGCCAAAAAGGTCTTTAGGATTTGAAGTCACCAATAGGTATTGGGTTGACTCAGGTCACTGCACATACCCCCCCCCCTTCCAAAATCCCCCCCCTTGCAATCCCCCCCCCCCGGGGAGACCGTCACTTCCATGTTTTTCTAGTTAACATGTATTGCGCTGGTTTGTGTTGCCCATCTGCTTTACGCATGGCCTTGCATTGCTTTCCCGGTACTACAAATCAAGCACCTGTGTATGTTCTGTGATATTCTTTCTCCAAAGGCGTTGTATGGGTGTGTTGTGTTGCCACTTCAGATCCAAGATGTTTTCTCCCGGTCACCATGTACGGTACCACTCACGCACACTTGGTGCACATGTGTTGGCCACTATTGTGGGGCCTTCGCCAAATGGGCCGCAGTTTTGCCACATTCGGTACATAGGGAATGCCATGCACGCAGTGCGCACGCAGTGCGAAGTTTTGGATGTCAGCCAATACTCGGACCCTACTTTTGGCCCCTTTTGACAAGTTTTTGGTTCCATACTGCGTTTTTTTTTAGCTTCCTATGCATTTGGGATGTGGCACATTTGAATTGTCACCCTTTGTAGCCCAATGTCAACCATTTTTACCCATTTTCCATCCCCCATATTGAACTCTCCTTACTATGGGGACCCCGAGAAGGCAGGGGTGATGTAGCCATACATAGCCCGCGGACTTTGAGGAGTTTGTGGTACGGCCTTCATCCCCCACATCACTGACCTCGCTGGCCATCAACAAGTGTGTCGCGTCCACGCTCAGAATCACCACCGCCCTCCCCTTCACCCTATCCGCGGTCCCCATCACCCAAGAGACCACCGACAACGCATTCCCCGCACTCCGAGTCAAGGGACACCTCATCGCCGCCTCCAAGAGCGAAGCCATGGGCACCGAAACACTCGAAGCAAGCGGACTTTACAAGGCTTAGTGGTTTGTTCATAGGGACAGTGGAGTACCAATTTGAAGGCAGTTTCGTCGTTCTCATGTGGGCTTTGTTGCTTCGCTGTGCAACCAGTCAGGTGACAGGTATTCTTGAGTGAGTATCCCGGCCTCTGCGTGCGCAGTATGCACGCAGTGCCCACGCAGTGCACACGCAGTGCGCACGCAGTGCAAGAACTTGGCCATACGCCCTGGTGGGGTCACTCCGGTGGATCATGAGAGTGCTCAACTCTCAAGGCTAGGGGCTGTGGCGGTTGAATCCCCCAAGTCGCCAGAGTCACCGGATGTTACGCCCATGTCTCCGCAACCCCAAACACCGGCACAGCCTACACAACCCACTATGGCCGCAAATGTGGATCCTCAATAACATTTGTGTTGGATGAAACACATTGGCACCGCATCAACGCGAAAGTCGCTTCACACGTGTTCTCTTTGCTTGCGTCAGTGGAGGGTACCACAGTTTGCCTTGAGATACCCTTGCAATCCCCCCCCCCCCCCCCGGGAGACCGTCACTTGGTGACCGTCCCCCCCCCCCACCCGGGAGACCGTCGCGCGCGCTACCCCGGGACTTTGCAAGGGGGGCGGGGGGTAGCCACCCCCCCCCCTTGTGCCTAGGAACCACCTTGCGCAAGAACCGCCCCCTGGTTCCGCGGTCGAATTCTCGCACCACTTTTTTGTACCAGGGTATTGGGTTTTTCATGGTTCTGGTGGATGTAGGACAACTACTCAGGTGTGCAGGACATCATTTCATGTGTGTTGCTACGGGTCACCCCATCACTCCTTTGGTGTTCATTTGTCAACGTGGTTAACTGTGGGAAAGGAGAGGGCACGCATGTCGCGGCGCAACGCGCCGGAAATATTTTTCTCTCGCGGTACGGGGCTGCCCACGGTCGTGCGCAAGAACCAACCCCTGTTTCCGCGGTGAAACATTGCCGGTTCTTGGGCACGGGGGGGGGGGTCCAAGGGTTTTGCGCCGGAGGGGGCATACAAAGATGCTTAGTCGTATCTTTGCTGGTGCCTTTCGCTCAAGCTGCACGGTGTTGGTACTACCACCGCAGGTGCCAGGAATGGATCCAGCGCACCCCAGGGGACCGGGTTCAAGATAACCCTGGTGAAGGACCACTATGGTAGAAGGAGCTTTGTGATATATGGGACATCAGTGCTTAACACCGTGTATGGCATGTGTGGTGCATACCAGTACAAGGCGTGTTAGTCTCGCAGCGGCATTGAAATGATGACCCATTCTGCTCAATAGCAGCTTGGAGTAAAAGGAGCCATCAAGGGAGCGAAAATGTCCAGCCCCAGTTGTTGGCTGATTGACCATGGTGTTTGGGTACTACCCGACACTACACTCCACCTAGTAATGACGCCCCACATGGGGTTTGAATCCGCGTCTCGCTCAAAAGCTGGGCGTGGTGACGGCTATCCCATCCAAGAATTAGTTGACACAATGGACGTGTCATGCGTGTGAAGCACTGTCTGCAAATGAGGATGGTGTGCCAACTGCGGCTTGCTGTTGAGGGGGTGCTCCCATTCTGTGCACTAGCGGCGTGAGGCATTGCGGTTCATCTGTGCTCATGAAAGTATGCATTCTGTTGCTGGTAGATCTAGTGATACCCATGCATTGTCATGTTGTTCCTCGCGCTTGTAGTCGGGTGTGAATATGCCCCCATTTAGCACTCTAGCACCCATCCTTTATGCAAAACACAATACTGGACAAAACTTGTTTGTATTGTGTTGATGGAGCCCCATCACCACACTATGTATATGGCCTATTGCAACAATGTGCCTACGCTGAAGTATGGGCATGTTCCCGGCGACATACATTTTTTTGGTATTCTGCGTCCGCGCAAGCGCATGCTTGTCGAAGCACGGGAGCCCGTTTGACCGTTGTTTCCTTGCTTTTAGCGTGCTTGCGCAGGGGGTGGGGGATACTTTTGGAGAATCTTGAAACTAAATTGCTTCGAACACACATTGCACTGCGATGGTCATGAAGGCCGTGTGAAGGCAAGCCCAAAGGCCCGGCTCCAGCATAGTGGTGGGTCCACACCTCACCTTCTATGGCCCCAATGTGTGCCCTCCAATCTCAAGATAATGCCACTTGGACAACACCTTTGGGCCACCTCTTCCCCAACATGGGCGCCCCAAAATGGCAAGGGTTCTATGGCCACTTTGATTCCTCTCCATTTTGGAGACCCCAAGACCCCGTTGGTGATTTAGCCTCTTTCATTCCTCTCCCTTTTTGGGTTCTGAGACGGCTAGGGTCATATAGCCACTTTGATTTATTGCCCTCTAAGGGTCCCAAAGATAGGGGTCACATAGCCATTTTGATTTCTCGGGTTTTGTAGCCACTTAAATTTGTGCCTCTCTTTGTGATTTGACGTCTGCGATGTGCAATACGAAGAGGCCATCCGTCTTTGGCACCAAAATCATCAGAAAATTTGGATGACAAACAAAAGGGGTCCTGCAGACTTCAAACAACACAATACCAAAACACCAAAACGTTGGCAATGAAGCGGAAGTGGTAGCGGTTGTGGACCCACTTACCCTGTCTCCTCCCCGGACCTCCACCAGTGCCAACTCCAAATTCCCCTCTAGCACCGCCTCTAGCTCCACGTCCACCTCTACCTACATGCCAAAATTTTCCGGTGCTGCGTACACAAGGTGTTGAACTACCACCTCTAGAGAAGCACTACTAAGTTCCAAGGGTTTGCTTATTTGAAATCGATGTTAGCGAGCGGGGCGAGCGAATGACGTTTTCACGCATGTATGAACCCCGCTTGCCACCCCATGGTTGAGCATGCTATGTCAATTGGCTAGGCAGCAACACTGGCAAGGCCCCAAACGCCGGAGATGTTGCAAACACTAGCGACGTTGCAAAAACGTGGTTCTTTTCCCCACCACGCAACCACAACATTCCCGGCACCGTCAAGGGCATCGCCGTACAGAGAGGACCTCGAGGGTTGGATGCTAAATCGGTGGAAGCAGATTGCGGGGGCTGGTGTATCCGATACTCAACTACGGGTGTTTGCAGCGGCCGGCGTTGTGGGGGGCATGGAGCCGGCATAGTTCATAGCGGTGCTAGGGGCGTATTGCGGGTGCATGGGGGTCGAGAGCACCACATCGAACATGATAGCCTGTCAATGAGTTGGGGAAGCAAACCTTGAGGTTCGCTTGGATGAACACTATGGTTGTAGCGCTGACAGGACTGTAAGATGTCTTATTGAACGCTCCCAACTGGTTCAAGGATATGTGCGTCTAGAAAATGTTGTGCTTGCTCCACATGGAGCTGCATGTGCAGAACACAAGATCACAGGTATCCTTCGTTCCCACGGGCCCGTTAGTGATTGTGACAACCAATGAAAATATTTTGCACCAAGCGCAAGGGGTAGCAGCACAGGGCACGGTGATGCAAGTTGGCCCCACAAAAGGCCCCAGTGCTTTTTTCCATATGTGAGGATCTAGCAACATCACGGGCTAGGATAAGGCCATGTTTCTTGACATGCTTGGGGCCTTTGGGGGGTCCCTAGCAACAACCTGAAGCGATGACATCCCACAATCCAGCCCCGCCTTTCATCGGGCATGGGCCCCTTGTGCAGGAACCTCCTCATGACCATCAACAAGTCCCCGGTTGGCATCAAGTAGAGGTTCAGGGTTTCCATTCTCCCGACACTCATTGGGAAATGGGCATACAGAACGGTCAAATCACACATGTCGGCGATCAAACATATTATCAAACACTATCCTTGTGACATGCCAATAACACAGGCCTTGTGCCTAATGCTTCGATTCATCGCAGCTTCGCGCAGATCGGCCATATTGATGGTGTCAATGCGCCAAATTCTTCAAGAACTACATGTTTTGGCTGCGGTCGTGGCGAAGGGGCCGAAGTTCATGCTGGCTCCCATCATCAAGAAGTTTGAGCCAAGACATCAATCCAAAGCCTTGGGTCACGATCAAGCACCTATAATCAGTCGGCACCTGCACCCCCTCTGCCAATAAACCCAATGTGACAGCCAGCCCGGTTTCAATTACCTTTTCCAAAAGGAAACAGGTCCAGGGTGATAAGGATAAAGCATCATGATTGTACCTCAGGTTAACGCTGTTGGGACAGTCCCAATGGCAATCACCAGGAAAACCACACTTGCGTCCTTCAACGCAAATGGTCTCCTAACCAAGACCAAGGATGAGTCGAACATTTACAGGGTCAGGAACGTGGCCAAGTTTGTGCACTCTACCCGGGTAGATGTCGTGGGGGTCCAAGAACCCCACATTACCACGGAGGACCAACTACGGCTAGTCCAAAAGGCCCTTGGCCGATAGAACTTTAAAATTCGCTACGCTCTAAATTCAGGCAGCGGTGGGGTGCCTATCATTTACCATATTCACCGGGAGCTGATGTCCCATGTCCACATTGACGAGCGTTTGCTCTATGTCGTCCTCAGTCACCCGGACGGCATACAATTCTCTTTCGGGGTTGGACACCTGCACCACAGCGCCAGCGACAGGGACACTCAATGGAAAGAACTACAAACACACTTTCCTTCCTTCAATCAAGCGCAATTTTTTGTTTTGGCCGATTTTAATTCGGTCCTTATGCCAAGCACGGACTCGGCTGTGCCTAATGACCACGAGTCAAAGGCCACTGTTGAAGCCAAACAGATATAAAACAAAAATCACGCACTGTCGCAACTGAATTTCACTAACGCGCATCTATTAATGCATACACATCACATTTCGCTCACGGAAAAGTCAGGCTGGACTTGGGGCTTTCCCTCGGCAGTTCGACCCTCCCCCCCCCCAACAAAAAACCCAAGAACACACGCGCACACACACACAGAGCACATGCCCTCAACTGGTAGGGACCATTGTTGCAGACATCAACATGATTTTACTACCCTCCCCTGTGCACAGCACTTGCTGTGCCTGCTATCCCACGCTCGTGGGGGGATCCGACCATAAATGCGTGGTCGTCAAGCTGGCGCCCGTGGTACAGCAGAAACTCCGTAAACGGCAGTGCTCCAATACATCATTCCTCCAAGACAGGGATGCCACACACAGTGTAAGCTTTGAAATTGATGAATTGCAGACCACATGATTGGATTGGTGGGTAGACGATCAACCAATCATCTGCGCCCATGCCATAGCCATTGAACGGGAGCACAATCCCATAGGATTCAGCCACATTTAGGCGGTGTGCCACGCGCCCGACTCGCAGCACCTTCCGACAGAAGCATGGTCATACCGCCAGCAATGCGGTTGCCACCCAACGGCAGCGAAGGTAGCCTCCACCATATTGGTTTTCCTTGCACACCGCGAAGCGCACAATCCAACGCAGGAAACAGTGTGCGACATGCTCTCCCCAGCGCTATATGACGACCACAACCGACCCAACCCTCGGAATCAAAAATAAATATGGCGACCGGCCAAACAAATGCAATACCATAGAAAGCTTTTCTCTCTTAGGAACAGGTATAGAGTTTATGTCACTGATCCGGAGCAGATAGCACAAGAAATTGTGCGAAAGATTTCTTGCACAATGGCCCAAGGGTCAGCCACACAGGAATAATGCTTCCTCTTTCTAGACCCTTTCTTCGCACGGCATGGGCATCAACCGTTGTATCGTATGCTTAGCAAACCAGTGCCTTACGCCCTAGTCCATGTGGCGCTGGACACCCTCAATAGGGGATCTGCACCGCGCCAGGATGGGTTCGGACCAGAAATATACGAGCACTTCCATGAACATTTTGTTCCTCGCTTGATTCACATCATTCAAGACTTTGAATCCACTAGCTCACTTCCGGATAGCTAGTCGGTTGCCCTGCTCAATCCCATTGCCAAAACGGCAGGCATCCCCACGTCAAGTGATCTCCGACCTCTAGTCGTCCAAAACTCCGCGCTGCAATGGGTCATAGCGACCATTTTGCGTCCACTCAAGTATCTCATCATTTACTTGACCCAACCAGAGCACTGGGGCTTTGTCCCGGGACGTAACCTACACAGCCATCTATTCCAGGTGCACGTGTCATGGACGACAATGGACAGTGGGCTTTTTGTTCCAATGGACTTTGCCAAGGTTTTTGATTCGATTTCCCATGTGTATGCTTCAGCATGCTTTCGCCGGATGGGCCACCCTCTTGGCCACACTCGCATGCTCCTGTTTCTTTTTCAGACGCCTGTGCGCCTAATCTTGCCTACAGGCATTTTCCAGGGCCATGATTTCTACCCCAAGTCTGGAGTTAGACAGGGCTGCCCTTTGTCCCTGCTCCTCTTCTCCCTCCTCATATCACCCATCATACATCAGCTGCAAGCAGCAGCATCCCCGGTAAGGTTACTAGTATATGCGGATGACGTAATGCTCATCTTTAGCTGCAGTCCCTGCCATGCCATGGAGCAACTGCACCGGTGCTTACCGGTATTCAGTCAGTCCGCTTGCTATACGGGCCCCAGCGTTAATTTTGCCAAGTTCTACCTCGTTCCCAAAGGGGAATGGAGCCCACAACAAAAGCAGTTGCTTGCTTACACGGGCATCCCCCCTGTTAGGCCAGACCAACCAGGCAGCAGAGTTGCTGGCTGTACAAACGGCGCTCAACAGGTTCCGCCACCAAAACATTGTCATCATCACAGACAGTGACTGGGTTTTCAAAGGGGCCACATGCTGGGCCAGCAATTCGAGAGCAGGGGGGTAGATGTTGGACACTCGCCTTGTTTCCTACTCCCAGCTTTGGGACTCTCTTTTGCATTCCATTGATACACACCACCGAATCTTAGAATGGTACGACGTGCCCTCACATTAGGAGATTCCAAGCAACAAAAAAGCCAACGACTTGGCTAATGTTGGACGCTTGCAAAACCCACTAATTTTTGAGCTTCTTTTCAATGTCCCCCGGACACCGCATGGCGTCACGGAACACACCGGTGACACGCATGACTGTCGTGACCCAGCCAGAAGTCTGGTTTTTGAGGCCCTTTTGTCCTCAGCACGTTCACATTCGTCAGACACAGTGTCAATGCCCTCCTCCGACGACACCGCAGCAGACGCACTGCCCCTTGATCGGGAATGTGACGCCTTACATGTGGACTCACTGGGTCTTTGTGAAATGCACAGCCCCCTGATTTGCTCTCCCATGTTTCGGTTGGATTCCGACCCCGAACCCGACACAACAGAGCCACACAAACCCCCATTGAATACACTTGGGCTCGAGGCTATGCCCAAGCCACGGTGTGACGGCTCTCCCAGCTCGTCGGTCGATTGTGGCATGCCACACATGGATTTTCTGCGCCTCTCTTCACCGGGCTGCTTGTGGTCTTGCTCCACGGATGCGACTGATCAGTTACGCTGCAGGCGGACCCGTATCAAGCGGCCACCCCGCCGCATGAGAGGGAGACAACACGGCGCCGGAGTGCCTAAAGCAATCCCCCACCTCCCTCATTACTTCACCGCGCACGGTCCCATGGCCGCGCAGCAGTCTTAACTGCACAAGAGGCTAGGATTGGTCCAGTCGTGAACACCATAGCCTGGTACGCCACGATCGGAGGTTCACACCCTCCTATCGTCAACATTCACCACCGCCCCCTATGAGCTCGCTACGCCACCGGTACTACTGGCTAGCGGCAGGTGTGCCTCGTCAACTTTTCAGATCTTTTTGGGCTTGCCCCCCTCCCCCCCGTCGAAATAGAGCAAAAACTTCACCACCTCCCTGTAGAAGTGCGTTCCGCGACCGGCTCCGTTAGTCTCTCGCAGCAGCTGCTCCTCCTGCTCCTTTGCTTCGATGGAGGGGCCACGCAGGCAGCAGGAATTGCACCGGCGCCATCACGGCACGAGCCTGGCGACTCAACCACTGCCACAGCACCCACCGGAAGGCACCCCACACACATAGACACAAGACAGGGGCACGTGCGATAGCCCAGATCGCCCCTCTGGCCTTCGCGGCTGACGGGTAGCAATCACTGCCACGGCACCCACCATTGGCGATCTTTTTCAACCCCCACCCGCAGACACATAGAGGCCTGTATCATCCCTGTAGTTGAATGGCATGCGGCCAAGATGCCATCCCGTAGGCAGTGGTTCGAACCCCGGGGAGGGCTTCGATGCGCCATGCGACGGCTTGAAATATGTTGTACTTGTGGTAAGATTGTGTTATAGTTCGGTATCATCTAGGTTAGTTTTTCTTTGCGCCCATCCCACAGACCCACATTTGCCACTTCACAATTACAGGTGAGCAGGGCCGAACATCATCAGAGACAGGTGACCGTAGTATGTACATTGACCCCATGATTTGTACTTCATATGTGCGGCGCCGCCGGTTAGCCCTAATTACCGGATGAACATCACAATGGGACTCAGGGCTGAAAGTGCCTATGGCGGCGGCAATCAGTCAATCTGATACCGACCATCAACCCCATCAAGCACCTATAAGCTGTCATGTGGGTCGGATGGGCGACTCAAAGAGGTACTCCACGGCCAACGCCGGGGACAATATGCACGCAGATAGGGACTCCGACGAGGCGCGACACTAATTGGGTGTACGTGCAGACCAGGGGACACCAATTAGTGGCACGCAGGCACTGGCGGGCAATTCGGATTGACAAGGTGAGGACGATGGCATGTACACTGCGGGTTATGCAATGGACGAGCTATCTACATCCGCAAGTACTGAGGGAGGGGATACCCCACGAACCTGCATTAAACATAAGGTCGTTCAAAAACGAAAAATTCAATTTTCAAACTTTCTTTTTTGAATTTTCAAATTCAAGTACTTTTCTTAACAAAATTGTCTTTTTTTGAATTTTTTTTTCTATTGTCACCACATACCGCGTGTTGTGCACCCTCCACAGTACACCGGAGTGTGCTAAATTTGCTAAACAGAAATTTTAGTTTGATGACCCTTTGATATTTATGCCCCTCCCATACCATTGTTTGTATAGTGCTTCAATCTGTTGTTTCTCCTGTGGGGCCATCAATATGAGCACCACCATGGCACCAATCTATGGGCCACGTGTGATTGCGGACCTCTCGGCGACATTGGTTCGGTTGAGCTAGGCGGCCAATGCACTGGATGCCCGTGTGGGCCACCTATTGGCCTAATGGTCGGTTTCCCCCTCGCATTGTAAGGGTCGGTGGCAGCCAGGCACCGTGGAGGGTGGCCACAAAGTGGTGCTCGCCACGGTGGTGGCCGCCATACGGGAATATGCGCTGTCCTTGATCACTCCGCTTGGCGCCGCAGAAATAGATGTGGCCTTGAAGGCCGCTCAGTCCGGCTTCCGTGCCCTGTCGGAGTTCTTCACCCGGCACGGTCTACAATACTCCTTGAAGACCGGACGGCCGTTTCCTAGCCGATTAGTTCCCAGGAGGCCTTCAGCGCGGAGTGGCGGGCTCGTTGTACCCCCCTCCAGCTGGAGCCCTCGGTTACTGCGGGTAGCCCGCCTTCCTCGGATCGTTCGTGGTGCATCGCTTCCTAGGTCACCCTAGAGACCTATGTTAAAACCAATATTTTTGATTTTTGACCAAAAATCAATACGTTAACCAAAAGCTGACCCTTTTAGGGGGCGTTGAGGGGTTTTGATCGGAACAGCTCCACCCCCATGGGGTGCCCTATGGGACCGGGTGCCATTTTCACCCGGGGGTTGCAGGGGCGGTCTCACCGGTTTCCTTGCGAAAGAATTATTAAAATTGTCGTTGGGTTTCATTTTTGAGTTTGATTTTTCAATGAACTTTTGAAATATCAAAAATCAAAGTGTCACCGACGTTAATATTAACCTCGCAAACATGAACTCTTTTCTGCAAAAGTTAAGGCTCCCTAAAAACCCCTATAAAAACACGACGACACACCAAATACCTTTTTCATCCATTCGGGTACCATTTTTGGCCGTCATGCCCAGTTTGTGTACTGTTCCACAAGTTATGTCACCTGTCGGAGTGTGAAGTGTTCTCACCCTTCCTGGGACCCATCTTTGGGGTCCCACACTTGCTGGGTTGGGTCAGGGTTGGTGCTGTTTTATGGTTTTGGGGTTAGTCGGGGGGTTAGCCTTGGGGTCATTCTGGGTTTTAATCTTGTGGTCTGTCAGGGCGTTAGTCTTCGGGTCAAGCTGGCCCGAAGGTTGGCGGCGGGCGGGGGGGGGGGGTGGCTTTGGCCTTGGGCTTGCGAACACGCTCAAGGTGTTCATGGGCGGCCTCGGGGGTGAGGAAGACGAGGTTGCGGGCAACCTCGTAGAGCTTGGGGTTGTTTGGGTTCAGACAACCCCTGCTTTCCTCAAGTGGACACCGCGCACGGTGCCCACCTCCATGCCCCGTGAGTACGGGACGTGGAGCTTGATGCCGACGAGGGGGTTGTCGGCACCATCCCACCCTCTTTGGGGCGGGGGGGGGGGGGGGACTTGGTGCCGTGGGTTGCCTTTGTAGCCGGGCGGGGCTTGGGGGGGGGTTCTTTTTTGAGGGGGGGGGGGCATTTGAAGAGTCATCTCGCTTCAAATGCATTATGGGGATTCTGTTGCCCCTAATTTTGGTGCCTTGGGTTTTGGGGGGTGGTGCTTTGGCCTTGGGGAGGGGGGTTATCTTCCTTCACTTTCTTCACCTCTTCCTCCCCCTTGCAATCACCGCCCACCATCCCTACCCACACCTCCTCATCCTCTGCCCTTGTGTACCCCGCCTGTCCCATGCTCGCCTAGTCCCCAACCGTGTATTGCTTGGAGGCCATCAAGACCTCCGACCAAACGTTCCCATGCTCTGAATCCCACAAACCCCATAGGATGGCCTTGGCGGGGTCGGTGGCAAGCAAGCGGTGCAAGCTGCCCAATGGCAGCTGCTGCGCCTGGTCGCGGTCACGCCATGCGATGCGCACCGTCCGCGTATCCCAAGCGTGCCCCTGTACATCCACGACCTGTTGAAATATCAAGGGGGGAAATGATTATTTTCTGCGACGACTTTATTAATTTCTCTAATTTAACATTTACCGTTATCTTTAATTTATGCGCCAGCCATCAAAAACATTAAACATTAAGCTAAAAAATTTAAACACCACTAAGGAAAAATTAACAAGGAAGCAAACAATCATGCAAGCGCCCTTCGCTTCGACAACGCCCATCGGTGTCGCAAATGTTGCGGAACCCCTTGGCGCCTCCACAGGATCCCCCATTGCGTCGGCGGTGGCAGGGGTGGGGGGGCAGCGGAAGCGGGCACGGCCCGACTTGCGAAGGATGTGGGGGTGGCCCGCGAGCCAGCCCCCGTGCCCTGGTATTGGTGCAGCACTACGGGTTCATACACTTGCCATGCTCCAACTAGCACCGCCGTCCACTGCACCGTGAAGTTGACCCTCTTCCCTTGTCGCCACTACCTGCACCACCCGAGCGTGACCCAATGTTGCACGGCGACATGGAAATGTGTGGTTCGAAACCGCACGCCACGAGGATCGCCACAAAGGTTGAATGAGCTAAGAGAACCCACACTAATGGCCTGAGACACTGCGCTCATGGGCTCACCCGGTAGTGGGCGCTAGGTCCACGTGCCTTCACGCTAAGTGACCCGGCCCCTGGTGCCCTTGCTTTCGCCATGCTAACGAAATGGCAGCGTAACAGGTGGCGGAACACCCATTCCAATGTCATGTGGGAGTGCGTGCTGCCCGCGGACAGGGGGTTCATCCCCTGCACAGCCCTCGTGCAATGCTTGTGCAGAATCGTGGATCACCTCTGCGTTGCGGCCGGCCACTGAGCCGGGGCCCAAGGCTGTTAGCAGCCACTAGGGGAGGGATATTTTTTGGGGGGGTGTGGGGGCGTTTTGTCTGCCCCACCTCCCCGTCACCCTCCTCAATCGCCTCGCCCCCCCCCCCCCTCTAGCACATACCATTGTTCCCCCTAGCACTTCCTCCCCACCCTCCTCCACCTTGCCCCCCCCCCCCCTCCACTGGCCTGGCTGTCCCCCTTGCGATCTCTCTCTCTCTCTCTCTCTCTCTCTCTCTCTCTCTCTCTCTCCTTCTCTCTCTCTTTTTTTCCTTCCTTCTCCTTTTCTTGTCCCTCCGCCGGTCACAAGAGTCTTCGCTTGACTCCCCTCCCCTTTGACTTGGCGGCGGGAGAGGTCGTGCGGCTGCTGCCGCAGCTGGTGCAGCAGCTGCTGCTGCTTGTGCTAGTCCTACAACTGGTATTGCTGTTGCTGCTGCCAAGCGTGCTTGCAAATGCCCCATCTTCCAAAAAAAAAGAAAAAAATGTTAATGTTTGACACTCACCATTAAGAATCACGAGGTTAACATTTAAACAACATAAATTAATTGATATATTAAATATTAAATGTCGATGTCGTTGATATTAAGCTACAGAAATTAAACGAGACTACCGGAAAATTCACGCACACGGAAACATGAAAACAAGCAAAGCAAGCATACCACGCGGTCTTCTTGGGCTTTTAGGAGGTCCCCAAAGAGGGACTTCAACATTTCTTGCTCCATGTGGTGGTTAAGCAAGAGCTGGGAGTGGTAGCGACAAGGTGGAGGGCGCAGGGCTTTGGGCGGCCCGTGATGTGGCCATGGTACACGGGGCGGTATGAGGCGCCCCACGGTGTCGCAATGGAGGGTCAAAATTTAAAAACCTGCACTCCCAAGCCTACAAGATCACCTCCCCCTCCCATTGTACTGCCGTTACACCCGGCATTCCCCGCCCCGTGCGCGTTGTGGTCGTTGTAGGCCCGCTGGAGAATCTCGTTGAGGCTCTCAACGACATCGGCGCATACCACGCCCAAACCAACCCCCAAGCTCCGCCACATTAGCCACCGCCAACGTCATGTCCTCCTCCAAGTAGAAGAGGTAGCTCAATTGGCACGCAGCCTTCGAGCAATGCAAGCAGTAGGCCCGCGCGATTTTGGCAGCCCGTAGGTCGGCGCGAGTTGGGGTATCCGAGTACAAGTCCCGGAGGAGGTCCCACATGGCCACCACGGCTTGCCACTGTCCATCCTCCGGGGCATAGGCCAATATTGGCCCAACTTCCCCACATGCGACGAACAACGGCCGTGCCTCCTCTCCGTCAGGTGCGGCCGAAGAACACAGCCTGACACCTATGCGCGCCCGCGATAGCACGCGTTGCACGGCTGTGGCGTTCTCCTTGGGAGGTCTCTTAGGCGGGCCTCAACGAAAGCTACTTGGAGGCAGCCGTGCGGTGGTAATGGGTCTGACTTAGACAACACCCATAGGTGCGAACTACGGCTCAAACCCTATGATGGGCTGCGATTGGGAGGGGCACCGCCCATCAGGTTAGGGCAAACGCCAAGGCTGCAAGGGATCCCTTCGACCGGCAGTGTTCTCACCCCACGGTGCACGGGTGGGTTACCTCCCTGGCTACGTTAGTGGTGCAAATGTGGGAAGGAGGTACATTTGGACGCGGTGTTAAACAGGTGAGACCCTTAACGGGGGGAGTCACACATTGGCCCCCTTTTTGGACATCCCCCACGCCAACCTACCATGCCGCGATGGGAGACCGATAGAAAAACGGTACAAACAACCGGGCCCAATAGGTCCCACGTGGGCCCTCCTTGCGCACCGGGCACTGCCTGGATGGGACTCCTCGTCGTCCTAGGCTGGTGTGCCCGGGCACTTGAGAACTGCTAGCCCCGCAGGCCCGCCTTGAGCACCAACCAGCGCCTGGGCAGGGCTCCGCGTCCCCCCAAACCGGTGTGCACGGGCCGTAGGAAGCTGCTGCCGCGCGCGGGCTCTCCTTGAGCAACGACCACCGTCTGGGCAGGACTCTTCGTCCCCCAAGACTGGTGTGCCCGGGCTGCTGGGAGCTGCTGCCCACCCAAGGCCCTCCTTGAGCACTGACCACCACCTGGGCAGGACTCCCTGTCCCCCCAGGCTGGTCCTCCCGAGCCACGGGGAGCTGCTGCCCCTTGCAGGCCCTCCGTGATCACCAACCACCCCCTAGGCAGGACTCCCCGTTCCCCCAAGCTGGTGTGCCCGGGCCTTTCGACCTGCTACCCCCCGCGGGCCCCTCCCTGAGCACCGACCACCACCTAGGCAGAACTCCCCGTCCCCTTAAGATTATGTAACCGGACCTCTTGGGGACTACTGTCCCCCTCTAGGGTCTCTTTCACTGCCGGCTACCGCATAGGCGGACATCCCCGTCCCCCAGGCTGGTGAGCCCAGACTTTCCAAGGGGCGCTGTCCCCCTTGAACACCAGCCCCCGCCCCGTGGAAAGTGAGGGCACCGCCCTCGTTTCCCCCCCTTTGTTGCTTCGCTAGCTGCAGCTGTGCCGCGCGAAGGGCCACAACGCGATAAGCGTACCAATGCGTGGGCCCTTAACGCCGGCCACAAAACACCACCCACGCGAGAGCTGGAGCGGAAGCCGCCACCTTAGCACTGGGCGACCCGTTTATGAGGGAGAGCAGTGCCCATGCGTGAACTGCCCACCACGCCTCCCCGCTCTCGTTGTGTAGCCCAATGACACAACATGTTCCCTACAGAGCCCACCACCCCTTATGCAAAGCGCCCTCCCATCCGAGGAGGCCCGCCGGTGCCGCACCCTGTGGGGTCCCAGGCTACGCCGGTGCGCTTCCCCGGTATACCCATAGCCCCTGCACACCCCACCCACCAGCCGCTTATCGAGGTCCACTCGCAGCCGGCCTACGAGACGTACTATCTCAGGGACCTGCACTAAAGGTTGTCTCACCCCTCCCCTCCGCCCTCATCGCTGCCGGTGGTGCCACCCCATGATCAGCGGGACTTGGAGCTAGTCTACCTGCGAGGCCATGTGGCAGCCCTGGCCCGCCGCTCCGAGAACCCTACGCCCCCCTAGGGGGCCACGCAGCAGGCTCCTCAAGCGCGACACGACCCCGTTACTCACATGGTCGGCGGCACGGCGCCGGAGCCTCAGGCAGTACTGCCGCGTGTGGCTGCACCGCGAGAGGAACACCGTCCCGTGGCGCCCGCAGAGGCGTCGCAACATTCCCCGGAACCTACCCACCGGCTATCCCCTTGCTGCCGGAGGGGACCCGGAGGGCGCCGCCGGGGTGGCGAGTATGATAGTCTCAGCAGAGACGACCGTGCACCTTATCGCCGGTCCTACCGCACCCCGTCGCGGTATGATGAGCCACGATCGCAGAGGCGTGCCTCCGGGGGCCCTGCCCCCGCCACTCGAGGTGGCGACCGTGCCCCTACCCGACGCGACAACCGCCCCCGCTGTGTCGCGCCCAACAACGCCCCCGAGAGGGGGCCCCGTGGGCGGCGGTACGACGCTGACCGGCGCCGACGTCGGTCACCCAGCCCAGACACGGCCCGGCGCCTACGCTATGATCCGCTAGACACAAGGTGCAGGCCTGACGTGGGGATAAAATGCTACAAGGACAACTGCTAGTCCAACTGCATTCTGCGCGTGAAGGAGTATGTGGAGGAGTATGTGGCTAGGGGGATGCGGAATACAACTCCCCTAGGGGTTGGGTTGGTTTGGCCGCGGTATGCACGGAGGTTGCTGAGACCTTCAGTGTGATTGACAATTGCGCTTGCATTGATCACACGGCCCAGCGTGGGTGGTGGGTGGATGCTCGGGGCAACAATACTCAAATAGGAGGTCGAGGTGGGTTGCAGCTCGAGGAGTGGTAGTTTCTATAATTTGATTTGCCGTTCCTGACCTACGGGACCCCCTCCCCCGGTACACACTAGCCGCACCTATGGGCACCCCAAACCCTCTCTCTCCCACTCTCTCCGCTCGTCCCCCACCTCTTCTTTCATTTGCACATGGAGCCCTAAGGAATCAAACAAATGCTGGAGAACACATTCAAGGCGCAGAGTGCACGCCTTGGATGTTTGAGCTATGTTTTCCGTTGATAATCATGTTTGGTTTGCTCCTCGGAATATTCCAACATGAATTGGTAACCCTGCCGTCCATTCATAATCAATTATTAGTGCAAATTGTAATGCAAGCGTATTAGAAGGGATAAATTAACCCCAGGGGTGCAGATACTACTTTTGCCATTTGTCTTTTTTTTGTGTTTTTTTAATGCGGCAAGTGGATGCACGTATGCAACAAGCAGAATTTGCAGCAGCGGCAATACCGGTAGCGGCCCCACCACCATCTGCGGTAACAACACCCCTTGAAGCACTTCTGCAAGCAACGCAAGCAAGCAAGGCAAGCACACAAGCAAGCAGAGAATCAAGTGGCGCCTCTTGGATGGAGAGCCTTCACAAGGGGAAGAACAACAGAAGCAGGTGAAAGGGTTGAAGGTGAAGAAGTAGGTCACCACCGGCGGTATGGGGGGGCCCATCCCCATGCAGACTCATTGGGGTCATTGCGGAAATCCATGGCACCACTAGGGGATACTTTTGTAACAACCGAACATCCTAATTTGGTCCCTCGTTGTTGAACATCCTCGGCCGGTTGCTTAGCATTGCTTGGCTGACATGCTAGAGACGTGGTTCGAGCCCATATGCGACCCTTAGGGGGACCCCTTTTGTCGTGTGAGACCCTTCACAACTGAGCGCTCGCCTACGGATTCGCGCTCGCCACTGGCACTTAGGTGCCACATGTGGCACTTATGTCCCACATGTGGATTCTGTGTTAGCATGCATAAAGCATGCATTCCTTGTCGGGAATGCGGTGATTTACTTGTTTGTGTTTTATGCTTTGGTAAGTCTTGAACTTCTGAAGTTTGATAATGTCAAACGAAAAACCCTCAAACAAAAGTCTTAAGTGGTGTGTGTGTGCCCTCTTGTTGCTTTGGTGTTTTTTGTTGTTTGCATAAAACCTATTGGCCCACCAACCCACCTAGGCCATGCTTGGTTGTTTGTACGTTGATTTATCATCTGGAGACCCATCAACGATGCATGCAGGTATTTGTATGTTGTTTCTGGTGGTGTCTGCTCTTCCAAAGTGTAGCGTCAGCAGCCTCGCACCCAATTTGGGGTTGCCACGACATCCAGCCATTAGCAGGTGTGCAACCTACCGTCTTCTATATTCTTCTTGCTATAAGAACTTCTTGGGCAACACAAAACGAGGTGTTCTTTGTGCAATGGTGGAGCCATGAATTTTGGCGGCTTTTTGGCGGTTTTTTTCTGGCCATTCATCAACATCAAGATCTCTTTCGTTAAATCGGGCCAACAGTAGCAATATCGGGGTGGTAACTGTTGTTCCACCATTGGTCTGCAGAATACAACATACTTGCAGCAATCCTACTCCAATATGCTGCAGCCACCCAATACCTCACTATATTCGGATGGCATTCTAAGTGAAGCGGGAATCACCCGGCAGATGTACAAAGCAGCAAGACCCTTCACCAAAGGAGCACTACGCATCATCGCAAAGGTCATTAGGCCATGGCAATCTCACAATCTACGATGGTAGCAGTGGCCATCGGCATGCCAATTGCCCGCTAGGAGGCTCAATAGTACATTGACAACAAGGCAGTGACCGATGGTGCGACAACCAAGCCGGGCTGCAATGCTCCGACATGAATTTACGTCTTACAGTCTGCAGAAACATGCGAAACAGGCGGGTGGAATCGGCATGGATATTGAGGCATCACGAGGAATTGAAGGTGCAAGCTGCGCAAGAGCGCCAACATATTCCGCCCAACAATGAGGTCGATATTGTCGGCCAAATGGCCACACGACTCCCCTTACCAAAGAGCGCCCCATAGGGGCCATGTTACATTATGTTGTGAGAAGCGACCTGTGCGAAAATGGGTTGTAGACCACCCTTGCACAATTGTACTTGCATGGCCATAATGCCCACGCATGGGTAGTTGTCTTACGTCCACAAGAAGGTCTCTCTGTAGCGGACACAATCTGGTGTCCCTTGTGGGTGCGTGGAGGCTGTTGCCAATTGCCTTTACAAAGTCTGTTGGCCGACTTTTCAGGATGCCGGTTCAGCCGCACCCAATTTGCACTTTAGCAGCTTCCTTCTTTGTGCACGAGAGCCCTTTGTGGTGTGGCACGGGAAGCAACACCAAGTGGTGTGAATTTGTATGAAGATGAAGACATGGTGACTGCTTGGTCACTAAAAGGGGTATCGCAGCTCACACACCGTCCAAGAAGGATGATGGTCCCAAACACACCGTCAATAGGGCATGCAGACCTAGGGGGTTTCAAATAGCCCTTTTTGAGGGCTTTGCAAACACTAGCCCACACACTAGCCCTTACGGGACACAGAATGGGCATAAATGAGGCAACAATGACGAAGACCGGTGAAATCCCACCAAGTTGGAACAAAATGTGATGGCACCGAGAGATATCTTCACCGCAACACAATCGCCGCGCCCTAGTCCCCTAACATGTCCCTCGCCCTCTGGTTTTGAACGCCCGGCCTTCAAGGAGAGAGAGGTTGGACCACAGGCAGCCAGCTCTGCTACGGCAGAGATATTGATTCGTACAATGTGAGTGAAAAGGATGCCGTGCAATCCTCTGATGTACTGGAGGGCTTTTCGAGTTGCCTATTTTCCGGTCCACCCCGACGCCAATTTGTTGTTGATACCTTTCATGCACATGAGACAAAGCAGCTCTCAGGTTGTGTGTTGCAGAGTATCGTGCTCATGCGTCTACATTCTTTACAAGAACTTGTCATGCCCACATTTACTCACAACATGTCGGCGTTGGAGGTCGAGAACACATTTCTAGTGCTGGAACCAGGCCCTTTTAGTTCTGGGGCCGGCCGCTCTTGCACGGTATCGTATGATAGTCATCACCAACCAACAACAACCACGCCGCCCGGTGTGTCTCTTTTGTAGTCCACAGTGCAACGCCTGAATGCTTGATGTTTGCAAATGGAGTTGTAGACTGGTACATGCTACCGCCTTGGTGCTGGGCACATTTGCACTAGGTGGAAGTGCATGGAATGAACATCAAATTGCTAAATTTCCGAACACTATTGCACGTCATCTGGGGACCCTCTCACGTGGACAAGAAGGAAGACCCTTTGTTGAAGCAGACAACAACTTTTTCTTTGTTGTATCAGGCGCCCTTGTCTTACGGGGTGCACTGAGCCCCTTGCGCGCACAACTATTGCTTTGAGATACTACGTACATCGTTGTTGCATCATTTTTATTGGTCGAGATAATTTGACGGAGTGCCCAAAGCAGTGCGATGCACATGTCTTCCAAAGAACAAGTATTGAACAGCTGTTTGCACGCTCGCCGCAGTGGGGCATCATAAGGAACATATGGGGGGGGGGTCTGGCACTCAGTTACATGAGTATTGCGTGTACGCTTGCATTTGCAGCAATTTTCGATTCGAAGACAAGTACGGTACCTTTTCCTTTGGGGATGCGAACATGTACTTGCACATGCATGGGCTGCACTTGCAACGTAGAACGATAACGATGAGGAAGTCATGGTTGACGATGGGATGTCTGTGCCCTTTGCTTCAGCAATTCTAACGCTGAGAACATGTCCGTGTGCGACTGGTGTCATTGGCAATATTGTATGGATTGCATTGACACGCATTTCTGTGGCAATATCATGGTGCTTGAATTTCTCACCAGTGTCCTTTTGTGCACCCAAGTTGTTCCTTCTGCCTTTGTACTCCGTGGACAATTGAACAAAAAGAATGATATGTGTTTTTGACGGTGGAGACCTCGGGTTGCGTGCATTGCCGCTCATGATTTCCCGCATTTTGCATGGTTTACTATGTGAAGGAAAGGCGGATTGCATTTGTCTTCACCTAGGGTACTTTGGGTGACCTTAATTTTCGGGCGTTTGGAAGGGGTCTGCGCTAGGGGCCGTCGAGGAGGACATTTTCTAAAAGCAGGGGGCAGTGAACATTGAGTTGCCGAAGTTTCAACTACTATTGCACATCAATCGGGTACCTTTTATGTGCACAGGAAGGGGCACCCTTCTTTGCAGGAGACAGCAACCTTTTCACTTGTGTATCATGCGCACTTGCCTTAGGGGGCGAACTCAGCTCTTTGCGCACACAACTATTGCTTTGAAATAATAGCGACATCATTGTTGCATCATTATTATCGGTTGAGATAATTTAACGGAGCATCAAAAGCAACGCGATGTACATGTTTTCTAAAGAGCAAGTACTGAGCACTTATTTGCATGCACGCCGCATTGGGGCATCATAGGGAACATATGGCGGGGGATTTGGTACTCAGTCTCATGGGTACTTGCGTGTACGCTTGCATTTGCAGCACTTTCAGATTAGACGTAAACTACTGTACCCTCCATATGGGGCATGCGAACATGTACTTGCACATGCATGGGCTGCACCTGCAACAGAGGACAATAGTGATAAGGAAGTCATGGGTGACAATGGGGATGGATGTGCCTTTTGTTGCAGCAGCTCTCTTATGTTCGCACGATGCTTGATGAGGGTTATCATTTTTTCCCCGTGGATGCCTCCCCTCTGGCAGCGACAAGGGGATCGTTACCGCGTTGAAACATAGCATGGCTAATGTTGGGGTCAACTTGTAGTCTTGGATCCCCAAGCTTTTTTTCTACTATGGAGATGGTGCAAGTGTGGTTCATGAAGCGCATGTTGCTCTCATCAGAATTCTTGGTTACTTGCAAAAAGATATGCTGTTCTCGTCCCTTTCCATGCATCATGCCAGAGGTGTGACCTCGCTTTTAGGGGCGCAATGGCCTTGGAGCATATGTTTCTTGATGTGTTCGCACACACACTGCAATCTACTGCTTTTCCTTTTCGAACAACTCTCTGCCGAGATTGAAAACATTCCAAGGGTCGGCCGAGGCCCTTAGTGTAGCATATCTAAAGGTTGGCGTGCTGCACAATCTTTGCCGGTGTGTGTTTCCTCTTGATGCATTTTGCCGCATGAAGCGGTGCTCTGTAATTGTGATTTGTTTACTTAAAGTCCCTTTGAGTAGGGCAGCAAATAAAGAGTAAAAAGACACACTTTTGTTTGCTCCCACCGATGAGATCCTCCCATGTGCTAATTTCCTCATCCTAGATGTCTTACAGGGTGCGCGTTAATGTTGGAGGCATTCCAAGTAACGCAACGTTGCATTGCCTTGCCCATTTGCAGAATTGATGCTTCCATTGCACACTGGACAAAATAAGCAATTGGGAGGGGACACAGTGTTCGACTTTCAATGAAGCGTCGATCCTTGATCGCGGCTCCAACACAAGGTTCTATGATGTCCCCGTCCACAACGTTAAGGGGCCGTCTGATTTTTAGGGACAGACCACCAATTTTATTGCCAAGGTGTAGGCTGAGTTCTAAACACGCTTTTCGAACAAACACCCTGTGGCAAAGGCGACTTGTTTTCTTGGGTTATTTCTGTGGTCATGTGCAGATCGTGCTGCACTAGCAATTCATGCCAATGAGTGTACCAACATCATACGTCACCAATTTCAACGTGCTCTGCCCCCCCTACCGTTGAGGCCGTTGGGCAGTTTATCCACATAAGGAAGAAGTTGCTTGCTAAAATGTGTGCTAACACATTGCCTTAGAAATGCCCAAGAAACCCAAGAGATGGGTTGACCCATTGGAACCTGGAGGTGTGATCGCACGCAACAAAGCCATCCACACAGTGAAAGCTGATGTTTTGATCTCACATAGAAAACTAGTGCACAGATTGGCAGTTGCAGGCGTGCCGTCAGGCAGTGCATTCCTCTACACAATGACGGCTAAAGGTTTGAGGTAACCAAGGAAAATGCTCGATAAGCTGGCAGCTGGAGGCGTAATGTCAAGGAACACATTCATCCACAGGTGACTGCTAGTGGTTTGATCTCACACACGTCTGAGCAACATCCGAGCAACAAAGACACGTGCATGCGTTTGCACATTTGCGGGCTAGAAGTGAAATGAGGAACAATAGTACATCGGGCGTGACCATATGGCAAAGGATCCCCAATGGGCAACAATGCCCCACTTGTTAAACAAGAGTTGCCACATGTTCCCAGCAAGGTGCCGTCGAAAGGTTTGGTTTCTTGTGGTTACAATACCTTGGACGTTTTGAAGTGTTGCTCTGTCACGGACCTGCCTTCTGCATGTGTGACCATAGGTCATGAATTGCAAATGGTCAAATCTTGGCACTCGGGTTGCTGTGAGGCATGAGCAGCAACCACAACATCGTGATCAGTAGTAATGAGGATGAGGTCCCGCCGACACGGGGGGTGCCCGGAAGCCATACCCTTGCAATGGCGGGCAAGGGGGGGGTCATCTGCCAATTTGGGCATCGTTTTTTAGACACCCGCTGTGCACCGGTTTTGTCTGCCAATGTGTCGACCAATTTTCTATGTGAGATGAAACCACTACCTATCACTGTGTGGATGCATGTGGTGTTTGTGATCACACCAATTATCTGGTTGAGATTCAACATCCAAGTCCACTCTGTAGATGAATGTGCTGCCTTAAATCACGCCTCTAGTTGCCAAACTCTCAACCATTTTCTGGTGTGTGATCAAGCGTGTAGCTATATGTGTGTCGATGGGTGTGTTACCTAGGGGGGGCGACCCCTCGGTTCCGGACGCCAACTAACCACCCAACTAATTGTTAGCCGGAGGCCCCTTGGGGGGAGGGAGGGGGGGGGGGGGGGGGGGGGGGCATTGGAGGTGGGGGTCTAGGAGGGGCGGTGGGGGGGGGGGGCTCCGGGAGGGTCCGTTGGGGGGGGGTCCAAGTGGGGCAATTTGGGGTGTTTGGGGGGGGGGGGGGGGGGCACAGGCTGCCCTTACCTCCCCTTGCCCTCCCTCTAACCATAGCATCACCATAAACCTAACCCTAACCTTTGCAGCCAGTTGGTTTGGCCATGCCAGCCATGTTGATTGGGCTCAACAAGATCCCCCCAATGTCGTTCATTGCTGCTTTTGCCACATCATTGCCCTCCATTTTGGACCCCAACACTCACTCAGACCCTAGCCTAGGGTGAGAGCTAGGGCTAGGGTTAGGGCTAGGGTTAGGGTTAGGGTTAGGTGTAGGGATAGGAGTAGGCTGAGGGTTGGGGGTGGGTGTTAGAGTCAAGTTTGGGTTTAAGGATAGTGTTGGGGTGCAAATTGGACACAATTTTCCTTAGGGCACCTTTGGTTTTCATGGAGCATCGGGCGCCTTAGGCGCCCATGGACCCCTGAGGGCGACACGTTTGGCAACTAACTGTTGGCCGAAGGCCCCTAGGGGGGGGGGGGGGGCAAAGCCTCCACGGTCACTGTGTGGATCAATGTGCTGCCTGACATCACACCTCCATGTGTCAATATGTGATTACTTTTATGTGTGAGATCCAACCTTGAGCAGTCCCTATGTCGATGAATGTGTTTCTTGCCATCAAACCCATTTTTGCCAACTTCTGCACCATTCTCGATCCCCTGCAGATACTCTAGCGACCGGTCACCATCTAAAGTGGATCTCTCTTCACTCCCCGCACTTGCAAAACCTCCCCGTTAACAGGCCTTGTTCAACAATCGCTGTTGCATCACGCCACCTCAAAGCAATGGACACAATGCACTGCGTAGGTCACTACACTACATTCTCCCATTGATGCAGACCTCGGTGCCAAACATATAGAAACAAGTCGCGGATCTCTGCCAAAGTGAAAACAAGGGCGGCAGTGACAGGCAAAATACATGGGAATGTGCCGCGTGACACTACGCCTCAAATTGCCAGCTTATCAACCAATTTTTGGTTGGAGATCAAACCTGCAGTGGCCACTCTGTAGATGAACCCGTTGCCTGTTATCACACCTCTAGCTGACAATTTGTGAACCAATTTTCGGTGTTAGATCAATGCCTACCATCACACCTCCACTTGCCCATTTGTCAACCATTTTTCTATGCGAGATCAAGCCACCAGCTGTCGCTGTGTCGATAAATGTGTTGCTTGATATTATGCCTCTAGTTGCCACCCTGTGAATCCTGTTCCTTCGTGGGATCGAACTTTTACCAATGACTGTGTTGCCTGGTGTTATGCCTTCATCTACCAATCTATATAGTAGTTTTATGTGTGCGACCCGACCACCGGTTGTCCCTATCTCGATGAATATATTGCTTGTGATCACACCTGCAAATGCCAATGTGTCAACCAATTTCATTGGTGAAACCAAACGTCCACCATATGAGCATGCAAGTGTTGCGTGGAATTACGTCTCCGGCTCCTAGCCTGTCAGCCAATTTTTTTTGCGTCACATCACACCTCTAGCGTTTACTCTCTGCATTTATGTCTTACCTAACATCATGACTCTAGCTGCCAGCGTGTGAACCAGTTTTATGTGCAAGATCAAATGTGAGATCAACGCTCTAGCTGCCACCGTTTGAAGCATTTTCCCGTCTTAGATCCCGATTCTTAGACTGTTTGAACCAAAATTCTAGTATGGCCTGGCGGCATGCCGCCGTGATATTCCGCGAGAAAGCTTCGATGCACTCTTCAGGATACTTAAGCGTCCCACATCGTGCACTCCCCAACAAGCCCCCCCCCCCCTTTGGTAGCCCAAAGCTTTTGGCTGTGACGCCCATTGAGATGCACCGGCAATACGTTGGGCACCCCAAGGACAACGAGGAGCATATTGGCAGTGTTGAAAAAGTTGAGGCACTGTGCCACCAGGTGTGGTTTGTGCGTACGCGTGTTTTAGTGAGCTTTTGGGAAACACTAGCATGGGTATTGTGCCTAGTCCTTTTTCAGTCGTGGCATTGTGTTGCATCAATTGAAGCACATTGATGCATGTTCGTGAATTTGCTTGCCGAATTTCTGGGCTGAATGTTTGCGCTTAAGTTTTGTATTGTGTCGATGCACGTTGGTGAATTTGTATCCCGAAATTCTATGCTAAACTTCTATGCTAAATTTGTGGATCTTTTTGCAGATGTCGGCAGTCAACTGATCATAAGGACGATGGGTCAAGTGTTCATCATAAAGGGGAGGAGTATGACGGCATCGTGTCGCAGGGTGCTCCTGTGGCGCATGCGCACCGTGATTGGTCCATGCAGTGTTGTGGCATTTTGTTGCACCAGTTGAAACTTATGGATGCGTGTTTGTCAATTTGTGGGGTTATAATCCTGTCCTAAAATTTTCTGCTGAATTTCGGCGCCTGGTTTCCGGCACTGTTCGTAGACAACGCTAGCCAAGCACAAACACGAAAGTAGCTCGTTCTTTCGAAGTGTACACAACTAGCAGAAGAATCTCAAGAAGATTTCGAAGAAGAAGAAGAAGAAGAAGAAGAAGAAGAAGAAGAAGAAGAAGAAGAAGAAGAAGAAGGGGTACAATAGTTCATGCTGGCGCAGCAGCATGACAACAGGGCTATCTGGGAGGGGGGGGAGGCTGGCCACCGGATTCTTGACAAACCCACACATTGAGCACGTAGAATGATGCCTTTCAATTTTACACGTTGTGTTACTGCGTGTTTGCCATTCCATGTGGGTTCTTGCAAGGGTTGGAGTGGGAACTGTCACGGCTAAGAAAGAAAGAACATCGTTGCAAAGGATGTTTGCACAGAATACACTTTTTCGGTGTCTATGTTTTTGGTGTATATTTTTTTCGCCGTCTTTTTGCACATGCGCTGCCCAGGACACGGTGGTCCCTAGCTATTGAGTGTTGAAGCCATCGCCAACTACGACAGCATGAGTACTAGCCACAACTACCCACGACGTCATCCCAGCCACCAACAACATGGCCACGGAACCACGCCAAGTAGCAGCGCGCCCAAGCCAAGGTCGACACCATCCACGCAGCCATGGGTGCAAACGACACCGTGAAGAGCCACCGGAGCACGCGGAAACACCTCGGAAACACAGACACCGATACCCATCTCCCCCTCCTCCCGTCCAAGTGATCGTCTATTGAGCAGGGGCCCAGCCGCAACAAGCGTATGCAAGTCATCTTCAACCACAAGCACCAATGCCGGGTAAAAAGGGCTAATTTAGGCACATGCGCAATCAGTCAGAGAAGGAGATTTGACGTCTACGATATGAAGTGAAGGAGCTCAAGCGGAGACCACATCATGCGCACGATGAAGCACATGACATAATACCGCAGGCCCCGTTGGGAATGATCGGATCAAAAGAGCGCACCGCCACATGGCGGACAGAACACTACATGCGGGAACAAGGAGACGCAGCAATGAGTGCTCCAGTCGGGAAGGAAGAAACCACATACGATCCAATGTCTGACGAGCACGACGACGAACCACAGGACACTGCCAAGGAAGGGGCACGTGCCAACACGCAATCCAACACATGGACTGAAGCGCAGTGGCATACAATGGCCCACCACATGACAAAACGGCTGGAGGGCACAAGGTAGGGTAAGGAACCACAACACATCATGGAGCAACATGGTTCCGAAGTTGATGAGTGGATCAAAAGGCCCCTCCCGCGGATGCAAATATTGAACCATACGGCAAGCTACGTTGCTTTTAAGCCGCCACTGCCAATCCAAAAAGAATACATCCACACCCACATGGCACAGCGAGTGTGAGCACTGGCTGCTCACCCGGGGTACGCTGAAGAACTCCAACCAGCATGGTCAGAAGGGCTAAAGCCGCCGGGAAGACACACTGCTCCGTATGATTAGAAGCTGCCGATCCACTCTAGTCAAACTATGGGCATGAGTGTGGGCTTCTCGGAGAACAACCAACGGTATGTGACTGGCCAATACATCCTGGTCATGGGGAAGGAGTGGGCTGTGTCCTAGGCCGTACCTTTTCTTGCACTAGAACCAGAGAGACATGTGACGCCAGAGACAAGAGCAGTGCCGTCGTCATTCAACCCGAGTCCAGGTGAAAGGTACATACCAACGAATCTGCCGCCTATCATCTAGCTTCTAGTGGAATATCGGCCCATTTGGCCACCAGAGCCGCCGTCATATGAAGAGCTATATGCAAAAGACGGAGGGGATGGCAGTACACTGCAGCCCTCATCTTATGACCAGCTGTACCACGAGAGGCCCGGCGCCGGCCGCATGCAACATTGGAGGGGACCATGAGGACTAGGAGCGACGCAGGCGCTGCCCTACATGGATCCGGAGACATATCGATAGGTATGGCCCACCACAATAGGAGATCCATAGGGACAACTCGGGCACCCAGAGCGCAAAGCTTGGTAGGATACGATGCCCTCTCACTGATGCTTGGCTGCGTACATGCGAGATCACGCCCCACCTTGGCAGGGAACGTGCTCCCTCATTCGCAAATCTCCCCGCAAGAGAACCGCACAGCTTCGTAGCAGCAACATCTTGTAGCACGAAGCCACTGAAGGATCGAATGGTGAGGAGCACACTGCTGCCACAACAACCCGCAGATGGCTATTTTGTGGCCGCCGGGCGGCAAGCAAAGGGTGCAGGGTGGCAGCCGCCGTTGATGGCCGCAAGGCCACCGGCCAGGTACCCGCCGCAACCAGGAACACAGAAGCAGCAGGTCCTCATACTAAGGTGCTGGGTATTGCAGTCAGAGATAGAAGCCAGAGCAAGTGGTCCCGCACGGGACATCGGGTGGCACAAAGCCGAGCCACGGGGCACACGGCAGCCCTCACAACATGTGCGATGGCTCCCGGTGACCATGGAGAGAATGTGGACCGTGTGACGGCGACAGCTCCCGCGCACATCGTGGCGGCGCCGACCGCCAAGGCGATGCAACTCCCAATCACGACTAAGAGAGGGCAGGCCTGTGGGAACAGCCTACCCCCCTTTTAGCCCGCACCGCTACAATGCAGGACAATGCCACCTCCGAAATGATCTCGCACATGAATTGTTGTGCCCGCATGGGGATGCAGATGAGGACTAGAGTTCCATGTTCAGCCCCCCCCCCCCCCCGTCAAAGTCATCATCGGGTGAAGTGCTACCATCAAAACGAAATGTGGCCCAACGCACCATGAATGAGAACAAGCTCACCCCGGTAAAGGCACAAGACAATACTCTCACCTGAGGATCTAGCAATCCAGCCGTCCCCCCCCCCGTTGCAAACAGTGCCAACGACCTCTCAACGGAGCTAACCGAGTCCCAATACTAGATCTCACTAAGACGATCAACCCTACACCACTGCGAGCCCTATGAGCACAACCGGGGAATCATGTACCAATAGAAGCACCATCATGACACCAAGGCCACCATGCCGAGGAGCAAATTACTCCATGATATGTACCTTATACGACCCTGGCACCACGAAATTTCCGATGCTGCGATGTCACCACACATGCGCGGTGGGGCCTTCCCAGCACGGTTCAAGCCCCCAGCAGTGACATCCATCGCCGCACTAGAACAAGGCACCACGGCGCTACGGTGTATGCCCACCTGGACAACAGCGGACAACCAACCCTTTGACCATGAGGGGCAGAAGATACACTTTATCGGTAACAAGGCCACGGTGATCCAGCGGATCACCGATGCCATGAATGTGTTTGCTTCCCAGCAACCTCCCCCCGAGATCCGTTTGGATAGTGGTAGAGACCCGCCAGACCCCCTGCACCCCCCATTAGTAACATACGAGCTGGACGCCCGGGCAATGATGCGGCGCCTTCGAAAACGAATGATAATGGTCATAATAGACCAAACAGGCGAGTTGTACCAGGGCACCATATCTCCGTCAGCCGACCTGGGCTTCGTTACAGCCTCACCGTGGACGGGCACGCACTTCGCCATCCTAATATCTAGCGGCGCCGATTGGATTCCCCTAAAGGATATACCCATCATACATTTACACCACCCGCCGATTCCAACCCCCGTGCTAGAAGCACACCAAAGAATCTACACGAACCCCACCCCGTCATCTATTGACACAAAACGTGCCTGCTACAGTTCTGCCAACGCCTCCACCGAGTCTGCCTGCACGGAAGCACGAAACAATAGCATATTTCCGTGGAGGGGCGTGCAGCGCCAACCCAAACCACACGACCATTCCCGACCCGTGGAAGTATGCAGTGCCGGGTGAAGGTGCGGACAGATGAGGAACCTTCCTTACATTTGATAATCAGATTTCCAATGGATTGACCAATCCAACCGCGCTGCAATTTTCATCCTAATGCAGTCAAGACCAAGGAAAGGTTCGGGCGCCACAACTAGCATCCATGGACCGCACGATCTGTCGTATGAAATCGCGGCGAGTTTGGACCAGGAAATCGGTGATGACGTAGACCTCCCCAGCGGGCCCCACCTAGAGGACATATTCCCCACAAGAGTTCCCCACCTGTGCTACCAACGCTTGGTCACCCTGCATGGAGAAGCCAGGTAACTAAGATTCCCCCGCGTGTGGCAAGGAGGCCATTTTGTCTTAAAGCGCCTGCAAACCGACCGCAGGGTACGGTTGGCTCCCTACCATGACAACCAACAAGGGGCAAATGGTGAGTGCAGCCCATTGCCGGCCCTTTTGGAAGGACAAGCTAGGATCACCGCACCCTCCGACCTTGCGAAAACATAATAAGGAAGTATGCCACCCTTTTTCGGGCCTTAATCACATTCAAGGCTGATTAGGGGCGCACACACTTCGGACGCGGCTCCTATGTATTCACCTACTTCAATGGTCAGTGTGCAGGACCACCTAACACTGTCACCATGGAGTCCACGCTAGGACAAGTTGGCCTTTACAACGCTCCCAGTGGCATGAAAATGTCGGTTGTCCGAGAGAAATTCTTGGAGTTCCGCCCACCAGCTAACGATGTTATGGATTGGTAGCGATTTGAACCGGGGCTGCAACATGGTTTGGAAGTAGCTTTGCATCAAGAAAACCTGATTCGGACGACCCAAATCCTTGCCCAGCAGGACATATCACTCACCGCCCACCAAAGGGAAAGGCCCCCCGTAGCACCTTACACTATTCCTTGAAACCCCGCACCGCCGCGACGGGAGGGGGGCGCCAACAGTCCGACCACCACCAAGTATGACGCCGCACCGCACAACGCCCCCTCTAGCGGACCAAGCGAGCACAAGGCCACAAGACCAGACATAGCGCTCAAGGGAGGGGGCTTGCATGCGCTCACACTTACTTTGGCGGCAGAAGTGCAGGTGCACGCGACCATCATGGGCCAAGAGGCACCACCCTACTGGTCTTGCCGCGAATGACGGCGACGGCACAGGCACCACCCCCCCACCCCTCCCTCCGGCGTCGCCATGGCACATCTTTCGTGTGCCGCCGCTTGCAAATTGTCCTGCTCCTTTGGGGCCGCTACTGCTCTCACCAACACCACTACCACCCGACCCCTGGAGATAAGAGTCCCGTGGATGATTTGACCACATCCGAGGTGCCCACTTTCCTCGCCCTTGCGCGGAACTTGTCTGCCCGCTTGATACTGCTCTCCAATGACATGCCGCCGAGCCCCCACCACAAGTGCCCTCCGCCTCACGCCGCCCTGGGAACGTGTATCCGCTAGCTCATCGCCTCATGGCACTTGCTAACGACATTCAGACCAATCCAGAACCTGCAGCCCACCCCATGCACTTCCTCACACTTAACGTGGGGGGACCACAATTAAACCGTAAGCGATGGGGTAGACAGCTCCAAGAAACAACGGCGTCCTAGCCCATGATTCTTTGTTTGCAGGAGGTGCGCTTCTGCATGGGCACAGCACGGATGGTACATGCTAGGCATGCGTGCCCCAAGTACCTACCAATGTACTACGATGATGTCTCCCCCGACATGATCTTCCTCGTGCATGACCGCATACAGCAGTATTGCACCCGGCACACGTCCCGCCACAAAATGGCATCGCACTGCATGTCGATCTCCCACAGGTCTCGGTGTTTTTGGTTGTAAAGCAGAGTGGGCCGTGCACCATCACTAAAAGAACATCCTTTGATGAGTGGTTGCACGCCCTTCCCCCGCCCACTATCATCGGGGGAGATTTCAACGACGCCATATGGCCCTCCCTACCGCGCCGTTGGCGTATATGGCAGAGCCAACTCCACAACTCATGTTGCTCTCCCCATGGCCGACACGCCGGGCTAGGCGGCCCCCGACATCTGCCACTACGGGGGGGGGGACCGAAACACGTCGAAGTTCCGGGCACACTTTGTGCGCCGGCCACACAAAATACCCGCAGACCTACATTTAGAACAGCACTCTGATCCCATCCTCATTGAAATCTGGGACCACGTCACGGCACGGCAAAAACGCAGGCCCAAGGTCTTCTTTGGACCCTCTCTACCGTATCCACCCCCTGCCCACGGGTCCCTCCTAGAGCCAGAAAGGGAAGAGGCTCGATGTGTTCCTGGTTCCCCACCTCGTCTTGGATGTAGTCACCCCGACGTCATATTACATCCAACAATATCCATCAGCGGGTGACCACGTAGGTGTCATCATGCTCAAAGTTGAAGGCAAACCCTTGCAACACTAACACGCAGCGCCCGTGGGGGGAATACATGCAAAGACTTCGACACAAGGAAGTCACACAGCGACTGCGCAGGTTTAGGCTTTCCGCGTCAGGGGAATTCTTCCAAGAGATGAGCTTGTGGCTCCTGCGGCCCTTTGAACGCTCCCCCCTCTCCCCCAACCCCGAGTCTGCCTTATCCACACTCGCCCATTTTGCCACCCCCCCACGTGGGCCGGCACGTACAAGGAGCACCTCCACATATTAGCAGAACCCCCGACCTGGACGGAGTTTGTTTCATGCCTTAACCCCCCGAAAGGAAAGGCGGCAGGAATGGACCATGTTCCACCGCACCTCCTAGGTTGGCTCCCCGCAAATGCGCCATGAACCCTATATCGGCAGGTATGTGCCGTATGGACTACCGGGGTGGTACTAACGTCCTGGACTAACACCGGCATCACACCCCTATACAAAAGGGCGTCCGCAGGGACGCCAACAATTACAGCCCCATGGCAGTCTCCTCCTGCATGTACTACACACTGTGCAAGCTGATCCTCCTTAGCCTAAAAACCCACTGAAAGGCGCTCTGTCCCCCCAACAGCAATAGGCTAGGGGGAATAAACGGCACACCACAGTGCCGCAGGCACCAGCCCTCTGGAGCAACGCCGTGCAATTCGCAGGCGATCCACATATTGTCCTGGTTGACATTCTTAAAGCCTACCCAAGCACTCCTCACCCACTTCTATGGTAAACTATGTACACCTCGTGAGTCTCGCCTACCATGATCTCCGTCTTGCGCGATGCATATGAACACACCCAATGCTGCTTCACGGTGAAAGGCTAACAACACACGTACCGCCAAAAACGGGGGGCCAAAGAGGGCTGCCCTCTTTCTCCACTCTTGGTGTGTGCCGTGTACGATTATTTCCAGTGTACGTTGTCGCGGCGGTTCCCATCGCATCCCTCTGCCCTGTTGCTCATACCTCCCAACAAGTGTTGTCCGAAATTTCCCGCATCATCGCCGTCCTTGGCTCTCGCGTCAACAACACAAAAACAGAATTATACCAATGGGCCCCATCCACCACCACTAAAACCGTGCTATTGGAGGGAGTAGCCCAGAAGGTCCGTCCACCCATCCTTCGATACCTCAGGCACCTCATTGCTCATCCTTTCTGGGCCCACAAGGCTAATGTTGACTACTTGGGGCTTGTACAATCACACTTGGCCCGGTACCAATCGGTACCCCCGAACAGCTAGGAACTGGCCTAGCTAGTCCATTTTTTGCTCCTCCCACGTTGGCTCCACCGCCTCGTCCTCTTACCCTCCGGCAAAACGCTACACCAAATAGACACTCTCGTTGCCGACTTCGTATGCGCACCAAACGGCATGGATGCCACTATGAACCATCAACTGTTGGGAACTCCAACCAAGGAAGGAGGCATGGTGATGCGGCAAACGTATTGGGCTTACAGACGCAAATACGTGACCACCATGCAGCAGGCAATGCGTGCGCACCCAGACCTGTTCCCTTTTCCCCTGAAAGCGTTGATCCCCCGCACCTAGACGCCCATACTCACGTATGTCGCCCTCATACAATCTATGGGAGTGGTCCCGCGGGTCTTAGTTCAGCCCATGCGGAAACGCCCCGGAGGACCCAACCTGTACGATAGTCAAGACACCGAAGATGGGCGTTCTGCTTGCCACCCAACAACCTACGGTAGGCCCACCCGTGTGGCTAAATAAGATCACTCTTACTCCCCTGCCACATCGGTGCCAGACTATGGGGATGTGCTAGAAGGGTGGACAAAGACTCGGGTATCCGGTGTGGAGGTGTACACCCGGGGCCTACCACCGTATGACGAGGAATGGCACAACGATGGCAGTAACCTGGTCGTCCAACCGGTGTATGCGGATGCCGACGGGGGTCCGCCGGCGGGCAGGCCTATCACGTGCGGCGGATTCCATCTCATCGCGCGTGTACATGGCCCTCAAACCGCCTACCAGGCAGAATTGAGGCATGAGGCGTGAGGCATCCGACATTGACACCCGAGAGATGACCGGGCAAGTCATGCAACAAAAGTCAATCACGGTGCGCTTGATTCCCGGGCACTGACGGCTATAAGACGCGTGCAAAGTGCCAAAGCCTGCCGGCATCATGGGAAACAATGAAGTCTAACGGCTAGCCAAACTGTCCACTACTCTGCCCCCGCCGCTCTACACTCCGACCTTCCCCTTCAGCATCTCCCTGGGAGGCAGTGAATCGTGCTTTGTTTGGCTGCTGCCATGTGGTAGCAGGGCAACCCCACTGAGCGATCCGGGGTGCTGTTGGTGTTGCCACCTCTTGGGGATAGTACCGTTGTTGCTGCTGTTGTTGACTGTTGTGGCTGCTACCTACGGTTGCTGCTGCTGATGCTGTTGCTGCGGCTGCCTGATGCTGCTGCTAATCTTGTTGCCGCCTGCCGCTACTGGTACTCTTGCTACCAGTGCTGTTGCTGTTGCCGACTGCTGGGATTAGTAGTGTTGCTGCCGCTGCTGCTACTGCCGCTACTGCCAGTTGCTGCTGCTGCTGCCGCGTGCTACTGCAAGTCCCTGCTACTGCTACTCCCAATGCCATCTGCTACTACTGTTGCAGTCGGTGCTATTGGTGTTGGTGCTACTGACTACTACTGCAGCAGCAACTGCTGCTTGCTGCCGCCTACTCATTCCGCTGCCTGCTGCCTCTGCTGCTTGCTGCTTGTGCTGCCTGCTGCCTCTGCTGCCTGTTGGTGTTGCTGGTGCTGCTGCTACTACTTTTGTTGTTGTGCCGCTGCTACAGCATGTTGCTGCCACTGTTGCTGCCGCATATTGCTGCTATTGATGTTGTTGCCGCCTGCTGCTGTTGGTAGTATTGTTGATGGCTGTTGCTGCTGCTGTTGTTGTTGTTGCCGCCTGCTGCTTCTAGTACTATTGTTGCTAGCTGCTGCTGCTGCTGCTGGTGGTGGTGCTCCTGCTGCCGTCTGTTGGTGCTTTTGCTGTTGCTGCTGCGAGCTGCTGCCCCCTACTGTTACTATTGTTCCTACGTGCTGCTACTGCTTCTTACTGCTGCTACTACTGCCTACTGCTTATGCTCCTTCTGCGGCTGCTGTTTTGCCTACTAACTTAGCTTGATGTCGCTTGCGGCTGCTGCTTGCTGCATCTGCTTGCTGCTGCTGCTGGTACCGTTGCTGCTGTGTTGTTGGTGTCGCCGCGTGGCGGGGCTAGTAGTGTGGTTGCTTCTGTTGTTGATTGTTGTCGCTGCTACCCGCTGCTGCTGCTGCTGCTGCCGGCTGTTGCTGCTGCCTGCTTCTGCTGCTAATCTTGTTGCTACTTGCTGCTGCTGGTGATGTTGCTCCTGGTGCTGTTGCTGCTGCCGCCTGCCGGGTTCATTGGGTCACGTGGCTACTTGTGCATGCATGCCGCCGCCATGTGTGCGTTTAGTGCCTATAGGGCAACGTCCGTTGGCAAGGAAGGGTGTTCCCCCCCCTTGGGAGAAAACCAAGATCAATTGTGAGCTTTGCCATGACACGCATTGGGGCACCCCGCATACCTGATTGGTACACTGCGCTGCCTTACGGCCGATTTTCCTGTAGGAGTGGGTGCGGACATCGGAACCATGGCCCACATAGCCTAGTCGTGGATCACTACACTACATCCTCGCCTGACGACAACCACATCTCCAGGCTACGCGTCCCACCATCCCTGGTGGATAGTGTCCTCTCCCCCCCAATAGGGATTTGCGGTACAGGGTGGCACGGCATGATTCACGGCACGACACTAATGCACCAATCCTTCACCATGCCCATGACTGCTCCAGGTGCACGCAGAGTCGGCACTGCAAGTACCCACATATGGTACATGTCGCTCTGGCGCAAGGCATTCTAGCGACATCCTCTAGACAACACCCCACGCACATATGTCAACTACAAACAAAAACGGCGGCACAGACCTGCACGGTGACCCAAGCGGGAAGGCTAGACCCCGACGAAGAAGGCACAAAAAATCCTGCAACGCCCCGTTACCATAGATATTGCCACCACGGTCGTGCGACTGCTCCCCCACCTTTTCCGGCAAGAAGGCCAACAATTGTAGGAGTGCATCCTCTCTATTGGTAAGGGGACCCCCCCCCCCAGGGAGAATCTCACCAGCAGCACCAGGAATCGGGAACCCTGTATACTATGCATGGAGTCGCCCACGCCCGCAGCTTGTGGGCCACAGCCCGGCAGGACCTGGCCACCCACACGAGAGCGCACTCCCATCTCACGACATGGGCGAACAGGCTCACCCACTAGCTGAGAAAAGACATTGTAGGCCCGGCACACCACCATGCTCGCCCTCTGCTTTTGGTTTGGGCACTAGCTGACCCGCGTTTCCCCGCCCGTGAACACGCAACTAGGACACCCCCTCCTAAACCTCCACTCGTATGCCCACTTCTATCTCTCTGTGCTCGTTGTCCATGGACAACTATTCGAGATGTATGCCAGACAGGTACGGACCATCATTAAGGCCACGCTGCACCATGTAGGAATGGCCCACCACAAATACCTCAACCGGGCATCCATGGTTGCACACTACATGCGCGCGCACAATCAATGGCTGCACATGGCTTGCCAACGAGTGGAGGAGGCGTACTTGGCTTCGTTTTGCAAAGTCTCTAGAAGATTTTGGGGGAACTATGACCGTACCATTCGAGATTGGTGCCACAAGAGCTGCGCGGAAGCAAGAAAAGGAAAGCAGTCCCTCCTCGCGCGTTTTGTTGCGGCGAGCTTCCACCACCACTTGGCGAATCAGGCAGCAGGGTTGGAGACACTAACTGGCCACTAGTTGACAAGTGCATGGACTCGGAAGGAACGCTACGTGGTTGCGGAATCCGACATTGTCCGTCGCCTCCTCCTCAACCGAAAACGGGTCTTATCGCCAGTGGGCATCGGGAACAAACCTCTTTGTACTGATCCCTAGGGGAACACCAACGCAACACAACTCATTGCGTCCCCGGTACACCCAACTCTACACTTCACAGATGCATCCAACCTACGGGGCCTCCTATCCGATGGGATGATACTGGATTGGATGTCTATGGCGACTCCACTACCTGAGCATGTGTGTTTTTCGACACTCCTCGCAGACGCCACTCCCGAGTTTGCCCCCCCCCCCCCAATCCCCAACACGACATCATGTCCAGCAACAGCCTGTGAAATCTGTTTTGTGGGCTTGAAGAAGCCGCGGCAGCCTACACCACTGCATAATGTGTGCAGTAGCTACGAATACCCCCCCCCCCCCCGCGGCGTCCCTTGAATGCAGACATGCCTCACACGCATGAAGCTGTAGGTTACCCAATTCATGCTGTACATATCAGGCTGGATTGCCTGCACTCGGTGTGGTGTCAGCAACAAAAAGAAACATGTTTGCAGAGAATCATCAGCATCAAGGGAAACGTGCCGGGTGCTGCCAAGGAAGGCCAGCTAGGTGACCACCCCCCGCACAATGAGATGCTGCTACATGGCTGAAGTAGCACACCACGATTGTTGGGGGTGTTCATGGTGTCAAAATAAGTGAATAGCAACTATCGTAGGCCCGGGGGGGGGGGGGGGGGGCAAGGGGGTCCACTTTGTTTGGGCAGGAACGTGGCTGGTTTCCCCTTCCTAGACCCGTCCTACACCCTTCCTAGACCCCTTCCTAGTAGGAAGCCTCCTTCGTAGACACTTCCTAGACCCTTTTTCGCCCACGAACCCCCCCCTTCCTGCCCAAGAAACCCCCTTCCTATGACCCATTTGGTGCATGTAAGGGGTCCTTAGTTGCACCATGTCGGACTATTCTATCGCGGTTGGCTGGGTCAAGGCTGTCACAGACCCCGCTTAGACATGTGGGTCCTCCCTTCCCAACGCCCACGCCTTCCACGACACCGTTGCCCCCACCGCTACCGCCCTGACTTGGCCACCCGGCACCACCATTGGCCGGGTGCCCATCACCAAGTCTGTTCTCCGCGACCGACACCCCTGTGTGTTGTCCGTCCCCATTGCGGAGACGCTGCACCGCAACCAGACCATCACCGCCTTCCACCTGCGGCCCACCCCCGGGGACTATGGGTCCCTTGTTGAGTTCCTAGCCAACCGCATGCCAAGCGACCACGCCTGTATCCACGTCCACTACATGGCCGTTCATCCGGTGGATGCCGCCTCCCCACCAGCCTCCGTTTTGCCTCCACCAAGCCCAAGCCCGCCACCTTCAGCAAGGAGGTTTGGCACAAGGACGCCGTCAAGAGGAAGTTGTGCCTCTTCATCCTCGGCAATTTGGGGAGCAGACCCTCTTCACCTACTCCCTCCCCTCCGGTTCCCAATGGGAGTGGGATCTGCAAAGGCTGGGGTTGATGGTCCCTAGCGTGTATGCTGCCCAGGGCTTGCTCGCCCTACCAGTCACTGCCACACCTATGTTCGTTGCCCACGAGGACCCGAGTTTGGAGATTGAAGAAGAATCCCCGATGAACATGGTGTTTACCAAGCTTTCTACGGCGCCACATCTCTTGCAACGCCCCTTTTGGACAATGCAAGAGATGGAGGATGCCCACAAAGAGGCTTTGGGTATCGCATGTGACCGTCGGGCCGGTATCTTCGACTACAACCGCCCCGTTGGTGGCCGAATTGAGGACCCACCGGACCGCAAGATTTTAAGGGAGAAGCCGCAGGACATCGAGTGGGAAGGTCACATTCTCTTGTGGACTTTGCTAAGCTTGACCCTCATGGTGAACCGCGTGAAGGCAGCGCCTGAAGGAATCATCGGGAAGAGTCTTTACGTGATGACACAGGGTTACATCGAGAGCATCACTCCGGTACCTAAGCTTCCTCATCGTGAGTTTCTTGTAGCGTCACTCCGTGCTCATGGTGTCGCCCTCTCTGTATTTTGCACCGTCTCGATGGACATCCCCGATGTTCAAGTAGCCAAGTCCTCCCGTGCCTTCCCTCGGCCTTTGGTTGTCCATCGCATGCCAATGAAGAGGGCTTCTCTCTGGCTTATCTTCTCCACGGTGATCCTTGAATGAGGATGTCTACCGTTGAGTGCCGAGCGGAGGCGCACCGTATCATGGGGTTTCGTCGGCTCTCAACGCACACCGTGTCCTACGCCACCCTGCAGCACATCCCGCCTCCGTCCAGGGCCTTCAAGACGGCCTTCAAGACCAAGGTGACTTGTGGAGTTCTTGGATACCGCCGGAAGCCCACAGCTGAGAAGTTGGTTGTGGTGTACAAGTCTTTTGCTCAGACCACAGTGGTCTAGAGTGCAGCAGGTGCAAGAACTGGGACACACCAAGAGATCCAAACAATGTTGAAGCGCGATGCGAGTTCGGTGCCTTTGCTGCATCACATGGTGCCTTGCTTGATTCGGCGCTTGTGACCACCCTGTACCAGCAGCACTAGCATCGCACGTCATTGACTCAGACAGGACACCGTCACTGGAGGTATGCCCACTGGTGCAGCATGTACATGAGAGTGAATGCTGGCCATGGAAGGCTGGTGCACCATTGTTTGCTAGTGACACCCCCCGGCACCTTGTTGGTCGTTTTGCAGCGTGGGCAACAAGGCACAAGTAGTGTGCGACCACATACCTCCTTCTGTGTACTTGGCCGCTGGAGTGTGCATGTCACCGATGGTGAGTGTTGCAGACGAAGGCCATGTTGTTGGATCACCCAACCTAAGCCGATGTCCATCCATCGCCCTTTGAGTCTTAGATGGTGCCACAAGGACCGGTTTCGCCCTCTCTTCCTCGTCAACCGCCTTCAGGACCACCCGTGGGTACACATCGACGTCTGCCTGAGGAAGGATGCACCAAGATGAGGCCGCAACGTCAAAATAGGAAGTGGTCCAGGAAGGGGGCCGGGAGGGGGGATCCTAGGCACGAAGGGGGGACATTCTTGTATGGGAAGGGTCTACACATGGGCTCCTAGGATGCTTCTCTTGCAGGAAGGGGGGGGGTTTCGGTGCAGGTGGAGTCCAGGAAGGAGAGCCTGGGATGCTTCTGGGGCAAGAAAGGGGGGGATTCTTGTGCAAGAAGGGTGGTTCTTGCAGTGCACAACCATCGCATTCCAAGTGCACAATATGGCATGAGCACTGTCCTACTGCTGCCACAGCTCCTTCTTAAACCTCCTTGCACCTAGGCTATCCCATAGATCGCATTTGCCTTTCCAGTTGATAGCCTCCAAACGCAGGGCAAGGGGTGGACTACCTGCCATCATGTACGCGAAAAATCTCGTTCTTCTACCACCTTGGTGTTACGAACAATTGCTCTGCCCGCCAGCACCAAGGTCGGGAGGACTAGTCTTGGCTCTGGTGGCGCCATATCCAAACCGTACATCAAAGAATTGCGGTTGTCCTCGGTAGCCACACCAAATCCACCGAAGCCTCTGATGCTGGCGTCCCCTTAGAGGTCTAACATGAAGTTTTAAGGTGGTTGGAGAAGTACCGCAGGCGGCAACAACACAGCGAGTTGGGTTGGCGGTCGCACATCAAGAAGGTTCCTTGCACATAGCAAAGCACCCAGCTAAAGCAACAATCTTAGCGAGGGGAGCGCATTCCGGCGGAGCGGACACGGCGGGCAGAGCGGGCACCCCCGTGAGAGCGTACGGCAACAACGGTCCCAATTGTGGAGTCCTCCAGCAAGCGTCGTGTACAAGACATCCGCATTCCTGGTTCTTGGGATGGGTTACATGCAACAGCCTTGGTTTCTCAATGCACCCTTGAGCTGAAGGATGTTTTGCGGTGAACAATCAGAGACATCGTACCGGACGTCGTTGAGAAATCCATGGCCTCGGGCAGCAGGACGCGGGGACAGCGGGCCGTAGAACGAGCGAACAAGAGGGAGCGTGAAGCAAGGGAGATGGTCCTGCAGCAGGAGGCCCATGTTACTGGACTGCCAGTAAAGGTAGGTGAAATGTGAGCGCAGTTCAAGGATGCTCACGAAGAATGCGAGCACGCGGTTGCAGATAAATGCTGGCAGAGGCTCTTCTGCAAGAGAAGGCTGCAGAATGTGACCGGGCATTGAGCATTCTCTACGGAACGTATGGCCAGGGCAGCATCCCCGCCAAATAAGCAGCATCACCGGCACCGGAGACGAGGCGTCGTAAGGCCGAGGGACAATTGAAAAGGGAGTTCCATCCCGTTGGTTGTAGTACAAAGGTGTGCTGTACTTAGACTACCCCCTAGAGTAGCAAGCATGCATATGTACACATTCGTGTGTGATCGTGTGAAGGGTTGTGCACCGCGATTTGCAAAGAAATACTTTTTTTTTGGTTTTGCCCCTAGTGCTTCCTCGTGGGCATGATGCCACGTGGGACATTAGTATCGTTGTGCGCGGGTTGCGCAAGCTGGTGTCACGAGTGGGTGAGTTCACATTGTTCACGTTGTGTCCTACGCGCTTGCATGCATGCATGATGGCGGTCGGTGCGTTGCAGGAACCCAAATGGTGTGATTGTTATTGCTGATTACTATTATCTTTGTGATTGAAATCAAGTGGATGGGAGGGGTGAGCAGTGAACATTGGTGCCCCATTACATCAGACTGAAGGAATTAACGTGTGTGTGCCTGCGGAGCCGACCATTGTGCTGTAATGTGTTCTACTGTGCTTTTGTGTGCCAAGTCTCTCACGCCACACCCGGACAAGGGAGTCTAGGAATGGCTCCAGGAAGGGGCTTCTTGTATAGGGGTTCATGTGCAAGAAGGGGTCTAGGAAGGGGATCCTGGGGTAGTTCCTCGGCAGGACTGGGGGGGGGGGTGCTCTGCAGAAATGGGAATTCCTAGATGTTTCATGTATACTTCTATACTTCGCGTTCCCATCCTGCCTAAGCATTTGTCAGTAGGGTTCCGTTTCTACACAATACTAAAAGTTGCAACTTTCGTAGGCAGCGTCCATCATGTGACCCCCTACTGGGAGCTTGAGGCCGATGCACGGTGCCAAAGACGCAAATTTCTTCAACTCGTTGTGGGCACGGTGCTTTGGGGTGCGGACATTGTAGTGCACAACGACAACAACTCAACCATGATCCACCCTAGCGAAATGCGCGAGCTTGAAAACGACTATGTTTCGGAAGTGGTGGTGCAATATTTTCAAATGGCATGTGACACGAGCCTCTCCACGTGCAAGATGCTGAAGTTCGAGCGACAATGAATGAGAAGGGAGTTGCTGGCTGGGAGAGACAACCTTTTGCCATATGTTGCCACCGCCTTGGAGGTGTTGTCAGGGTTGTTTTGCGGCGGTCTACCGACCTATGTCCACTTGTTGAAGTAGTACAAAGCCAATTCACTTTGATCGGGGCATGCGGTGCATTTAGTGTGGCACGCGAAGACTCATTGTTGATCATTATCTGTGCGGATGCAACGCCCCTATGGCAAACTTCGGCCACGAAGCGCTACGTGCCCCTGACCATATGGTTAGAGGGAGTAGTAGCCGCAAGCGATGTGCAACGCTAGGCAACATGGTGGGGGCTCGATGGTCCAGATGACACACACCGTCTCCGGGCCATTGATACAAAGGGGTACCTGAATCACCCAATTTTGGATGTGCAGTCCACTGTGGATGTGCGGCCTAGGCCATCGCATCCCTCGTGTGTGTGCATTGACAGGTGATGGCGAAGCCATGGCTTCTGCCAATTACCACAACGGTGAGTTTTTTGTAGGTTGTAGTTCCATCAATTGCTTTGAACGTGCTAGTTGTATGCCCCCATAATGCAGATGGGGGTCTTTTTTATGAGGAATCGGGCCATGCAACCGCGTGGGCGACGTCGAGGATGGCTCGTATCGCATCGCTAACACTATTGTCAAGCAACTCAATGGAAAAATAAAATGTTTCATTGACATAGGTGCATTGGATGTTGCTCGGGCTGCAAGGGAGGCAGGGAAAGCTCTAGTTTTGGAGCTTCATAAGGTTTTTGATTGGGTGAAAAATGTGCCTCATCCCGAGCACTTGGCCCCACGGCCAACAAAGGCCGGCAAATTTAATTTAACGGGAGGCAAAATGTTTTTTTAGGATAAGGCGTTACATGCACAAGTTGTAGCCGGGTTGCGGGACAACCTGCTTGAAGTGACCTTTGGTTGGGTAAAATTTTTTTGTGCTGGTAAGGTATGTACTATTATCCATACACTGGCTGCATGCTCTATGGCGCAAGCAAGCTTGGCAGACACAAGAGGAACTCAAGCACATGGGGTATTGGTGTGATGGTTCAGCAGAAGCTTGGGGTACGATGCAATGCGGTGTGACCCCATGGGTACATTGGGCTGTTGTGCACATCATCTGTTTCACACGCCGCTTTGGCAGTTTGTATATCTTCCTCAGTATTGCTACGGAATGCAGTAACCAACCGTTCAAAAGGCATCGCAAGAACTCGATGCACGGTTGGTGCCTTTGGCGGCCACACATCACATGCCTCGGAATGAGACACGTGGTGCACCCCGACGTATTGAACGCCGGTTTGCAATTGTATGAGGTGCGACAAGGCCGTGGTGAGGCCGTTGCGAAGCGGCGCAACTATGATCGATGACGTAAGGCAAACAACGTGATGGTACAATAACATTCAATGTGCATAAACCGGCATTGCAATTTTTTTCATACGGATAGGAAGGGTGATAGGAAGGGTCAAGGAAGGGGGTCTTCTTGGAACGCCCCCGGGAACCCCCCTTCCTAGGGGGGTGCTTGGCTAAAACGGCATTCCAAGAACGCCCCAAAAATGACGAACACCAACCCCGCGCCCAACGTCCTCCAAAGTAGGCCCATTGAAGTTGCGGTGTTTGTGTTCAAAGTGCTTGGGTGCCACCATAAGGTGTAGAAGTAGAAAAACCCTGGGAAGGGAGGGGGTTCCGAGACCATCCTTCCTTGGCGGCACCCCATGAAAACTACGTAAACAGTGATGTGCACAACACAAGCAAGAGGAATAGAATGCATATACAGATGTGAGAAGAAGAAACAAAATAAACAGTGTTGAGTAAATGACTACCAGAAATAAACACCATGCATCCCCACACGTGAAAAGGATGTGCAGTGATGTTCCGGACACATACATGAATCAACAAATAGTCCCTTTTGAAACAGTCGGTCAAGGAGTTGTGAAGCCAAAAAAAAAGGTATATTTTTGCACAATTTCTTGCCCCAAAAAGGGACGAAAACACAATTTGGCGCCAAAAATTACATTGTACTGGGCAATGGCCGAAAACCTTTGCACCAGTGTTTATTTAGTGCCTGAAAATGTCTCACAAAAACTCAGGTTCTCGTGGAAGGGGTCCCCCCCGACCCCCCTCTCTTAAGTACAACTCAGCGGAAGCGTGTGGAGGTGCCGTGCCTTGAACACCGATCAAGGTTGTGACAAAAAGGGGCCATGGCTCAAGTCAACTGTGTGCGCACTCACAGAAAAGTTGTCCGCACCACTTAGGGCCCCCGTGGGGGAACAAAGCAACGTAGCCCACACACACACACACACACACACACACACACACACACACACAACACACACACACACACACACACACACACACACACACACACACACACACACACACACACACACACCAAGCAATAGAAGCAGTACTCCGAAGCACCGGCAGACTCAGGGTTAGACGCCACTGAGGTCCATATACCCTTGTTGCCACAAACTCGCACTGGGACTTTAGACCTCTAGTTGGGATGCAGCCAAGGAAGGGTGGGCTAGGAACCCCCCTCCCAATGACATGGTAGTGCAGCGCTAAAGTAGCGGTTCTCACTTATGGCGGTGTTTTGGGGGTCAAAGTAAGCGGATAGGAACTATCACGACCCCAGTGTCGGACCAAGGGAGTCAACTTTTTTCGGGTAGGAACCCCCCTAGGAACCCCTTCCTAGACCCTTTCTGCACCCTTCCTGGACCCCTTCCTCGTAGGAACCCCCCTTCCTAGACCCTTCCTAGACCCCTTCCTGGCAAGGAACCCCCCCCTTCATGGCCAGGAACCCCCCTTCCTATGGCCCTTCCTCAAGGGCGTGCCGTACCTTTAACATCCCTCGTCAAGACCGGCTCTTGATTATCATTTGCGCAGATGCCACACCACTGTGGCAGACCTCGGCCACCAAGTGCGACATCCACGTGACCGTTTGGTCAGAGGGTGTAGCAGCTGCAGGCGACGTGCGACGCTGGGCAACGTGGTGGGCGCTTGACGCACCTGATGACACGCAATGTCTCCGGGCCATTGACACTAAGGCAAACCTTAAAGAGGATATTTTGGATGTTTTGTCCAGTGTGGATGTTTGGCACTTGGGGAATCACATCCCCAATGTATGTGCCTTGACAGGTGATGGCAAAGCCATGCTTTCGGCCAATTATCACAAGTGGAAATGTTGGGTAGGCTGCCATTGCATTGATTCCTTGGCATGTGCCAATTGTGTACCGGCCCAATGCAGGTGGGGCTCATTTTTGAGGGCAATTGGACCATGCAACCGCGCTGGTGACGTGGAGCATGGCTCGTGTCATATTGCAAACGCAATTGTTAAGGGAGTCAATGAAACATTGAAAGATTTGATAGAAAAATGTGCACCGGACGTTGCCCGTGCCGCAAGGGACGCAGGGAAAGCTTTGCTTTTGGCGCTTCACAAGCTTTTGGATGAGGTGAAAAACGTTCCGCATGCTAAGCGGTTGGCTCCCCGGCCAACCAAGGCCGGAGAATTTGATATAACAGGTGGCAAAATGTTTTTTGAAGACAGTGCATTACATGGCCGAGTTGTGGCCGTATTGCGGGACAGCCTACCCGACGTGGCCTTTGGTGGCGTTAAATTTTTCCTATTGATGAAGCATGTGTTATTATCAATGCATCGAATGCACACGCTCTGGCGCAAAAGGGATTGGCTAACACAGGCCGAACTCAAGGAATTGGAGTTCGCGGATGACCGTTTAGGGGAGTGTTGGGGTAAATTGCAATGGGGTGTGACCCCTCGGGTACATTGGGCATGTGTTCACCGCGTTTATTTTGCGCGTCGCTTTGGGAGTTTGTACATTTTATTCGCAGTATTCCGACAAAATACAGAAACCAACCGTTCAAGCAGCAGTACTCCGAAGCCCCGGCAGACTCAGGGTTAGACGCCACTGAGGTCCATATACCCTTGTTGCCACGAACTCGCACTGGGACTTTAGACCTCTAGTTGGGATGCAGCCAAGGAAGGGTGGGCTAGGAACCCCCCTCCAAATGTGACGGTAGTGCACCGCTAAAGTAGCGGTTCTCACTTATGGCGGTGTTTTGGGGGTCAAAGTAAGCGGATAGGAACTATCACGACCCCAGTGTCGGACCAAGGGAGTCAACTTTTTTCGGGTAGGAACCCCCCTAGGAACCCCTTCCTAGACCCTTTCTGCACCCTTCCTGGACCCCTTCCTCGTAGGAACCCCGCTTCCTAGACCCTTCCTAGACCCCTTCCTGGCAAGGAACCCCCCCCTTCATGGCGAGGAACCCCCCTTCCTATGGCCCTTCCTCAAGGGCGTGCCGTACTTTTAACATCCCTCGTCAAGACCGGCTCTTGATTATCATTTGCGCAGATGCCACACCACTGTGGCAGACCTCGGCCACCAAGTGCGACATCCACGTGACCGTTTGGTCAGAGGGTGTAGCAGCTGCAGGCGACGTGCGACGCTGGGCGACGTGGTGGGCGCTTGACGCACCTGATGACACGCACTGTCTCCGGGCCATTGACACTAAGGCAAACCTTAAAGAGGATGTTTTGGATGTTTTGTCCACTGTGGATGTTTGGCACTTGGGGAATCACATCCCCAATGTATGTGCCTTGACAGGTGATGGCAAAGCCATGCTTTCGGCCAATTATCACAAGTGGAAATGTTGGGTAGGCTGCCATTGCATTGATTCTTTGGCATGTGCCAATTGTGTACCGGCCCAATGCAGGTGGGGCTCATTTTTGAGGGCAATTGGACCATGCAACCGCGCTGGTGACCTGGAGCATGGCTCGTGTCGTATTGCAAACGCAATTGTTAAGGGAGTCAATGAAACATTGAAAGATTTGATAGAAAAACGTGCACCGGACGTTGCCCGTGCCGCAAGGGACGCAGGGAAAGCTTTGCTTTTGGCGCTTCACAAGCTTTTGGATGAGGTGAAAAACTTTCCGCATGCTAAGCGGTTGGCTCCCCGGCCAACCAAGGCCGGAAAATTTGATATAACAGGTGGCAAAATGTTTTTTGAAGACAGTGCATTACATGGCCGAGTTGTGGCCGTATTGCGGGACAGCCTACCCGACGTGGCCTTTGGTGGCGTTAAATTTTTCCTATTGATGAAGCATGTGTTATTATCAATGCATCGAATGCATGCGCTCTGGCGCAAAAGGGATTGGCTAACACAGGCCGAACTCAAGGAATTGGAGTTCGCGGATGACCGTTTAGGGGAGTGTTGGGGTAAATTGCAATGGGGTGTGACCCCTTGGGTACATTGGGCATGTGTTCACAGCGCATATTTTGCGCGTCGCTTTGGGAGTTTGTACATTTTATTCGCAGTATTCCGACAAAATACAGAAACCAACCGTTCAAGCAGCATGTCAAAAACTCGATGCGCGGTTGGTGTCTTCGGCGACCCCGCTTCACACGCCTCGGAATGAGGCACGTGGTGCACACCGACGCGTTGGGTGTCGGTTTGCAATTGTACCAGGCGCGGAAAGGCGGCGGTGCGGCCGTTGTCAAGCGACGCAAGCGGCATGTGGACCAGTGACAACATCAATGCGGTGGCACAATGCGATTCAAGCCCCGGTGAACGGATTTGTGTGCTATTGCCTCGGGACAGGAAGGGTCATAGGAAGGGTCTAGGAAGGGGGCTTCCTGCCCAGGAAGGGGTATAGGAAGGGGGGGGTTCTTGCCCAGGAACCCCCCTAGGAACCCCCCTTCCCGGCTAGGAAGGGGGGTTCCTAGGGGGGTTCCTGCCCGAAACGGGGTTTCCAAAAACACCCCAAAATTGGGCATCACCAACCCGGGATCCAATGTCCCACAAAGTAGGCGCGTTGAAGGCGCGGTGTTTATGTTCAAAGTCTTCGGGTGCCGTCGTAACGTGTAGGAGTAGAAAAAGCCTAGGAAGGGGGGGGTTCCTAGTCGATCCTTCCTTGGCTGCACCCCAATGCTCGCGATGCGGCATCAGACACTTTTGCTCATCGCATTGCAGCATGTGTGGTAACACATAGTGGGAGGTCCGCCAATTCAGGGTGAGGTATCACGGGAGTCTCGAAAAAACAATTGGACATATATTACTACACCGCTCTCCCCTTAAATCTAGCTAACAACTAGCAAGCAAGCACTTCTCCTTTCCGTTTTGGCGAATGCTCTGCCTCATCGCTTCGGGCTCTACTCTACTCAAGTGTATACATGGCATCACACATTGCACAATAAGTTGCCGAAACCGCCAGCCCTAGGTCTTTTTGGTGGTCCCCTTTTCGCCCCCGCACCCGTGCACACCCCACCTGTGGGCGGTTTCAAGGAAATCAATTTGGGCCTCAATGATCCACTTGTTCAAAGTTGGCCTCAGCCACAACGTGGAACCAGAGAAGTACCACTTCCATCCTCGAAGGAGATGAGACACCCATTTGGGTAGAGGATGGTGGTAATTGGCCATTGTGGACTCTTGAGGTGCAAAGCATGTGCGATTCCATACAAGGGCTGGTGACAACACTAGGCTGACAACTTTGTTGATGCTTGGTGCCCAAGTGGAGAAAGGCACATATGCCAAGTCCGCCACCATGCGTGTGCTCCTGTTTATGCCGGCGTTCACAAGCATGGCGGTGGAATTGAAGAAAAGAATGTTGCAAGGGCATGTGTTGGGCGGCGCTACGGTAGTGTTGGAGGCCTCTAGGGCAGCACCAATGCAATGCTAGACGGCTGTGAGGCAATGCCAGGCGTGTGCAAGAGGGGACTTGGGCAGTGCTAGGGCAATGCTCGAGGGGCTAAGGGCAGTGCTCGAACAGTGCTCGAGGGGTCTAGGTCAGTGTTTGGTTAGTGCTAGAGAGGCTTGGGGCTCTGCTAGGGGAGTGGTGGAGTGGTCTTTGGCAGTCCTAGAGCCATGTTGGCGGGGTGTGGCGCAGTGCCGTGGTGGTAGTGGAGGGTGAGGAGTAGTGCTAGGGTAGCGTTGCTAACGTTGGAAGGTTGTATGGTAGTGTCAAGGTAGTTGGGGAGGGGTACGCGGTAGTGGCACTCGTGTGTTTGCGGTCACCGCTTGTGTTTAGGATCTACTTCAGTGTGCCGCTCAAAGGAAAAAAGCATAGTGACGTGACAGTGGAGACTTTTGAGAAGGTGTAATCAGTTAGCATGTGATTGCATGACACTAAGCGAGCCTTGGTGATGATTGATGGCATTGGGCAACGCATGAGTAGTTGTACAACATTTGTTTCGCAATGAGTGTGTATGCCACCGCAGTGCTAGCGGGGTGCACAGCATTATTAGGGTAGTGCCGAAGAGGTCTAGGGCATAACATGCGGGCAACTTTTCTACAAAGGCACGGCCTTGTGTCCTCGTGGGGACCCCACCAAAGCGCTTTTTTTCTGCCCACTCCATGAGTGCCTTTTTTTTTTCTCAACCCATTGTTTTTTTTTTGTCATACATGAACCCCAATGTGTACGTTTCTCCGTTGCAACGCACGCGCATTTTGCAACCTACCGATTATGCAGTTGTCAATCGCAAGTGTGTGGTGCTATGCAGCAGAGGTGTCCTGATTGAATGGCATAGCAGCCAGACGGCCTTCTCACCAAAGCCACCGATGCGCAAGGTGATTAGCCGGTGGGTGTCTGCAATGACACGACAGCAAGAAGGCGTTCATCAGGTGCCAATTTCCAAGTAATGCTACTACTTCTTGCCTCCAGTCACATATTGTCTCCCGCGCCTGGTGGAGATTGCGGTTTTGGATATTCTAAGTGTTGCTCCTACGTCCTGCACCATCCATGAAATAACCCGAAAGCATCGATGAAATAATAACAAGCATCCAAAGAATACACATCCAAGAACTAACAGCAACAACAAGAAATAATAGTAATACACCACAATGTTTGTGCATTCCGCAAAATAGGTATTTGAAGTGAGGTCCTTGAAATGGTGTGCCTCTAGCTATTGTTAAAGCAGCGAGCCCCTTGAGCATTACCACGTGCTCACCAAGTGTGCTTCAAGTATGCTCCCTTCCCTGGATGCTTGCTTTTACTCTTTGAATGCTTGCTCCTATTTCTAGCCTGGTCGGTGTCATTTGGTGTACTGTTGTGGGAAGGTGCAACCCAATCGTAGTGCGGATTGGCATAGAGTTGGTGTGCTTTGGGTGGCCTTTTGAGCGTCCATTGATCAATGTGGGGTGCCACGGACACAAATGCCCGGGAATTAACCTATGGGTTATAGTAACCCCCCCCCCCCCTTATGCGAACCCCGATGCGTAGGTTTTTCTATTGCAACACACCCGCATTTTGCAACCCTACAATCACGCCATTGTCAATCGCAAGTGCTTGGTGGTATGCGGTACATGTATGTAGATTGGACAACATGGCAGCTGGAGGGCCTTTTGACCAAAGCCACCGATGCGCAAGGTGATTAGCCGGTGGGTGCCTGCAACCTACTAGGATGATGGCAATGATGAGACATCAAGAAGGCGTTCATGAGGTGCTACTTTCCAAGTGTTGCTACTACCTCTTGCCTCCTATCCCGTGTTGTGTTCTAGGCCCAGTGGAGATTGCGGTTTCGGATGTTCTAGCCGATGCACCGCGTCTTGCACCATCCATGAAGTAACATCAAAGTACGAGCAAGCATCCCAGAAATAACAACGACCATGTAGGAAATAACAGCAAGCATTCAAGGAGTAAAAGCAAGCATCCAGTGAAGGTAGCATACTTGAAGCACAGTTGGTGAGCATGCCGACATGCTCGTGAGAACAATAGGTAGATGCACGGCATTTCAAGGACCTCACTTCAAATACCTATGTCACAGAATGCGGTGACATTGTGGTGTATTACCGTGGTTCATTGTTGTGGGAAGCTACAACGCAATAGTACCGTGCATTGGGACAAAATTGGTGGGCTTTAAACTTGGTTTGCAAGAAGCGTCCATTGACACGGCTTTTGCATCGGCCTTCATTGTGGCGCAAGTGCATAATAATGCCATTCAACCGCAGCAGAAGGGAAGAAATGGGGGAAGGTTTTGGATGCTTTTGGTGGTCTTGCCTTTCCAATTACGCCCATGCATTCCGCCTTCATCCCTTCTGAGTGTCTATTTTTTTTCGAGTGTCTATTTTTTTTTCGGCGCCATCAAACCCCGGCATCGCGTCCAGGTGGGCCAGCGTAGGCCCTTTCCTTTGATGTGTCTTCCGCCAACCACCGGGGACCATCTGGACACCATGTTCCCCACCTGCTACTATGTGCAAGCCATCACGACTGGTGAGGGTCCCGTTGAGAGCTGGGTCTCCCACATCGCCGACCCATTCACCGTGACAGGTATGACCGACGCCAGTATCACCCATTTCGCTCCTTCCCCTGTGGCCATGTTCCACACCACTGCCTGCTATGGCCCTCGGCGCAATACTTGGTTGGACCCATTCAATGATGCCTCCACCCCTGACTACCTTACTGGACAGTACCCTGGTGAATACGGTTGGGACGCCGCTGGTTTGGCCGATGACCCTACCACCTTCACCGCATACCGTGAGGCCGAGTTGAACCACGCTCTGTCCCTCGCTCTGATGGGTCCGTTCACACCATCCCCTGTGGCCATGTTTGCCGCCTGTGGCCACAACGCTGCAGAGTCTTCCGCCTGGTACGGCTCTGACTTAAGCGAGTCCATGGACCCTGAGCGTCCCACTTTAGTCTACCTGACAGGTGTGTACCCTGGTGACTACAGGTGGGGCACTGCTGATTCGGGTGACCAAATCACCCTCGAGCAGTACCGTAAAGCTGAGTTGATCCACGCCCGTTGGGCTCTGCTAGAAGTTATGGGCCACTTGGGTCCTGAGATCTTGGCCAAGTTCAGTCGTTCCCAGCTCAGCGGGCCCGCTTGGTTCCAGACTGGTGCTGAGATCTTCCAGGAGGGCAGACTGAACCACGCCAGCAACCCTTCCCTGATGCACGCCACGTCCATCTTTTGCCATCTTGACCCGTCACGTGCTGTCGCAGGGTGCCGCTGATGCCTACCGTGCCAACCAGGCTGGCCGTGCCAGTAAGGATCCTGGTTTGCTGCCTGGTAGCACCTTCAACCCCCTGGGTTTGGCCGACGATCCTGACAATCTCGCCGAGTTTAAAGTCAAGGAGGCCCAGAAAAGAAGTTTGGCCATGTTCTCCATGTTGGGTTTCGCTGTCTAGGGCATCGTGACCAGTAAGGGCCCAGTTGGGAGCTGGGTTACTCACGTAGCTGACGCTTTCGGCTCCTACAGTCTGTCGCTTGCTCTGATGGACCAAGTTGCTCGTTCCCCTGCGGCCATGCTAGCCGCCTGTGACCGGGTCTCTGACAACTTGACTGCATGGTACGGACCTGAGCTCAACGAGTGGATGAGCCCGTCCCCCGATGCCTACACCCCTTATTACCTGACTAGTGAGTGCCCTGGCGACCCCAGTTCTCTGGCCCCCATGGTCTCTGTACAGCAGACGCAGGGGCCGTTTCACATGCCCCCAGACCACGCCCCAGTCCCAGTCCCAAGTGTATTTCAGTGTGCAGCAGGCCACGGCCTCGCACCACTGTTAGGCGCAGCAGGCACTAGCCTCGCGTCATGGCACTGCACTGGCGAGCTCAGCCCCCCTCCCTCCCTTGGGGTCACGTCTGCTGGGCCACATCTGGCATCCTCCCCTGGGACCGTACTCGCTGCCCCTCGCCAAAATATGGACACTGGTGCAGCGTGGTACAATCCTGAGCACAACACGCAACCGGCCCCTTTCCCGGCTGGGAGTCATGCGTAGGCGCGTGGGGACCATGATGCATATGGAGACCTGGTGGATGCCGACGGTCTGCCCCTTTCCTTTCCACTGATCGCGTACGGGGACACCACAGGTGTACACCATGCAGCAGTGCAGGGAGACCAGTGTGCAACAGGCCACAGCCTCGCACCATTGAGTCTTGACGCCGCGGGCACGAGCCTCGCGTCTAGCCACCCGCTCCCCGTCTCCACGTACCCTTTGGGCTTGACGGACGACCCTTTCGCCCTCGCTGCCGCTAGCTACCTGGACCCCGCTCATTTCGACAAGCCAGCGTGGCCCACAGCTAGCCCTCCTCAAGATCTCTTCGCAACAAGCGCCGATCCGACGCCAATGTCTGTATCTGAAGCACACGTGGGGCAGTTGGAGCAACCCCCCGACTCCACCACTATCACGCCGCCCACATGCCCCTTCGACCTGGGCAGCATACGCGAACGCGTGTCTACGCGACCGGCGGCGGGGGGCAAACGTCGTCGCCCCTCCGACACCGACTCCTCCGCCTCCTCGGACACAACCTTTACGGCCTCGACGTCTTCATCCCCACGCCGCGAACGAAAATCCAATACAACACAAGAAACTCAAACGACCCCGCAAGCGCAAAAAACAGAAAAGACACCCCCCCCTCCCCCCCTCCCCCTCCCCTCCAGCTGTACCCCTACCTATACACGTACCCGTACTATACACCACAACAACACCCACCGCCCCAGTCACTACAGCCACACCACCAGCAACCAACCCCGCCACCACAAACCCCGCAATCACAAACCCCGGGCCCGACGCCATATCAACCACACCAGCATTCCCCACATTTCTACCCGTATCACTATCCGTCCCACACCCAGGCAACACACCAACCCTACCACTTCCATCCGGACCAATCCCCGCACATCCCGTCCCCGCACAACACCTCCGAACCACCCACCCAACACCCATACCAGCACGACCCCTACCAGGGTTCGCCGCACTCCCACCAGCAGTATCACGCAAACTACCACCAGAACCAGACACATCCAAACCAACACGACCCCTACTCCGGTCCACAGCATCACCAGGCTACTCAACCCCATAGCCAGCATCCCTCCTTCCAACATCCACCACCACAGGAACCTCAGGCACCCGCACCGCAACAAGAACACAACTCAGACCAAGAGCGCCACGCCGCGCCCCCTCCAGCGCCCCAAAGGGTGGCCGGCTCGGGACCCCTACCATCCAGCCTCCATCCGTCCCGCGGCCCAACGCCCTCGCAACGCCAGAAGCAAGCCAACATTCGCCGGTCGATCAATCGGGACAAGATAAACCTCTGTCGGATGATCGAGGCAGCAGCGGGTTTGCCACAAGGATCTACGCGTCCTGTAGACTCCTATGGCCAGTCGGTTGACACAGTTAGGGAGTGGGGGCAGCAGGCGGCCGAGCGCAACCGGGCCGAGTACCACCGGCAACAGCCCCACCCAGCCCCGGTCACGGCCGAGGCGGCAAGTGCGCTTTCCGTCGCGCGCGACACTACGCAGGCGCGAGCGGCGGCAACGGGCCCGCGACCGCTTCCTATAGGGGCGCGCCGCCGCGCCACACCGGCAGCGCGGGCCGCCAAGACATGCCCGCAACCTCCGCTGCGCGCCTCTACGACGGGAGATGACGGCGCGGTCGCCGCCAGCAGCGAGGAAGGGACAACAAGCTGTCCGATTGACCTTGATCACTCTGACGACATCGACCCCTTTGTGCCGGTACAGGCACAGAGGGACTCCGTGCACGAGGGAGTTCGCGCTCCCCGACCCCAGGCACGGCCCCGATCAGCGGCCCCTCCGCCAACGGCCCCGTCAGCGGCCCACCCCGCACCCCGGCCTCTGAACGGCCCTCCCCCCAGACCTCCCCCACACGACGACGACATCCCCCCGCCGTACACCGCAACAGACATGCGCCTCCCGTCGGTCAGCTTCCTGCGGGCTCGCGAGTCCCGGCAGGTAGCTGCCATTCCTTCCGCCCTTCCCTCCTACCGGGACATGGTTGCACTCCACGACTCCTTCTTGTCGCGGGCCAGCTCGCACACAGGACACACGAAAACTTGGGTGCATGAGACATGTTTGCAGCCTGCTGTATCCTCTGCCGGTTCCCCCTCTCACTCACTGTCCTCCGCTTTCGCGGGAGTGAGGAGGCGGCCCTCGTCGCAGGCGGCAAAAGGGCCCACTCCGGAGGGCCATGCCATGCGGACAATAATTAAGGTGACCCCTTTCACTCCCGTTTCGCCAGCGGACGCAGGCCCACGCCTCCCGCCCCACGGAGTTCTCATTCTACCACATCATCTTATATTATGCCTCATGGTTTTGGTGGCAACAGGTGTACGCCCCCTACCCTCCAAAGGTCGGGGGCCTCTCGATACAGGTGGCGAGTGCTTCCAGGCAGCATGTATCCGTGGTATTGTGTCCACCACAACCAGCACGACTCAGCACATTCTTATGACCTCCGCGATGACATACTTCGTGTATCACATTGCATCTGCTTGGGGATTTTGCATGCCTTGCACTACATGTGATTGGCGTTCTAGTCAGCACCCCCCCCTCCCTCCACAGTCAACAACATGGCACCACGACGTGGTACAAGATGGGGATGTAGAGGCCAACCCGGGACCACACCCCACCCAGCAAATCCTCTCAGGGTCAGGGGGCCTAGGACATCCAAGCGGTCGCATTACCACCACATATCCGCCGGAGCCACAGGCCGGAGTCACAAGACCAACACTCCCGGGACCACCCAATCCTACCCGGCTGTGGAACGACCTCACCACTACTGGAGACATCTCACAGTTTTTGCGCAGCACGGCTTCCATCAATACAAAGGTCTCGTCTCTAGTCGCACACCACCATCACCTGCTCCAACAGTGCCATGTCGACCACAATGCCCTCCCGGGCGAGATGCATGGTGCGGTGCTCTGCACACCACCTAGGGACAGCAAAACTGCCCCGAGCGCCCCGGCAAGCTCAACGACGGACACCACCGAGGTTCACAGTCCCGGATCACCGATGACCCCCACAGGGGGTCTAGACATCCAGTGTTCACGATGCGGCATCCGAGATGTCTATTCACTATGCTGCAGCACATGTGGCGACCACCTCTGGGGTCTCAGCGTCTATGAAGGGATGGCACCGGCACCGGTACCTGGCCTCGATGTTGAAATTGACGCGCAAGAGGCGGCATCGTCATCCACCCCTGCATCATGCACTACCTCCTTTCTGACTGGGTGTGAACAACGCGAACCGCCACCGTGGGCCTCGCCACAACTCGAGCGACAATGGGTTGCACACCCCCCGCAGCTCCACGGTGGCTGCCACATGGACCAACGGCCGACGACCAATCATGGGCCACAAGTTCCGGGTCACCAGTGTGGAGATGTCCAACGACAACAAGACCCAATTGCATATCGCATCCCAAGTCAAACGGATACAGATGATCCCGACTGGGGATGGCTTGCCGCCGGGTTGCTACACCGCCATGTGGGGCCCCCACCCCCTACGGATGCACAAGGTGACTCCAGCTAGGGATGGCTCCCTACCGATCTCCTCTATCCCCCGGAGGAACTCCCGCCCTCTGCGGAAGCTCGTGCCTCACCAAGGTCCTCATTGCTTCAGCTCGGGGAGGCCCATGGCGAACATGGAGAGGTCTCTTCGCTTGATGGATCGGGAGGGGGCCAATACTTCATTGAAGTTCTGAGACAAGACCTCGAGCGTTGCCTTTGTGCTACAAGGATGCTTTGCTGTTCCCGCTACCGTGTCACCCGCTGCACCGGCTGTGCACTCTATGCGCATATGACCCCCGGCTTCAAGGATGCCCATGGCGATGCGCATCCCATGGACTCACAGGGCACCTCCAAGAACCACCCCCCGCCCCCGCAGGGACCCCGCCCGGAGAGGAAGATTACATGCACCTCGACACATAATATCCCGAAGTGGACTTCAATCCAACGCACTCGTCTGGGGGGGTTTCCTCGGCCTCCCCTTCCTCCCCCAGCGCACTCCCCATGCGAACTATATTACAAGATGTGGTGGATTCAGAATGGACACGCCTCCAGCTCCATTTTGAGGTGCACTTCCCCGTGGTGCGCGAGACTCCGCTGGGGTCGTATGCCGATCTACATGTGCACCAGTGTACACGCCACCTACAACACTTCTTGAGGTTGACAGAGAGGGTCTTCTACGAGAGCAAGCGAGCAATTTTGAGCTATGCACTCGACTCAGCGACATCATCCACCGCACCCCCGCCACCACCACCACCGCCTCCTGGACCCCCTATGTCAGCTCCTTACCGCCGCAACTCCCATATTCCGGTGGTACAATGTGGCGACGTCGAGCGCAACCCGGGCCCCACATCCCCCACGCCACCCGGGTCCCCTGGACACCGGGGTCTCGAGTCCATGGAATTAGACCCCATGCATCTCCAGTTCACGCCGACAAGAGATCCCTCTGAAGGTATCGAGGGCGCAGAGCCAACGGAGTTGTATCCTCTAGAGATGGGCGCATCCTTGGATGGCTGCCCATCACTTGGGCCACTGGACCCCTATCGGCTCGACCGCCCGTGCAGTGCATTGTGTAACGCGGCATTTAAGGAGGCCAAGGGCAACATTCGCCAGTACCGCTTCCCCAACGAGGTGTCGTGGGTCGTGGCGGCGGTCACCGCTCATCTCGACGAGTGTGTGTGCCTTCGGGTCCTGCCCGACATGACACTCACCAAACCCACCGACCCTGGTTGGTTAGGGCTCATTTTCCAAGGACACGTCAAGCTCAATGCGGAGAGGTGGGACCACCGCATCTTCGCGGTGGAATCCTTACTTCCGGAGTCGCACCAGCAATCTTGGGTGGCGGACACCGAGGTCACCTTCTTGGCAATACCCGTGCCGGTGGCACAACGCATCACTGAAGACTCGGCCGCGTACGCCGCCGACACGTTTGACATGTTGCGCACCATGGCCCATGGCCAGCTGGAGTCTATCATCCAAGTGCAATCACACGACCAAGCCATGGAAGACGGAGCACCTCAGTCCCCCATGTATGTGACCCGCCCCGCTGTAGCGGGGGTGGAGGAAGAAGAATTGAAGCAGACGGAACCAGCATGGGGAGTTACCTCCTGCAACTTAGGCGGCTCCAGAGGGGCATGCGGTCATACTTGACTTCCAAGCCAGGGCGCAAAATCACGAATAGCCACCACCGCATTTTGAACTCCACGGGTGAGGTATTCTTTGACACGCGACGCACGCAACTGGACCACAGGGTCGCGGAGGACGTCCTCGCCCATTATGACTCCACAGTGGAATACGGCAGCGACGGCATCCACACCGTATTCCACAACGCCACGCCAATACATGCACAACGGTGCATCCTACACACCCGAGGTCATTCAAAACCAGGATCCCTACTACGGGGACCTCACCAATCGCACCGGAGTCCTCGTCCTCCCGGATGAACAATGGACAAAAAAGGGATTCATGGAGGCACAAAACAGGCCCAACGCAACGCCTGTGGTGTGGGGCGGTACGGAGGACGACGCCATCCGGGAAATGGTAGATGTGCTGGCCCAAGGGCAAAAAGCGCTTGCGCGTAAGCGTCTACTCATGGTGTACATGGCCAACAAAAACCGGGATTCGGTCATTGCCAAACTGCGTCTAGAGCAAGTCGAAAGACCCTCGCTTCGTGCAGCCAACAGATATCTGACCGGGGTCACAAAGTGGACGGGCACGGTGAACGCAAAGTACGATGGGTGGATAGGTGATGAAACCTTTGTCCCTTGATTTGCTGAACCGCTCCCCCTCATGGGCGTCCTGTTGGATAACTCGGCCGAGAGGCGACCTGTGGAGGCCGTTGAGAGTCGTGAGTTGGACGTGCAAAACATGGACCACGATGATTTATACGGGAACATACAAGACGGCGGGAAGTTCGCCATTGAGGAGGACACGGATACGGTTGTCCTGGAGTTCCCGGAAGCCATGAAAGTCAACACGCTTCACCGCATGTTCAAGTTCCTCAACGAAACAGACATGGAGGTCCAAACCAGTATTGCCATGCAGGTACCCTCTAATAGCTTCCCGTTCATGGGGGCTATGGAGGCTTGCGCGTCGCGGTCTCAATCCACGGCATCTGAGGTCCGCCTTCCAAGACGACTGGTGGCCAAGGCCGCGCAAGTGGTGGCCGAGGCAGCGGAGGTTAGATACAAACAAGACGACCAGCTAGTGGGCCCCTTCATCATCAACGAATCGGCATGCGAGCTCTAGATTGTGCGTCAGCGCTTTCGGGTGGAAAAAGAGGACAAAATCTCCTCTTACGAGGATATTATACGGGACTTCTGCCAGAATCACCAGTTGATTCAGGGCACACTCATGGACCATGTTGTGGGGATGAAGCCCGTCGACAATTATCGGTCGATGGTGCAGTTCAAGACGACCCTGGACCGCCTTACACTCGCCTATGTGTTGAAACAAATCAACCATTACGAAGCGCAAAACGTGCTCACCAACGACATGATGTCGGGAGGGGTGTCACGGAGTAAATGGGGCTACGCGGCAGTCAAGGCACGAGCCCTGCTCCCGAACCCCGACCGCTCGCACGCTACGGAGGTCTTTTGGGGAGCATCGTTGGGGGTCTCCGAGTATGAATTGCGAGTGACCGTCGCCAATTTTGGTCGGTACTTGACGTTGGCTGAGGAGCCTAGCTTCTACATGGAACCCACTTGGGTGCATTATGTGAGGGCCACCTACGAAAACCCCCAAAGTGCGGGTCTTGCGGCAGGGCAGTTCCTTAAGGTTAAAACTGGAGTCCTCCAATGCACGACGGGCGACGCTACCCAGGATGCTCCAATCCGGGACCGCATCGATTCCATGTTGTTGGATGTGGTCCCGGACTCCTCTGAGGTCCGCCTTCCGCATCGCCTCCAGTACGCTGCGAAGTTCTTGGGAGCCAAGGAGGCCATGGCAAAACTGCATGATGAGCACAAACGTCTCCACGAACCCGCCATGGACGCGCAAGAGAAAATGTTGCAATGGGATACAGAGGATCCTCTCCTCCAGCCGAAGCGTGCCAAAACGGAAGCCTAGGACGCCCGTCTCCGCATGGACACGCGCCGACCTACGGCCTCCACCGCCAGCGACCTTAAGATCAAGACCAGTGCCTCCAAGCCACAGCTGGCTGCCCCGGGACACAAACCAAATGTAAAGCCCAAACCGCCCACACCCGCACGGTGGGGTGTACCCAAACTAGCACGCAAATGACCCCAGTCTGGGGGCACGCTGGGATTCTACCTATGGGTCCTGTGCCTCCTCGTCTGCCTGGAGGGTTGTGTTAGCCACGTCATGCGGCATTCACTGCTCCTCAATATTCATAAGCTCGTCGTAGTGTGGGCAGGACGCGGGATTACATGGTACGTCGGACCGTCACGGGTGAGGCGCCGTTCGCCCCGAAGCACATGGTGGGCCCATGGCATGAGATGGGAACACCGTGGGGCGCGCATTTACCGGGTCTGGGACAGGGGGCGGCCTTTCAGTTGGCTCGTTTATAAGACGTATCTTCGGGGGCACCTGGGCCCCTACAAGCCGTGGGAAGCCCTTCTACTGTTGCTTGGGGGAGACATCGAGCTCAACCCCGGGCCTTCGAGTGGTCAATGGGCTGCCGTGTATACCGCACTGAACAAGGGAGTGGTCAAGTCTCCTGCCGGTTGCACGCAACCAAGTGGCGATGGCCTCCGGTGGGCATCCTTCAATATTGGGGGCCCCACGGTTGATTGGGACCGATGGGTCACCATCGTACAGCTCTTGTCCGATATGCGCCTCGACATTGTCGGCTTACAAGAAGTTAAGCCTACCTTCCCCAACATAGAGGCGGCAACAACATTAACCTTCCCCGAGTGGCAGATCTACTATCACCCACACCCGTCCGGGACCATCAATGGGGTGGCATTCCTGGTCCGCAACACAATGGACCACTTCGTGCTCAAGGACGGCAATCAACGTGCCTCGCTTTTTGCAGACCCAGACGGGACCTTTCTCGGTCTTACTTTGCAGCTTCCCAACAAGCCACGACTACGGGTCCTCAACTACTATGGACTCCAAACTGCAGCCACCAAGAAGAGGCAAGATGCCTTCGTTGAGACACACCAATACGATGTACTCATGGGCGACTTCAACGACTCCATTTGGAGCAACACCCCAAGTCGGTTTTGGCACGATGACCTTCTGAACCGCCGTCTATACGACCCGCTGCACGAACTATGCCCCGATGGGTCTGTACAAGCGGGACACACCAGAGGGTGCCACCGCCTGAATGCCATCCTGGTCTCTTCGCGGTGCCGGGGGAATGTTAGCCCCATGACATACCATACTGTCGCCATGCCCACCTCCGACCACCGGCTCGTCCTAATGACTACAGGCCTCACCTCCACGGACTGTGAGTCCTTCATCAAAACCACGCACCCTGCCAAGAAGTGAAATGTGCGGCAAGAGCGAGCCGCCGTGCAGGAGACACAACACATACTCGCCGGGCAAGACACCCAAATGGACGCAGTATCACGCGCTGATGCGGTCCTCAAGGCGGTGGCGCAGGCCGTCATTCGACAGGGGAAGCACACCAACCGGACCCGTTTCAGAACTAACACACAACAGTGGCACAAACACTTCCAAGTGGTCAAGAAGCGCATCGCGCAGGAGCTGCGCGAAGTGGCCAACAAGCGCCTCTATACCATGCGTCATGCTGCCCTCCGCAAGGATGGGGTATTCTTCCGCTTGACCAAAAATTGGACCCGCGGACCATTGAAGCCCACGCAAAAGCAACCCAGTCCGGACCTGGCGCGCGCTTTACTGGCCAACTTCAGCGGCAACCGCCCCTATGACATGGCGGCCATTGAAGCACTCATGCCACGGCTCATCCCACAGGGGCACATGATTGATGACCCACCAAGCTTCGATGAGTTCAAAAGGGCATGTATGGGCAAGCGCAAGAAAGCCGTGGGCCCTGATGGGGTTCCGCAACGCTTGTTGGGTATGCTGCCAGACGATACGCTGCACACATTGTATGAGGGGGTGCTGGAAGTATGGAGAACAGGAGATATCCCGCAGCATTGGCTGCGGTCTGAGGTGGTGTTGATGTACAAGAAAGGGGATCCTGACCGCCCGGAGAATTATCGACCCATTGCCGTGACCAACAGTATATATCGTGTTATCATGAAGCTGTATAGGCCCCGTCTGCAGCGCCTCGTGGACCGGATTGCTAGCCCCGAGCAGTATGGGTCAAGGCCTTTGCACACCGCAACTGAGCAAGCTGCAAACTTAGTCAACTCCCTCCACGAGCACGAAATGGAGGGCCGGGAGCCTTTTGTTGTTTTGTTGGATGTTGCCAAAGCCTTCCCGTCCACAATCCATGAGGTCATTTTCCCCATCCTGAACCATACCGGGCTCCCGCTGAACTATGTGAACGCCTTCCGCACGATCTATGCACATACTGACACATACACGGACATACAAGGAAAACGGATCTATTTCAAGCCCACGCGGGGCGTCAAAGAAGGATGCCCCTGCTCCCCGCTCTTGTTCGCTATTGTATATGAGTTGTGGATCAAGCGTTTGATCGCCAAGTACCCGGACACATTCGTTTATGTTGACGATATTGCCATCATTGTCAAATGAATTGGAACGACTCCTCACCGACCTCTCCGCTTGGGGGTCCCAGATTGGGATCCAGTTCAATCCTAACAAGACAGAAGTGTATCACTTCCACAGACCACGGTCCTCGGGTGCTACCGTAGGGGGTGCCCAGCAGGCGGAGCGCATCTGACGGGGACAGCATCGCCTCGACTTCAAGGATCCCATGTTCACCTACTTGGGCCACACCATCGCTGGTGTAGGGTATAGGGGTAAGGCTAGGGATGCGCTCTTCGCCGCACTACAAGCTCACGTAGCCGCATACACCATCCTCCCGTTGACAAGCTTTGAGCGGACAGAAATCGTCAATTCCGTACTCATCCCCAGGTGGGTGTATAAGAGTCTCTTTATGTGGGATGTGTGTTGGGGCAACCGCATTGAGACCTCCTTCGAAGAGTTTGTCCTTCAGGCTCCCTGTGTGGAAAAGTACCTGCAGTACCGCCTCTACACGGACGTCACTGAAGGGGGACTAGGCCTCCACAGCGCGTCCTGGGCCGGTTTATGCGCCCTTATCCAGCTAGTCCAACGGGCCTTGCGAGTTCCACACAGGCCAATGACGAGGCATCCCAACTCAGGTCATCTCCCACACATGGTGGAGAAGTACCGCAAAATCTTGCTGTCCTTTGGTATGGAAATGGGGCGCCTCCCTCGCGCCGGCCAATCGACAGGTCGAAAGGCACCCAAACGGGCCCACGATGACCTCGAGTCACTCTTCGATGATGAGGACTCCGACGATTGCAGGTTTGAGTCGCTTGTACCCCACCAGTACCTCCAATCCCTGCGTCCCAACAGCGGCACTAGTCCCGTGCAACCCAACGTTGAGCAGTCAGGCCGTGCTTGGCACCAGCAGGGGCAACCCACGGGGTCGACATGGTACAGTGACGGCAGCCTGTTGGAAGGGCGTGCTGGCACAGGGGTGGTCAACAGACCTATGCGCATCCGTGCGAGAGTACCGGGCCCGCAGACAATTTATAGGGCTGAAATGTACGGCGTATGGATCGCGGCGTGCCTAGCCCAACCGGGGGACTCTATGGTGCTTGACAACTGGGCTGCTACCCGATGCGTCTCCAAGCCACCCAGCCCACAATCGTCCGACTATGATTTGCACGACGCAGCGTACCAGCTTATCTCCACCAAGGCACTCCAAGTACGTTGGGCCCGTGGGCATCGGGACCCTAAAAAGGCGCATAGTTTGCAAGATTATCACGATAGGATTGGCAACGAATCGGCCGACCTCGCAGCCCGAGCGGGCAGTACCATGCACCCTTGCCTCGGTCTGGGCAGCACATCACCCGCGGATATCCTCTTGAACAGCCATGTAATGCCGTCCCCTGCCCGTACGTGGATCATCAAATCACGCCCCCAGAAGCTGGTGCCCGGGGCGCATTGGACGTCATGGCTGCCTCTGCGCGCGGTCAACCGAGCTAAGTGGGGTCCATGGCTGTGGGGGACACTGCGATGGCCGGGGTATGGGGCCCCCTGGGAAACTGGGCCGGTGCTGTGCCCACGGTGTGGACAGCGCCATGGCCTCGCAGTGCAGGAGTGCCTCTTGTCATGCCCCTCCGAATCCCGGTTTCGGGACATTTGGACCGACGCATGGGAGACATGGAAACCGGAGGCAACCAAGTGGCGACAAACGGCGTCCGCAGACGAACTGCGCATGTGCACCCGCTTGCAGTTCCCACACTCCCTTCAACGATCCTTCCTTCCAGTCCAGGCGCACTGGCGGGTGGTAGTTGCCACATGGCACTTCCACGTATTCCAGCGATAGCAGGCGTGGTCGTTGACAAGCTGCAGCACGCCCCAACCTTCGTCAGCAATAAGCGGCCCACGCACATCGTCCGGCCTGTTGCTGGGGCCTTGCCGCAGGTAGCTAAACCTACGGCCCGCAACATTTGGAACCACGTGAGAGGTGTTCTGTCGATCCCGCCGCGATCAGAGCCACGTTTCACAGATTATGCGCCCACGGTGGAGGAACTTCGGTGGCAATTGACACAAGCAGTCACCACTGCTGAGCGCACGTGGGTCTTGGAGGCCATGGCCCGGTACCACCATGTGGCACCGCCGCGCAAACGGCCCAGAGAACCGCCGCCGCCACCGTCACAGGCTCCGGCCTCACCGCCGCGTGAGTCTCGTGAAATTCATGCCGGACCTTTCTTGGAACAGGCCAGGCGGGTCATGCTACACGCCCAAATGGAGGCCGCACGACTCTGCCTGGAAGAGGTGGCGCAGGCACTCGTCCGGGAAGCCATCACACAGAAGTCCCTCTTCTTGGCACACCACCACGAGCACTTGTGCCGGCAAGCGTACTTCCTCTACAAGGAACACACAGCGCGGTGGTATGTAGAAGCGCAACAGGCGGTCTACCACTTGTCCTGGATGGCGGATTCCTGCCGACTACGCTTCCGCCAGTGGCGAACAGCTGTCCTCCCCGAGGCGCGGTCCACGGTGTCGCGCAAGCTCGCCGTGGCATCCTCGTGTTGGGAGCAGGCGCATGTTTCGCTGTCCACCAGCGTCCAAGCGGAAGAAGCATCCGAATGGCGGCATATGTCCCAAGTGCACGTAGTGACCCTTACGGCCTTACGGCGGACGACTTTGTCGGACCCCCGATGGGACATCCGAGGGGCCACCGCACAGCGCATGAAGCGCTTGCGGGACGAGAACCCACCTGAGACACACAAGAAACAGAGGACAGAGACGCCGGACGTTCCTAGTGATCTCCAAGATATGGAAATCCCGCTAGAGGACATGGGCGATGTCATTGTCTTGACTGGATTGTAACACCCCGAGAGGTCCGGGAGGACGCGCATACCCGTGCAAACGGGGAGACAGGGGTGGGGCAAGGCGCAGGACTCGTTCCTCCCGCCACCCCGCCGCAGCCGTCTTGGTGAGGGTAGGTCATACCAAACCCATACCCAAAGTTGGCCCCGTCACTGACCCATGACCTGCTATGTGTACTCTCAATGGACACTTGGTGGAACTTCGGTCACGAGTTAAAAAAAAAAAGCAATAGTACCGTGGATTGGGACAAAATTGGTGTGCTTTAAACTTGGTTTGCAAGAAGCTACCATTGACATGGCTTTTGCATCGGCCTTCATTGTGGCGCAAGTGCATAATAATGACATTCAACCACAGCAAAAGGGAAGAAATGGGGGAAGGTTTTGGATGCTTTTGGTGGTCTTGCCTTTCCAATTACGCCCATGTATTCCGCCTTCATCTAGTAGGAGGATTATGTCCATTGCCATACACCATGTCTTTGGATGTTGCATTGTGCCTCGTCTAGACGTGTTGGGTGGCACTGTGTTAATTTGGGGTAAGGAATATTCTTTGATGTCATTTCATGGATGCTTGCCGTTGCTTCTTGGATGCTTGTTGTTATTTTTTGGACGTTGTTGATATGGTTCCGCTCGGCAAGACTAATTCACCATATTTACATTCCCCATTTCATTCCACTTCATTCACCAATATAGCACAACACAAATCATAGGACCCGCTTGCAATCCCACGAAGGCTTCTAGGGGATGGAACAACAACGAATAAGCGATTGAACACCAGGATAGCAAGTTGCTCAATGTCCTTCGGGAACTCTATAAAGCCAATCTAAAGGTTGCCAAACCTAGCACCAAAGACACAAAGGTGGGCCTCATCTACAAATGTGTGTTTTGTCATTGGCGATAAGACAGCAACCCACCCCCCACTCTGTATGATATATAATCACACATGTGCAACATGGTTGGGTCAAGGTGGGGTACCACTAACACAAGTGCCCGGGAATTAATCCATGGGCAATAGTACCCCCCTGGGGGGAGGGGGGGGCGGTCCTTGTATGCGACCCCCGTACCCCCCCCCCCCTCCGCCTCCGGTTTTCAAAAATAGTCGGTTGGGGGGCATGGCGCCAACACTACCAATTTTTTTGTGTATGCTTCTCTTTCATCAAACCATCCATGCTTTGAGCACCAGATAAGCAAGATATATCCCGGCAAAGGCGACAAAGCTCTATTATCACATACATACCCCCATCCCCCCAAACCCTTAGACAAACATTCCCCCTAAAGGTATGCATGTGGTAGTATTGGGTCGCGTGCAGGCCCCCAGCCATGGGAACCCCCCCCCCCCCCCCCCGCCGAACCGCCGATATCCCCCCACACCATCCAGCCAACCCCCCCCCCCCAACTGTCCCCCCCCCCAAGTTTTGACAAATAGCTCTGGGTGGCTCGCATCAAGGCCGGTTGCAGTCGCCCCCCCCCTCCCCCTTGGGATAGTAACACCTACCATCGAGAAGTGGGAAGTTAGTGATTCAAACACACGGACCGTGATTTCAGTCGATTCCCCCCCTCTAAGTTTTACCTCATTTCTACGAAGTTTAACATCATTTCACTAAGTTTCACCTCATTTGTACTAAGTATTAACAATCATGGCTCATCACGTCCCCACATTGGGGACCCTAAGATAGTGGGCCCACTAGACGGCAAGGGTGAAATGAGCCACTTCTCATATTGTCCCCATGCTGGGCACTTGGTGCCCCGGATGGCACGGGTTATGTTGGCACTTGGCCCACATGTGGGCCCCTAAGTTGGTAGAGCTGAAGTCACAATTGATTCTGTGTCAGCACTGGGAGCTCGGGACCCCTAACTTTGGGATACCAATGTGTACATGCACCTAGAGGTACCTTCGCCAGCACCGACCCCTTCTTTCACTAGATTTTTTGCCTACTTTCGCCGGATCCGGATAGAAACCTGTTGTTCTGATTTTCTAGAAACTTACTTCCAACCATTTCCCGAATTTTTTTTGCAATCGAGTTTAGCCGGATCCGGCGAAAGATGTTTGCAAATCCGAATATGCTTGTGGTACGCTTCTGCTAACGTTTGCCGACCCGGTAAATGAAGTGCGCGACCTCAACTGAGAGTTTCGTCTTTCTATTGGCATGAAAACCCTCTTCACATCCCTATCACACATCCGGATTGGACAATCTTTTCATGTGCCGTTGCTATTGTTTGAGAACCTCGCTCTTTGCAAGAGGTAGGGCAATTGGTTTTCGGAGTAAAAACGGATGTCCACGTGGACAAGTCTTGTTGCCGGATCCCGGGCGTGGGCGTGGGCCGGGCGCATCCTGCCTCGGAGCCCTTGCCACCCCCGGAGCGGCCTGTGGCGCGGCGCCACGAGTGCTCGGCAAATGCCCCCTGCCCACCCAGGCGAATGACCCGCAGCCCCCTGCCCCCCTCGACGACAGGCGCGCACGAGCGCGGACGACGACAAGAGTGCGCACCGAGGTGCGCCCATTGGGGGGGAACCCACCGGAGACCCCCCCCCCCTCCCCCAGCCACAACGACCTAGGCGCGCAGCGCAGGTGCCCCCGCAAGTTGTGGCTGCGGGTGCACCCCCCCCCCCCCGCGCACGGCTCCCCGCCCTGCTAGCGGACGGTCTCGCCACCGGGGCCGAACGACACGGCCGCCCCGCTGCCTAACATTTTTTCGAGCATCTCGCGGGTGGACCTACGCAGTGCCCTCCCCCCCCCCCCAAAGGGAGGGAGTGAGCTCTTCATCATCATCATTACCCACGTTGTCATCGTCATCATCGTCGTGGCAGTCCAGCCGACCCTTGTTCTTCAACGTGGGGAGACAGGCCGGCTTGCCGGCCCTAGGCTTTACTCGGCCCTCCCCTTCGGTGGGGACTGCACATGATGGGCGGTAGCCAACACGGCACCATGGGAGGGCGAGCCAGGAAGAGACATAGTCCCAACCCACTTGTCCCTCTCGGCTGCCGCACTCCGTAGGTTGGGGGCCTTCATGGGGGGAGGGGGTGCCAGAACTCTCATCGGCCCCCTCTCCCCGCCCCTCATCCTCTGTGTATGCGCCTACGGACATTAAAAGGAGTTGTACCCAAGATTGCTATCGTTTAGGTTGTTTAGTGGCACCTGAGAATTTTTCAAATTTACCCTTTTTCCGAAATCCTTTTGTCACCCCTTGGCTAGGTTTGGGTGATCATTTGGGGACAAGACACGTACTCGAGCACCCACAGGGACCCACATACGGGTCGTTAGGCCCATGTATCCCGGGCCATGGGCAAAAAGCCTCAAAATTGCTGGTTCTGAGTCTATTTACAGGCACCTGAAAGCTTTTCAAAAATTCGAATTTCCCTCTTCAAGGCTCTTTGCCGAAGGCAATAGAATTAGGGAGTGGTGCCGGAATTTAGCCGGAGCCTGAAAACCTGTTTCAATCTGTACCACAGGATCTTGGTCTTAGAACCAATATTTGTATGTGAGAGAAGCACTATCCCAAGCACCATCCAAGAATTTTCTACCCCTGATACGGTGGCTGTTATGTAACCATGTGAGTCCTCCCCACCTTGGCAACCCTGATATAGCAGGTGTTATGCAGCCATTCTATCCGGCAGTGTGCATTTTATTGAACTCTATATGTTTTGCTTTTGGACGTAGGTCGTTAACCACCCTGGTGAACCATGGGTGCATGTTGCCCCCATGTGTGGACCACTGCTGATGCAACCACCATGACTGCCACACAAGATGATGATGGGGGTTTGAAGTTTGTGTGTGTATTTGTTCCTGTCAAAAGCACACACCACACTTTGTTGTGAAGGTCCAGAAAATCATTGGGCTGAAGGTATTGATTGACCCACACACTTGTGGGGTCAACTTTTTTTATGAAGCGTAACATACATTGCATTAGCCATACAATTTAAATTGGCAGATTTGATGTTGCGTTGTGTGCTCTAGAGGGATGGTTTTGAGGTTAATTAGAAGGGTGGCAATTTACTGATTTGAATTGGGGGATCTCTAGGGGAAGGTACACTTGGAACACTTGCCCAAAAGTCGCATGCAGAGCGTGCGCCAGGTAAACACTCCACCCGCTCCCCTAAGCCATTTCTATTTGATGTGATTTCCAGCAAATGTTGCCGAAATGCCACCAAATCCCCTCAAGGGCCACTTGATTGTGAGTCATGCAGAAGCATGGCCTTGCCTGAGCATGGGACCCTCCTCTGACCGTCGTTTTCCCTGATTTTGGCCGTGCTTGTGCAACGGGGATGGGGGAAGGGGGACTTGCTTTTGTGTCCTACCTTTGTCAGCTCTCCGTATTGAGGTTTTAGCCACCCCCCCTGCCCCTCTGCCCATCAAGATGATGACCACCCCTCGGCTGGAGAAGTTTTCTGAAGAGGGGCTGCCACTGACTCCTCTTCGGATTGCAGTGCTTTTCCTTTGGCAACGTAATGGAAAACCGAGACGAGACGATTAAAAAGCGGCAGAATGCTTGGGTCATGAACAAGCTGCTGCAGCTGCGGTCAAAGAACATTGGTAGCGGCACGCGGACGCTCTACGAAGAGGCCCTTGTGTTCCTGGCGGAAGTCGCTGCGAGTCTCGACACCATGACAACGGATGAGGATCAGCAGAAGGGGCTTCTATTTCAAGTGTGCGACGCCTTTGATAAGGTTTGTGCTGCTGTGGAGAGGGTGATGGTATATGGCATCCAGTGCATGCGATGTTGTAGGACTCATTTTGTGCCTGGAAGGGCCTGCAGAGATGCAGGGTGATGGCTTACACTCTGCCTGGCGTCAATGATTATATCTCGTAAGTATGATGTTGCTGAGGTCCGAAATTGACATGGTCCGCGAAGTCTGCCCAATGGACGACAGTAGCTCGGGCATAGTGGATCATTTCATTTGTGCTGCAGTACCTGCCACACTGGCAGTGAACGGGCTCAGATTGCAGCACCGTAAGCCAAACAACACCGATCTGCACACATTGTGAGCCCTCAGTTGCCACCGGTATGCGAGGTCTGCTATCTCCATGGAATTTGTTACAGGCAGATCCCAATGCGGGTTGGTCCCATCGAGCACGCTTGCAGCCCTTCCTAACTTTTGCCTGGTGGCCCATTTTCTCTCGTCCCTAGTCCCTCCACAGGCATTTGAGGGGCAGCTCAAACGGAGCTGGGTGGACGTAGGGCTGTGTAAAATAGTTACCATGACCACTCCTTGAATAAAGGGGCATGAGCAGGGATGCATTCGAAGGGAGCGGACCCAGAGCAAGGGTGTCAAGAGCGGTTAGGAAGGCAAATGAGCAATGTGTGTGCTGAGTAGTAGGATGGTGTGCACGCCAGAAACCAAGTGCCAAGCATTGAAGACTCAAAACCACAGGGACCACACACAAAGAAGGTGTGTATTGAGTTGCTGGATGCTCACTACAATGCATTTGCATCAGCATCACCATCTAATGTATGGCAAAGAAGATGGGACGGTATGCAAGTACTCTGTGGTGCTGGCGCTGTGCTGTTCTCCTGCGGCAGGTGCTTTTCCACCAAGTAGGAAGTTGGGTAGTGAGTTCAGGAGACAAAGGTGTGTGGTTTAAATCACCTTCTTTTTTTTCTTTTTTGCTGTTATGGTGAGCACAAAAAAGTCATGTAGGTGAGTACTGAAAAGCTTGGTACTCACCTTCACCCAAAAAAAAATTAATGACTTTCGATTGTTTTTATCATGGCCATTGCTGCAAAAAATAACAAAATACCCGCCATTACAGCAAACAAAACGTTCTCTGCAAGAATAAAAGTACTTGCGATTACAGCGAAAGCAATTTTTAGCCTTTGATTGAATGACCCACTTTGGGGACCTTGAGACACTTTGGGGACCTTGAGACACTTTGGGTTATGTAGCCACATCGATCCCACACCACTTTGCAGGCCCTGAAACAGCAAGGGTTATGTAGCCTGTTTTGATTCCTCCCCACTTTGGGGCCCCTGATACGGCAGTGGTTATGTAGCTTTTTTTGTTCCTCCCCCTCTAGGGACCCCCCAAGATGATAGGCGTTATATAGCTTTTCTTGATTCTAGAGGACATTTCCATCCTTGGAAAGCGATTTTAGGTCCACGAGGGGTATTTAACGCTTTAGTGCTCTTTTGTTTCGACCCCATATTGGAGACCCAAAGACAACAGGGTTGTGTCGCCATTTTTGTTTCCTAACCCATATGGAAGACCCTCTGGGTTATGCAATGTAACCAACAGCAGCCGCCCTGGACAGTTTGGCAAACCAGTCGAACTGGGTCCCCAAAGCGGGGAGGAATAAAAATGGCCACAAAACCCCTACCATCTCAGGGTCCCGAGGTGTAAATGTATCAAAATGGCTGCAAAGCTGTTGACCAGGATTAGGGCAAAGCAGAGCGCTGGGGAGTGGCAGACTCAGCGCATGGAGGGGGCCTCCTCCTCTTCAATGCTTCGCTGGACATGGGGTGGACCCCCCCCCCTTGTCTGAGCAACACATATGTCCAAGCAACACCTGACGTTGGTTCCGTCAATTTCTGGTCATTTGCCATTGCTTGGACAAAGGGGTGTGTGTGTGTGCTGCATGGGTAATACTGTGGCACTGCAGTGTGGGGGCAACATATATGACCATGGATGGCTGGCCAAAACTACGTCGCCCCACACCCTCAGTGTGGCAGTGTGTATAGAGAGCAGGGCCATGCAAAACCACCTCTACTCGCCGCTGCCATTGTACACTTTGCATCAACGAGCGCTGTTGGTGACCACTTAACTGCTGAGGCGACAATTTTGGAAAATCTGAGAGCATGAGTACCTGATGGCTGGAGGTCTTTGCCGACCTGTGCTGTCAAGCCCTCACCCCTTATCCTCACCCTCTGCCCTCATCCCTCGACACGTGTTTGAGCAGACCCATCCCGCCTGAGGAGGTGGAGGTAAGATGCAGTACACCTGGGTGATCACCAGGCACCAGCAACCAATCATTAAGTATCCAAAGATAACCAAAGATCTCAAAGCGCCTCAGACAAGTGTTACTATCCCCCACCACTCCTCCCCCCTCTACCTCATCGATCTCGTACCCCCTGGTCAAGCGTCATGTGCTATGACAGCTCAACCACATAATCTCCTCTTAGATCCATCCTGCTGGCTCGGACCGTGAGGGATGGGCCTTCTACGGGGAGACTCGCGTGGGCAAGACTTTCCTCAAGAACCACTTGCTGTGGCTGACGGAGGAAAGCCGCATGTCTTATGCCCGCAACAAGTTGTGGGCCACTGCGGCCAACGACTTGGAGAGCCTAGACTGGCTGTATCGCACCATGGCGGAGGACGAGCCACAGCAGGAATTTGTTTTGCGAGTTCTGCAGGTGCATTCCGCACGGGTGGTCACTGGAGGAGGTGCCAGGGATGGATGCAAGATGAGTTCTTTTTGGGGTGGGCATCGGGCGGTTCACGGGGACTGCAGCCTGCTGGCAAAATGACGAAAAAACACTGGTGTGGTACTGTCGCGAACCGTGTGACCTAGCTTAGGCTTGGGGGGAAGAAGCGGCGGAAGAAGCTTTGTCGGTCCAGAGGTTCGAGTGCATGTCTTCTTGCGCCCATGGTTCCAGGTTCCAATCGACGGTACTTTTACAAATGTATACGACACATCCACATGACCACAAGATATGTGTTGGAGCAGAACGGAGAAACAATCACCTTGTTGAAGAATTGGGCAAAGTGGCAAACATGTTCAAGGCCAATGCACAATGACAGCATTGGCTTGCGACTGACTGGCCTACAGTTTTTTTGGTGGCATGCGGAGTGGCATGTTGGATCAAGGGCAAGGAATGAAACACGAGACATGGGCACATTTTATGACTTTGTAGTGCTTATTTGGACAAATTGCCTCGTCAGCAAGTGTGCACACACTCTATGCAAGGCTATCCTATCACAGGGTAGACTTAATTGCCCGTCCCGTCAGCCCATCAAACCAAAATAAGCGTGTTTATGTGTTTATTTTGTTTATTTTGCCGTTTTTGCCCCGTTTGGGGCGTTTTTCAATGTTTTTTGTGTTTTTTTGGGTGTTTTCCAAAGGTATATGCATTTTCTATTTGTTGTTGCCGATCATTGCACTCCTTTTTTCACCAGAAATGTATGTTTTGCCTAGTCTCCAGCGGAACTTATGCAGAAGTGTTTGCATGAGTTGCAAGCGTCCTCATTGCATAGAGACAAGAAACAATGGAGCTGGTGTCCAAATAGAGAGAATAAATCGAGCAACCGAGAGAATCGCACCCAAGAGAGAGCACTAAAGGAACTCCAATGAGCACGTCTATCAAGTGCATGTTCAAGGGTCTGGGGTCGCGGGTTAACTAGCATATCATGCCGTGGTTGCATTCTTCAACAAGGTTGTGCACATTGTTATTTAGAGGGCTCTCAAGACTGGTCTAGGGTTGTGGCATGGTTCTTGAAGGGCTCAAGGGTCTAGGGTTGAGGTATCCGCCACCTATAGGGGAACAGGGACTATTGCGGGATTCTTCAGCTGGCATCTGGGTTCCAGGACCTACAGGAAAGGTTGTCAAGGGGTGGTCCTTGTTGCAAGACTACTGCAATCATCACCTCTTTCTCTCTCATTCTAGCCTCTTTTTGTGCGTCCACTTTGGGTACACCGTGTAGATGGGGGCGAGTGGGTGCACCTAAACTCCATTGCTGATGCGGTCACTCACCACGGACATACTTCACACCCGGGTCACCTGGGCCGCTAGCAAAGGCGGCACGTTCAAGGGTTGGCAGTTCTCCTTTGAGGACCCCTAGGCCCACCCCCGTCCATCCCTCGCAGCCTCCGCCTTCGGCACTTCACCTGCATCAATGTCATCCTTCTTCTGCCCAACGTTTGCGCTACCCACATGTGCCTGTTGTGGTCCCACAGCCGCCCACCAAGAAGTATAGGTGCTATTTCAAAGCCCGATGGCCCTTTGCTGCACTCCTTTGTGGGGGGGCAAGGTTCGTATTTGTGGGGTTGCAGGGATTTGTGTTGCCCTCTAGAGTCATACAGAGCGCATCAAGAAATAATAGCAACCATCCGGAGCCCACCAAGAAATAACAGCAACCATTCTGAGGCTACAAGAAAATAACAACAATTATCCAGAGGGTATTAGGGACTAACTACAACCATCCACGGCGCAACAGCAAATAGTTGCAACCATCCCGAGCCCATTAGGAAATAACAACAGCCATCTGGAGCCCAACAGGAAATAACAACAGCCATCTAGAGCCCATCAGGATAAAACAGCAACCATCCAGAGCCCATCAGAAAATAAAAGCAACCATCCAGAGCACAACAGGAAATAGCAGCAACCATCCAGAGGCTACCAAGAAATAACAGCAACAATCTTGAGCGCATTAGGGAATAACAGCAACCATGCAGAGCCCATCTGGAACTACCAAGTACCATGCAGGAAATAAACGGCATCGACCAAACAAAAAAACCAATGAACAATAACAGCAGCCATACAAAGTGCAGCAATAAACAAGGTTTCCCAATAAAGTTACTACAAAAATATAGAAAGCATGCAATAGTATGTACAGAACCTCCAAAGTGGAGTCAAGCCACCCCCCACCCCCACCCCAACTTTTCTATCAAATAACGTCAAAAGGCTTTTGCCATTGGTATGTGTAAAATGAAACCAAAAAATGGAAAAAAAATAAAAGCAAAAAAACCCTTGTTTTCATTGATGTGCCTGTCAACCCGTCAACACCCTTGTTGACGGGTGTTTATGGCTTATGTCCCTGTCCAATCAGACATTTTGTCATCCTCCCCCCTCTTGCATAACTACCACCTTTGCCGCTGCCCACCCTCATGCCAATGCCCCCACTGATCCCCTTCCCTCTCTGACTGTGAGGATAAACTGGCCTGGACACGCGCCTTGGCTTTTGGCCTACTGCAGTGACAGAGGTTGGTGACTTAAGTGATGGCGGTGGCGCACTGGGGATTAGGTGCCTGTTCAAGCTGTGCTTTTGCTGATGCTGCAGGTTCTTGTCCAATGAACAGCCCGTGACCAAACGGCACTTTTTGCCTGAATGCACTGTTCAATCACCACCTGCTGGTCAAGCGGTGAGAAGTTGTTGGTCGTGGCGCACATTGGTGTGTGTGGGGGGGGGGAGGGGGGGTACAGGTGTTCCTCTCTCATTCCACCTTCGGTTCAGGGGGCCGGAAACGTCCCAAGCACTGCAGGGGTCATTTCAATCGCCTTCACAACAACCAGCCTGAACCGCCCCGACCTGCTTTTCAACTGCAGCAAGTGCTTGTGAAACATGCTCTTTAACCCCGCCCCTTCTAGCCTCGTTGCCCTTGAGGAAAAGCGTGAATCCCGTTCCAGGACGCTCAGAAGAATCCTTCACAGATTAAGTTCATGTTGTACCAGCCCTCGACACTCGACCAGAAGGAATACATTCACAGCGCTGAGGATGAGGAGATCAAGGAGTTGTATTCCGACGAGGACGAGGAAGGGGACAAGGACTCCATCTTGGTTGAGAACAGACGGAGGAATGGCGTCAAGCAATGCCTGAAGAGACCCAAGCCTAAGAAGCTATACCCTTCATATGTGCTGCCGGGATATGAAATGGGCTGCAAGAGTACTACGCCCTGCCGCATCCGAATCCGGTACGGCCGGACGTATCAATTGCTGGTGCGATACCACACGGAGTCATATCTACAGGTACTTTCCCTGTGGCCTGCCTCACGTAGGCAAATACGCCCGGCCCCATGTGTCTGCATCACGGAAGGAAACCGTGTTTTGTTTCTGTTCTTTCTCTCCCACCCAAGAGCAGCCCGACGGACATAGCAGCTGGCCGGTAACCGACGCCCATTGTTCACTTGACAGCGGACCGCACATCATTGCAGTTGGCTGCTCTGGTCCACCGACACGTGGTTTTAGTTGCATTTTGCATCATGTGGTGCATTTGGTGCGAGACGTTACGGTGATTTGCACAGTACGTTTGATGTGTGCCGCGGCGAAGAGGAGGCTGTGGGCGAGAGACAACCAGTCCGGCCCTCCTAAACGGCCTCAAGCCGCCTTTGCTCCCCCACCCAAACTCAAGGCAGTGCCCCAGCAGCACGTCCACGGCCTCTTCTTTTCGTAAGTACACGGACCACAGGGGGGCGCCCGTTCAGATACCAGACCCCTCCCTTGCCCTACCACCGCGACCATTGTTTGCCAAATGCTGGGCGCCACAGGCGCCCGTACAATTTTGTGGTACATACACGCCACAGTAAGAATTTTCAATGCTTCCACACTTGGAAACTCAAAATGTTGAGAATTGGTCGGAGAATCCAAATTTTCAGAAAACGGGTTGACGAAATCATCTTTGGTGCACCCACCTTTGCAGGCCTTATCTCCTCCCCAAACTGGAGACTCTGATGCGGCAGGGATTATTTAGCCATATTGGATTCATATCCGCTCTGGAGACCCCGATACCGCAGGGGTTCTGTAGCCATATTTGACATGGACATTCAGTTGAGAGATCCCTTCCCACAGCCTGTGCAATTGTGTCTTGCTGCTGTGGGTAAGAGGGATTGGCGTGCCGCACATCTTATTTTGTTCTTTTCCTTTTCATGCGATGCTAGCGTGCGTCTTCTGTAATACAGATTAAGTTGGAGGGGGATGAAACTGTGAATTTCGACTGTCTCTCAGCAGCAAAAGACAGCTGCAAAAGAAGCAACTGCGCAGCCGCAAATGGAAGAAAACCGAAAGCGTGCTACGCACCACACTATTGGCGAGCACCAACTACACTGCGCATACCTGTGCTTCGTACCCAGATCTCAAATGATTTGTTTTTCCATCAACATTAACATTAACGTCAATAAGGAAGTAGGCAACCGTTTGCATGACGTGTGCTGTATCCCATGGTGGCTGTGAGCAGCCACAACTAATATTACTCACGCTACATCAAGCAATGTCCACAATCAGAGCGCGTGCTAAACTAACAAGACGCAAATTGATTGAAGACCCGCGCTTTCTTACAGGGGGGAGGTCCAGTTCCATTCGGCGTTCTGCAACGGCGGTTGGCAGTTGAGGACGGCCTTGTTGGTTTCGCTCTGTGGGACGTTGCCCTAGCGATTGGCAGCTGACCGAGCAGTTGCTGAGCAACAGACGTAGCTTGACTGATGGCGCTGCCTCAAAAATTTCATGGACCCCGAGCTCAGAACAGGCGTCTGAGTATCGCTGACATGGGCAAACAGAGTGCGGCAGTTCATAAATAGTGGGCGTTATTGGCCCCGACTTGTCTGCCAGCCGACACTGAGCAATTGCTGCGACGCCCTCTGCATTTCCATATCCCTCCTACGCTCTTCCGCATGTCTCTGCCCTCAGGACCTCTTGAAAGGCGCCATCAATTTAGACCCAAAGGATCCCGACGACAGAAATGAGCTCGAGTTCCGCCGCAACGTCTACTGCAAAGCCGTGAAGGGCATGCGACCTGACGACATGCCGACCAGCGAGCGCGACTCGTGGCGCCAGAGCGCTGCGACTGAGGCACTGAAGTTCTGCCACGACGTGGAGCAGGTGCTCTGGAGTGAATACCGCGTGGTCCTTCCGGCCAAGAGATGCACGCGCGACGAGGACCGCCTGTTTGTAAGGCGTCAGCTGAAAGAAATAGTGGGCCTTGGGGAGTTCTCCCAGGACCCTGAGGCTGCCGAGGACCCGGAGGAGAAAGCTGTATCCAGCGCTGTGTACCTGCAGAGCTGTGCCGTGCAGGTATGGGATTGGATGGTATGCAGGGGGACCGCGATCCATCGGGTTTTGGAGTTCGGGTGGGTGGCAGTGCTGGCTTGACACACTTGACATCAGTAAGTGGGGAGTATCAATACATCAAGCGGGAAGGTATGATTGCATTAGCCAAAACCGTGGTAGAGAAGACGCATCGATGCAAAAACCATCTAATCGCAGTGATCTAGAGGCCTCTGCGAACTAACAATAACAGCCACTTGTCCCTCATCCCTCATCTGCCATGCTCCTTCCTTTGGGCGCCCCCCGTTTTCCCCTGCAACCTTTCCTCTCTGCTTCCCACACTTGTTCCACACCGCGTGGGGCCTGCCTCTCCCTTCGCTTGCTACCCCTTACCTGCTCCCCACACATCCTTGTCCCATTCTCCCCGCACACAGCAGCCCCCCCGCACAATCTTGCCCAACAACTTCACAAAAAAGACATGGACATGGACAGTGTCTGCTGCAACACTTTTTTCCATATGCGGGTTACAACACATGGACATGGACCCTGATTGCACCATCAGTAAGCAACCAGCATTTATGCACCCCTCTCCAAAAAAAACCACTAATATTGCACCCACCCCTTGCGCTCCCTCTGAAGCCTCACAGCCGCCTGCTAGCTTTCCAACGTCCCTGATTTACGTTGCAGGAGGTCATTGTGTGGGTGCCCTGCGGGCTTGTGGAGGGCAATGTCGAGTTTTGGGACCTGCCAGGGCGGGACACCGGCCGTGCGGAGCTGGAGCGGCAGGAGGGCTTGCGGTCGGCCAAGCGGCTGCTGGTGCTGACAGACAACGAGTTGGGGCTTCAGGTTGGCAATCATCCGCATTGGCACCGGGAGCTCTTAGCCGGGCCGCCCCTCAACATTGCGTTCCTTGTGACCGCGGAGAAGAGCGAGGGCAGATTCTCACAGACAATGAAGATGGGGTTCTCCGTCCCCGACGTCCAATCGACGGTCTGGGACAACTCTGCGAAGGTCCACTGCTGCGCCACCTCCTGTACCATATACTTAGGCAACAAGTCCTCCTGTTCCTCTTCGTTGTTCTGCCTTTGAGGAGGTGTGGTGAGATGGGGTACTGGGCGTTCTCCGGGTCCAGCGAATCAATTGGACCGTGTTTGCTGTTGCCCTCGTGGCGTGCCAGGGGGCAGTCCGAGTGTACTCTTCTGTCTTTCAGGACAGGCCTTTAGAGGCCCGTGGGACGGGCTCTCATCATCGGTGACCCTCGCAAAGGCTGTCCTTCCAGACATGGGACAGGGCACCCATACGCGCGCGCCGGTGCATGCCGGTGCATGCGTGGCACGCGGCGCAACACGTTGAGACACACGTCCCAATTCTTGTCTGCTATCGGTGATCGGTCACAAAGAGGGGCGGAGGTGCCTGCAAAGGCAGGTGCGGTGGGAGTTTGTGCGGTGTCCAACGACTGCCCACTCAAAGAGCAGGACCCGGTCGGCCCCGGGACCCGCCATCCCCATCCGCCAACGGTCGGTCAGCTGCCGATCAAAACCTCGGTCGACTGCCGTGCCGTGTGACACGCTCTGCTGCAGCGCATGAGCCATCGCCTGCAAGAACACCATGCCCCCATGGCCCGTAATCACCGCAAGTGTCCCCGATGCCCCCAGGCCTGCGTGGCCCCTTGTGCCTGACTGTCCACCACTTTCTTACCCTTGTGCTACTCTGTGCCGACCGCAGGGGGTCTGGGACTTCATTGAAGACTATGTCGACGCGGACCGGCGGCACGCGCTGCAGGAGACCCCGCTGCTGCGGCCCTATTTCCTGAATTTCTTGGCACGGACGCTGGACCCCCCGCCCCGAAGTGAGACAGTCGAAGCGCAGTTGGACGTGATGCACGGCTATGAGCTCCTGGGGCTCTTGGAGCACTGGCGGTGCCTGTCGGTCAAGAACGGGCTGCAGGACCTTCAGACGTATCTGGAAAAGCTTCGTGCGGCGGACGCGGAGGGCGCTGCGGAGCTCCCAACTGGCGATGGGTCGAAAGCAGAGCACAAGAGGGAGCGGCCGGAGCCACATCCTGAGGAACCACCGCTCAAGCGCCCCCGTCGGACGGAGGGCGCCGAGTCAAGCAGCAGCAGCAGTAATGTATGCGCGACGCCCAGTGAGTCATCTGCTGCTGCGCTCGTGGACAGGGTCGGGCTGGACACCGGCGTGGGACCTTTTCCCGAGGGTGTGCTTGGAGGGGCGGTTGTCAAAACAGTTGGAAGTGGGGACAGCAGAGAGAGGGGGGGGTGTCTGGTGGTTACAAAGCAGTTGCACTACTGCGCTGGCGCCAGCCGAGGGCGGCACCACCCACATGGCATTTGTCTGCTGTTGAAGTCCCTCTCCTCGCCTCCGGTATGGATTTCGATCTTTGTGCCCTGGAGCGAAACACACTGTAGAAGAGCGATTGCGTGAGGAGGAACCGCCCCCCTGCCCCCCCCCCCACTCCGCAGCGGCAGGGCTCCAAGGCCGTCCGTTTTTTCGACAAACACGCAGTGCGTACAAGTGCAGTGCGTACACCCGGAGCTGCTAACCGGCACACTTACTCAGCCTTTATGGCAACCCCCTTCCTGCGTTCTGCAGCATGTTTGTCTTGGGCTGAAAATGGCGTACTCTTTTGCCCCTGAACAGCCAAAGGCGGAGGTTCCGAACCCACCAACACCGCTGGTCATGATCGGACAAAGTAGTCATGTCCCGAAGAACCCACCAGCCGCCGGGCCTTATGTTATGGGCAACACAGTTTTCCGGGGGCGGGGAGGCTGGGGTCTCCCCTACCCGTCCCGCCCTCGACACACATGGTCTTCCTATGCTCCATCCCATCCTCCATCTTGGCCCCAACCTTTAGGACGCAGACTCTACCACCACTGAAGACCGGCTGCGGAAGGTGTACCGCGACCACCGCAATCAGTTGGCCAAGATCGCGGAACTGCCGTTGTACAAGAATGTTTTTGACAAACTTCTGAAGGACATCTGCGACGCAGAGGCCAAGAATGTCGAGCGATGCCTGGACGACGCTGACCCATCGGACCTCCGTAAGGCGCTCTGCGGCTCACGCACCCGAGTCAACCTCTCCAACCTGTTGCTTTCCAATGAGTTCGAGCAGCAGATCCGCAGGGCACTTCAGCCACTGTCGGGTTTGCTGGACAAATTCGGGGCCTCGTTCCGAAATTGCGTGCTGTCCGTATTCACAGACCATCCCGAGACGGACGAATGGCTCAACCGCCACTTCAGCACAGAATTGCTTGTGATGGACCAGTCTATGCCCAGCGATAAGCTGAGCCTGCTTCCGTGGATCCGAGAATGTAGCCGCCAGACCCGTGACGACGCATTCAGAGCAGTGATCAATAAGGCGCTGGCAGGTGCGGCTTGGCATGGGACATGCCCGTTGGAGGCATGAAGTACCAGGGCACGCATTTCATCTGCGACACCACAGGGGCGCCAAGGGCACGAGGGACGATATGGTCATTGCCCCAGGCTCCGACTCAGCAGCACTGCGCCTGCAAGTCAGCTACACCCTGTACCATTCGCTGAATGCTCTGACTGTCCAGCTCATCCGCCGTCCTCTTCCCTCCTCTCAAGTCTCCGTGCCCCACTGTGTTGTGCCCTGCCCCACCTCATGTAACAAGCAGGTCACAAGCTGGACACCTGTTATGCTACACAGCACGCAACCTGCCTTTAGGAACACCTTCTCGTCCCACCAGCTGTACGTGGACGGTGGCAACAAGCCCCTGTTGTTTAAGGGCATGGAACGACTGGCAATAGAGCTCAGACAAGATCGTTGGGTTTTGCTGACATAGTAAACCCAGTAAACCCGCAATACAATGAGCCATGGACCTGCAAACCCCCACTGCGTCCGAGGGGCACAGCACTCCTACATAAAAGTGTTCTTTCTGGCCGTTCGGGACCCCAGATGGCTCTTTCTTACTTGTGGCTACTTTGCCCAGCAGCTGGGGGTACTTGGTGGGTGTTCTAGGGCAGGTTTCGGTCCGGAGGGGGCGGTGTGTTTTAGCAGTCGTGCAAAGCCGTCACAGCGTACAGCATGGCATGCATACACACACAAATAACACGAGCTCAGGGAACGAGGGGTTTTTTATTCCGTGCTCCTGTTGCATCCATCCCCTGCCTACACCAGCAAGAGGGCAAAGCACTCCCATCAGCTGCGGGGCCCAGAGCAACCCCCAACGTGCTGTGAGGCCGGCTGAACACGGGTTGGGTACCCCTGAAAGAGGCAAACAGCAACAGAGTAGAAGCGAATCATCAGGAACAGGATTCCGTGGGTGACTGCTTTAGCACCACCAAAGCCTGCCTGACCCGCAGCTGCTCATTACCTGCTGAATGCCATTGACACATGATCTGTCTAGGTACTCATGTCTATATGTATGAAGGTGGCTGTCTTGGATCCAGTAATCCACAAGAGGGACTTAATGCCGTGCAGCGGGTCGTAACGCTGTGCTTGCCATGTCATACTGGCGCGCCATTGAATGGTGCATACCCCCGGGGGCAAGACGGGCCTGGAATGGATGGCAGGCCTTCGGTCGCTTGGGGAGTGCAGGACGCAAAGGTGATGCACAACGTGCAGAATACACAGATCGCACATGATTCGTAGGATGACATGCTACGAGTGTGAATCGTGCGAATCCGGTCGTCCCACTCTCATGCACGAAACAGTCTGCAGCTGTGGAGGAAGCAGGCGTCGTTGATGTGTCACAAGTGTGACCTCTTGACAACAGCTTTATACCTTCTGCACAAGCCGTCACGTGTGGGGCGCTGAACAATCACCCCCTTGACAGATGCTTCGCTGCCGCACAGTGCATTTGCAGACCTTTCGCTTCACACTCTTGTGCTCCATTCAGAGTTTTCATTTTTGTTTTTTACAATTGTGACTCTCTCCGTGTCTGTTGTGCATGGCCGTCCGGTTGGGAATAGTGGTGCTGGTGCATATTCCCGCTTAGCCTTTCTCCACCGGTATATTTGAGCAATTGTTTAACGAAGGATATTTTGTCGCATTGGCGGGCACCACGTAACCGACGTCGATAGACCGTCAACTGCTGTCGCTTGATCACTCACCAAGGTGAACCACCAGCGACTTGTAGTCCGCTAAAGCTCACTTCCACGTTTCGTGTGACGCATGCCGCAACACTTTAACAAGCCCTGCTTTCCCTTCAGTGTGTGCATGTGTCTCCTGGTTTCCTGGCTGCGGCAGGGGCGCGGCAGCAGTATAACAGTCTGAAGAGAAAGGTTGAGGGCAGTTTGGACCCCGTTGCGAAGCTGAAACGGGGCGTGAAAGGGCTCATGAGGCAAGTGCGGGAACACGTGCAGCGGCGGTGCGACCAGGCCTTCAAAGCGGCGCTGCCAGGGGAGCGCAGCCGCTTCGCCGGGAAGCTTCTGAAGGAAATCCTGCCGCAGGTCCAGGAGCGCCACAACACATCGCGAGGGTACACAGGAATCGTCAATCAGGAATGGCTGCGGCAGCGCTGCTCGGAGCTGCAGGAGCTGATGAAGCGTTTCTCTGACCTCGACAGCCGCAGTTTCAAAGCAGAGGTGGCGCTGTTTTCCTGCGCTGCTGCGTCCTCATACCTGCGGTGCCTCTGTGCTGCTGTGCCTCTGTGCTGCTGTGCCTCCGTGATGATGTGCCTCTGTGCTGCTGTACCCTTGTGCTGCTGTCACTCTGTGCTCCTATACCTCTTTTCTTCTGTGCCTGTGTGCTGCCGTGACCATCTGCTGACGTGCCTCTGTGCTGCTGTACCGCTGTACTGTTGTGCCCATGTCCAGTTTTGCCTCTGTGCTGCTGTGCGTCTGTGTTGCTGTGCCTCTGTGCCGCTGTGCCCTTAAGGGCGGCTAGACCTGCGCAAGGACCTGGCAGCGGCTTGGGAAGTGGGGAACCTACAGCGGTACCTCGCCCACCTCCCGGAGGTGGCCCCCTTCACCCGGCCCTCCCGGGGGGCCTTCCGCTGCCTATACGGGCCAGCCCACCACCAGTCCAGCCGCGGTTTTTCGCCCACGTGGACGTGGCTCCGCGGACCCGAGTCAAGGTAGCCTTGGACCAATTCCGGCAACGACACCAGAAGACGCTACGGGCTTTGACGCCGGCGGATATTAGGAACATCACGGGGTGGGTTGAACCACCGAGCCCGCTGGGCCTGCCTACGGCGACGCCCCCGCGTCTGCGCCGCATCCTTCAGCGCACCGGCAACACAGCGCCGGCGCAGGATCGGTTGCAGTGCTGGATGCTGCGGGAAATGGACGACGACGGCCTCGACATCGTGTGCGAGATCGTTAACCGCTACATGAAAGGGGAGCACCCGGAGGCCCTGGCACGAGGGGACCTCCACCTTCTCCCGAAGAACCCCCCCCATGGTATCGGGGCCAATGACCGCCCGCTCACCAACCTTGTTCTTCTGCGCAAGGTTGTGGGCCTGGTGGTAAAGGAGGAGGAGCGGCCTTGGCTCCGGGTGCACGGCTTCCTACCCCCCTGCCAGTTTGCCTTATGGCCAGGTACGTCCGTATGGGACATCCTCCGTGTGCTCCACGATTACTTCTGGCATCGGTGGGGCTCGGGGGGAGAGGCCTGGCCCGACCTGGACGATGTCCGACACGCTTTCGGATCTCCGGACCACATGTCTCAGGACTCGGTACACCAGGTGGTGGGCTACGGCCCGGACCTGTGTCGCCTGCACCGCTCTCTGGTGGAGGACATGCGCCTCGACATGGGCGGCACGGACGATGTCGACCACGCCGACCGATGGTTTGATGCGGGCTCCGGGCAAGGTTGTCCTCTCTCCCCATTGGACTACGCACCCATGGGGGAGGTCTGGGCGAGGATGGTGTCCAAAGCCTACCCCGGGGTGCACACCCCGGCCGGCCTACTACACAGCTTGGCCTTGGCTGACGACACGGTTTGGCTAGGAGGCTCCTCGGAGGACGCGTCCGCCATCGCTGGGGCCCTTCCCGCCGCGGAGGACGCCGTAGCCCTCGGTTCTGACGTATCTAAGATGCACGTGCTACGCACATGGATGGAGGGGCAGCGAATTCGGTACGGGGTACTTTCGGTCTGGATGAATGGGGTCCGGTTACCCGTATTGGAGTCGGAATACATCCGATCCCTGGGGCGGCACGCCCTCCCGCATACCTACCACAAGGAGGACTTCCGCAAGCTTATGACGGCGGCACACCGTGCATCAACGGTGATACCCCTTAAGTCCCTGCGGGCGCAATAACCCCCGGCCATGTATAACCCGAAGGGTGGCGGCATGGCGCGTTTTCAGGCCGGGGTCCGCCCCCCCCCCCGTCAGGGTGTGGCATCTAGCGGACCTACCCGCCGTTTCTGCCCTGCGCGCGGTCGTGGGGGAGAACTTACCGGCACATCGCCTGCTTGGGCCGGTGCAGGCGGGTCTCTCGGGCATATTGCCTCTGGGGCCCGACATGTTGACCACGTTCGTGCTCAACTACGCCCACCAGTTGAACCACCCCAACACCCTCACCCGCGCCTTTGCCAGGTGGGGGCTCATGTGAGCCCTCTGGCGGTTTAGCCCGGACATGCCGTGCGTGCTACGGGGTCTGGCGGACTGCGACTGCCACCCCACGGACCAGGATCGTTTCCTCCGGTACACCTGGCTCATGGATATCCGGGTCTGGGCTGTCCCGTAGAGCCATCACATGGAGGTGCCCAAGCACCCCCTGGGAACGGTGGGCACCGCATGCGAGGTGGACGATGCCCACGCGGCCCTGGCGGCCGGCTACAGGGACTAGTTATGCACCCGTAGGGCGGGGTGGCAATCATGTTTTCGTGGACCGGAAACTCTTCCCCCGTGGCCCCGGCACGTGCAGTGGGCCCGGGAGCTGCACCCTAAGGGTATTACCCTGCGAGATGTGCCGAACGAGGCGGGTTTCGTACAGGACGCCTCTTGGTACCCCAACCATACGGCCGGTGGTGGCTTAGTGGTGGTGTGGGAAGTGCTGCGGGCGCGCGGGGCCCACCGCGTGGTTTGGGGCACCCGGGGCCCACAGTGGTCCTTCCACGATAGCAAAGGGTACATCGACGCGGTCCAGTCCCGGAACCCGGGGTCCTCTCCGCTCTTTGACAACCTGCTACAGGCCTGCCGGGGGTTCTTGGCCGAGGGGTTTTGTGCTCCCCGGCACCTGTACTCCCACCGCGTCGGCACCTTTCTGGACTCCCTGTTGGATACGGCCGACGGAGAGGCGAAGAGACAGGCCGCGAAGGCCCAGCCTGGGGTGGGCTGGATCCAGGGGCTTCAGACGCCCCGGGTCTGTTTCGCCCACAATACCGTCCAAGTGCACAACCTGGACCGCCTAGTTGAAACCGCGGCCCGCCGCCTGTGGGGTCTCCACATGGAGGCCCCCGAACAGGCGGTGCGCAAGTCCCTGTCGGTATATCACACAGTCACAGAACGCGGATTGATTCAGTGGGGGGCCCACCTCCGCATGGCGCGGCGTGAAGGCCTGGGACATGCGGGGGACACACGCCCCTGCCCCGCTTGCCTCAGAGAGGTGGGGACTCGACATTGGGTCTCTGCTTGCCCATGGCGGCACTTATTTCGGTTGGCCGTGCATACCTAGTTAGACATGCGTTTGGACACCTTATGCGCGCGTTGGTAGCGGCACGCGGTATCTTCTTGGGGCGTCATAGTCCTGTATGGTCCGGATGCCTTTGCCCCCAGTGTCGGCTCGCCGGATGACGATGACCCCCATCCCGGACCGGGGGTCCGCACCGTATACCTGGACCCTTTCGGCGACTGGGAGCCCGAGGATCTGGGGTATCCGTATGACCGGGGGCTGGTGGTGGGGGCAGCGCGTGCTCGCCATCGTGGTAAACTTCTGGGATGCTCTGGATTGCAAGCGCGGGATGCCCGTCATCCCGGCGGCTAGAGAGGTCTACTACCGAGACGGTGACGGGCAAACATGGGATCTGGCGATCCGGGTCCCTGAGCGGTTTGACCCGACCTCCTATGAGTGGGGGAGTCGGCCGGCAATGGCTGGATTTTGGCCTGGGGCGAGCCTGCTGCAGCCCGTTTGCGAGCGCGGGCGGCTCTCCGCCGTCATGCCTCGGGGGCAGCAGCCGCCCCCTCATCGGGGCGGGCCGCAACGGGTCTTTTGGTACTCAGACCAGGCGTTGCCCAGGGCCGTGGGGCGTTGGCCCCGGGAGGTCCGTGGGGCGCAGGTGGTCATCATCGACGGGCTGGGTGGCCTTCCAACGCGGCGGTTGGTTTGGCTCATCACCTATGGGCCGCCACTCCGCTACATGGGGTTGTATGAAACGAGAGGTTCCCACGACCGCCGACTAGTGCGCCGGCCGCGGGATATGCTGCTGGCCACTTTGCGCATGGCCGGTTACCAGCCGCGGGTCACATACCAACTGTTGGGACTCGCCCTTCGACCCTCTCGCTAAACCCCACGGCACACCACGCCCCAGGTACGTTCCCGGGGACAGGGCTGGAGGGGTTCGAGGGTACAGGTCCAAGCGCGGACAACTCCGGCAGGAGTGCTGTGTGACAGGGGGGGGGGGATCAGGCTACGGACCAAGCCCCCGAGACCTGCCGGCCAAACGCCGCCCAGTCGGTAGTCCCTGGCGTGCTAAGGGCCCACACCCGTGAGATTGCGTCCCTCTTCCCGTGGGGGGGTGGCGGACTGTGCCGGAAGTGGAGCCGGCGCTCTGCCTCACCCCCCGGCGCCATGCCCCGGGGGGGGTTCCAGCAGCGTGTAAGGCGGTATTGTTGTGCGGGCCAGGGGACAAGGGGAGGAGACGAAGAGGAGAGCCGCCGCCATGATGCTTAGCCGGACGGGTTGGGACAGAAACCCCCCTCTCGGTCGCGGTCAAACCGGTGTGGGCCGGCGGGCACCATGGGGATGTGCCGCAGGTGCGCCCTACCGGGGGACCGCATCTCCTCTTCCTCCTCCTCCTCTCTGTGCTGTTGTGCCCATGTGCCGCTTTCCCGACGTGCCTCTGTGCTCATGTGCTGCTGTGCCTCTGTGCTGCTGTGCCTATGTGCTGTTGTGCCTATGTGCAGTTGTGCCTCTGTGCTGCTGTGCCCATGTGCTGCTGTGCCCATGTGCTGCTGTGCCTCTGTGCTGCTATGCTGCGGTGCCTCTGTGCTACTGTGCTGCTGTGCCTCTGTGCAGCTGTGCCCCTGTGCTGCTGTGCCCCCTGTGCAGTTGTGCCTTTGCGTTGTTGTACCCGTGTGCTGTTGTGCCTCGTTGCTATTTGGAAGCAGTCGGACTATGGCCTCACTCCTTATTGGGCCGGGTGTGTCAAGAAACAATTTGGTAAAAATCCCGATGTGGACGCCTTCAATAGGGTCCCAGGTACGGCCCAGGCCACCCGTTGGGTTTCGCCTAGCGATGATTTCTTTTCCAGCCCCGCGGACCCATCCAAATTGTATTGGATGTGCCCGCCGTACCATCGGTTTTCCGATTGTGTCAAGAAAATTCGGCGCAGCTCCGCCTCTGCACTGCTCTGCGCATGTGCTGCTGTGCCCCTGTGCTGCTGTGCCTTTTTGCTGCTGTGCCCCTGTGCTGCTGTGCCTTTTTGCTGCTGTGCCTTTGTGCTGCTCTGCCCATGCACTGTTGTGCCCCTGTGCTGCTGTGCCTTTTTGCTGCTGTGCCTCTGTGCTGGTGTGCCCATGTGCTGTTCTGCCCATGTGCTGCTGTGCCTCTGTGCTGCTGTGCCCCTGTGCTGCTGTGCCTTTGTGCTGCTCTGCCCATGTACTGCTGTACCTCTGTGTTGCTGTCCCTCTGTTATGCTGTTCGTCTGTGCTGCTGTGCCTCTGTGCTGCTGTGCCTCTGCGATGCTGTGCCTCCGTGCTGCTGTGCCCATGTGCTGCCGTGTGTCTGCGCTGTTGTGCCTATGTGCAGCTGTGCCTCTGTGCTGCTGAGGTCATGTGCTGCTGTACCGCTGTGCTGCTGTGCGTCTGTGCTGCTATGCCCATGTGCCTCTGTGCCTCCGTGCTTGTGTGCTGCTGTGACCATCTGCTGCCGTGCCTCTGTGCTGCTGTACCTCTGTGATGCTGTGCCTCTGTGCCCCCACACCTCTGTGCTGCTGTACCTCTGCGATGCTGTGCCTACGTGCTGCTGTGCCTCTGTGCTGCTCTGCGTCTGTGTTGCTGTGCAGATGTGCGCTGTTCCTCTATGCTCCTATGCGCATGTGCCGCTGTGCGCATGTGCTGCTGTGCCTCTATGCTGCTGTACCGCTGTACTGCCGTGCCCATGTCCAGTTTTGCCTCTGGGCTGCTGTGCCTCTGTGTTGCTGTGCCCGTGTGCTGCCGTGTCTCTGTGCTACTGTGCCCATGTGCCGCTGTCCCGATGTGCCTCTGTGCTCATGTGCTGCTGTTTCCCTTTGCTGCTGTGCCTATGTGCTGCTGTGCCCCTGTGCAGTTGTGCCTCTGTGCTGCTGTGCCCATGTGCTGCTGTGCCTCCGTGCTGCTGTGCGCATGTGCTGCTGTGCCTCTGTGCCTCTGTGCTGCTGTGCAGCTGTGCCTCTGTGCAGTTCTGCCTCTGTGCTGCTGTGCCGCCTGTGCAGTTGTTCCTCTGCGCTGTTGTACCCTTGTGCTGCTGTGCCTCGTTGCTATTTGGAAGCAGTTGGACTATGGCCTCACTCCTTATTGGGCCGGGTGTGTCAAGAAACAATTTGGTAAAAACCCCGATGTGGACGCCTTCAATAGGGTCCCAGGTACGGCCCAGGCCACCCGTTGGGTTTCGCCTAGCGATGATTTCTTTTTCACCCCCGCGGACCCAACCAAATTGTATTGGATGTGCCCGCCGTACCATCGGTTTTCTGATTGTGTCAAGAAAATTCGGCGCAGCTCCGCCTCTGCACTGCTCTGCGCATGTGCTGCTGTGCCCCTGTGCTGCTATCCCTTTTTGCTGCTTTGCCTCTGTACTCCTCTGCGCATCTGCTGCTGTGCCCCTGTGCTGCTGTGCCTTTTTGCTGTTGTGCCTTTGTGCTGCTCTGCGCATGTACTGATGTGCCCCTGTGCTGCTGTGCCTCTGTGCTGGTGTGCCCATGTGCTGCACTGCCTCTATGCTCTTGTGCCTCTGTGCTGCTGTGCCTCTGTGCTGCTTATTTGTCTGTGCCCCTGTGCCTCTGTGCTGCTGTGCCTCTGTTATGCTGTTCCTCTATGCTCCCATGGCTCTGTGTCGCTGTGCCTCTGCGATGTTGTGCCTCTGTGCTGCTGTGCCCATGTGCTGCCGTGTGTCTGCGCTGCTGTGCCTATGCGCAGCTGTTCCTCTGTGCTGCTGTGCGCACGTGCTGCTGTGCCCATGTGCTCGTGTGCCCATGCGCTGCTGCGCCTGTGTGTTGCTGTGCCTCTGTGCTGGAGTGCCTCTGTCCTTCTGTGGCTGTTTGTTGCCATGCCTTCGTGCTGCTGTGCCTCTGCGCTGCTGTGCCTGTGTGCTGGTGTGCCCATGTGCTACCGTGCCTCTGTGCTGCTGTACCTCTGTGCTGGTGTGCCTATGTGCTACTATGCCCATGTGGTGCTGTGTCTCTGTGCTGCTGTGCCTATGTCCAGCTATGCCTCTGTGCTGCTGTGCCCATGTGCTGCTGTGTCTTTGTGCTGCTGTGTGTATGTGCTGGAGTGCCTCTGTGCTGCTGTGGCTGTGTGCTGCTGTGCCTTTGTGCCCCCATGATGCTGTGCCCATGTGCGCCGTGCCTCTTTGCTGCTGTGCCTCTGTGCTGCTGTGCCCATGTGCTGATGTGCCTCTGTGCTTTTGTTCCCGTGTGCTCCTCTGTCTCGTTGTTGCCGTGCCTCTGTGCTGCTCTGCCCATGTGCAGCTGTGCGTCTGTGCAGCTATGTCCATTTGCTGCTCTGCGTCTGTGCTGTTGTCCCCCTGTGCTGCCGTGCCTATGTGCTGCTGTGCCTCTGTGCTGCTGTACCTCTTTGCTGCTGTGCCTCCATGCTCCTCTGCCCATGTGCTGCTGTGCCTCTTTGCTGCTGTGCCTCTGTGCTGCTGTGCCTCTGTGCTGCTGTGCCCATGTTCTGCTGTGCCCATGTGCTGCTGTGCCTCTGTGCTGCTGTGCCTCTGTGCTACTGTGCGTCTTTACTGCTGTGGCTTCCGTGCTGCTGCGCCCATGCGTTGCTGTACCTCCCTGCTGCTTTGCCTGTGTGATGCTGTGCCTCTGTGCTGATGTGCCTGTGTGCTGCCCCGCCCATGTGCTGCTGTGCCTCTGGGCTGCTGTCCCTCTGTGGTGCTGTGCCCATGTGCAGCTGCGCCCATCTGCCGCTGTGCCTCTGTGCTGCTGTACCTCTGTGCTGCTGAGCCCATGTTCTGCTGTGCCCATGTGCTGCTGTGCCCATCTGATGCCCTGCCCATGTGCTGCTGTGCCCATGTTCTGCTGTGCCTCTGTGCTGCTGTGCCCCTGTGCTGCTGTGCCTCTGTGCTGCTGTACCTGTGTGCTGCTGTGCCTCTGTGCTGCTATGCCTCGGTGCTGCTGTGCCTCTGTGCTGCTGTGCCCATGTGCTGCTGTGCCCATCTGCTCCTGTGCCCATGTGCTGCTGTGCCCCTGTGCTGCTATGCCTCTGTGGTGCTGTGCCTGTCTTGTGCTGTGCTCATGTGCTGCTGTGCCTCTGTGCTCCTGTGCCTCTGTGCTGTTGTGCCTCTGTGCTGCTGTGCCTGTGTGCTGCTGTGCTTATGTACTGCTTTGACTCTGTGCTGCTGCACCTCTGTGCTGCTGTGCCTGTGTGCTGCTGTGCCTGTGTGCTGCTGTGCCTGTGTGCTGCTGTGCCCATGTGCTGCTGTGCCTCTGTGCTGCTGTGCCCATGTCTTGCTGTGCGTCTGTGCGCCGTGCCTCTGTGCTGCTGTGCCGATCTGCTGCTGTGTCTCTGTGCTATTGTGCTCATTTGCTGGTCTGTGTCTGTGCCGCTCTGCATCTGGGCTGCTGTACTTCTGTGCTGCTCTGGCCCCGTGCTGCCGTGCCCATGTGCTGCCGTGCCCATGTGCTGCTGTGCCTGTTTCCTGCTGTGCCTCTGTGCTGCTGTGCCTCTGTGCTGCTGTGCCTCTGTGCTGCTGTGGCCGTGTGCTGCTGTGCCTCGTTGCTGCTGTGCCTCTGTGCCGCAGTGCGTCTGTGCTGCTGTGCATTTGTGCTGCTGTGCCTCTGTGGTGCTGTGCTGCGGTGCTGCTGTGCCTCTGTGCTGCTGTGCCTGGTTGCTGCTGTGCCTCTGTGCTGCTGTGCCGCTGTGCGTCTGTGCTGCTTTGCCCATGTACTGCTATGCCTCTGTGGTGCTGTGTGCATGTGCTGCTGTGCCCATCTGCTGCTGTGCCTCTGTGCTGCTGTGCCCATTTGCTGCTGTGCCTCTCTGCTTTTGTGCCGTTGTGCTGTGCCCCTGTGCTTCTATCCATGGCCGTGTTTGCTGATGCCCCCCTCGCCATGCGCTGTCATGATCTTCTATGTCTCTCGCGTGTGCTCCCTTTTTCTCTTCCTTCCACGTTGCCACCCTGCCACTGTTCCCTGTGCCCTTATTGCCCCCCCCCCCTTCCTTGTCTATGTGCCCCTGTTCCTACATCTCCCTCACTTTCGGACCCCTTCCCTTGCCGCCCCCCCCATGTAGCCCTATGCCCCAGTGCTCCAACACCTGTTCAGGACCCGAAATTTCACCCATGCTCTCACGTCAAAAGCAGTACGGCCCTGGCGAAAGACCCCCAGGCCCTCAAATATGTGCAGTTTCAGAACCAGCTGTTGCTGTACTTTAGGGCGTTGGGGAGGCAGTGTCTGCCCAAGTACGTGGAGGTGCGGCGTGCGGAGCTGCACGCCGGCGCCCCACTCACGGTCCTGCGCCCTGTCTCGTACGGGGGCGACTCCACCCCCATACGCCGGTCCACGACCAAGTTGCAGCAGATGTGCCGCTGGTGTGTGGATTGCACTGCAACCCTGCCCCTGGGGCACTGGTCACTCCGATCTTCATAGTCAGTCACTGCCGTACACATTCTTCGCATTGAGAAAGACGGTTTGGGTTCAGGGACGGAATTGCAAGAGGTGGAAGAATTGGAGGTTGACGCGGGGCTTGCAAGGGATTTGTGTCCGGATTGCTGCTGCAGGGTGCACGAGCCGAGCTGCACTGCTAGAGCTCCAGCCCCTGCACTTTTGGCCGCTTTTTGCAATTGCTTTGCCAAATTTGCCACATTATGATCATTCTTGCCTGCACAAAGCCGAACCATCTCGGGGTCAATGGCTGGTTCAATGTTGCCACTGGCAGGGGGTGGAATCACAATCCGTGAGCGGGACCCTTGTCCAACGCTATAAATGGGGGAGGAAGAGAGCCCAGAGAACAATCAGGATGCATAAATATAGGCTACACAACCCCTGGCTTCTTAGGGTTCCCAAAGCAAGGAGGAATTGAAGCACCCGTGTGAACACTGTGTGGGCCAAAACCCTCAACCCCTTTCTATATCTCTTTTCACACAAAATCCAATATGTGATCAAAGGAATTGAATTAAATTGTAGAGCCTAAACCCCGAGTAACTTGTAGGAAAGGGTCAGGGTCTAGGGTTTGTGTATGTTGTAATTCGTGTAATTTTTTTTTTTCTCGCTGTAAATGCGCGTAACAAAAAAACCGTATAGTCGTGTATTTTTTTTTTTCCGCTGTAAGTCGTGTAAGCCGGCTTACACGACTTACAGCAAAAAAAAAAAATTACACCACCTGACGGTTTTTTTGTTACACGCATTTACAGCGGAAAAAAAAAATTACACGATTTACAGCAAAAAAAAAAATTACACGACCTGACGGTTTTTTTGTTACACGCATTTACAGCGAAAAAAAAAATTACACGACTTACAGCAAAAAAAAAAAATTACACGACTTACAGCAAAAAAAAAAAATTACACGACCTGACGGTTTTTTGTTACACACATTTACAGCAGAAAAAAAAAGCGTCAGGGGTTATGTAGCCACCTTGCCCACTTGTGGGCCACTTCTGATTCTGCCCCCTGCTCTGCAGCGGTTGGGCTCCCCGATACGGCAGGGGTGAGGTAGCCAATTTGCCCACTTGTGGGCCACTTCTGGTTCTGCCCCCCGCTCTGCAGCGGTGGGGCTCCCCGATACGGCAGGGGTGAGGTAGCCAATTTGCCCACTTGTGGGCCACTTCTGATTCTGCCCCCCGCTCTGCAGCGGTGGGGCTCCCCGATACGGCAGGGGTGAGGTAGCCAATTTGCCCACTTGTGGGCCACTTCTGATTCTGCCCCCCGCTCTGCAGCGGTGGGGCTCCCCGATACGGCAGGGGTGAGGTAGCCAATTTGCCCACTTGTGGGCCACTTCTGATTCTGCCCCCCGCTCTGCAGCGGTGGGGCTCCCCGATACGGCAGGGGTGAGGTAGCCAATTTGCCCACTTGTGGGCCAATTCTGATTCTGCCCCCCGCTCTGCAGCGGTGGGGCTCCCCGATACGGCAGGGGTGAGGTAGCCAATTTGCCCACTTGTGGGCCACTTCTGATTTTGCCCCCCGCTCTGCAGCGGTGGGGCTCCCCGATACGGCAGGGGTGAGGTAGCCAATTTGCCCACTTGTGGGCCACTTCTGATTCTGCCCCCCGCTCTGCAGCGGTGGGGCTCCCCGATACGGCAGGGGTGAGGTAGCCAATTTGCCCACTTGTGGGCCACTTCTGATTCTGCCCCCCGCTCTGCAGCGGTGGGGCTCCCCGATACGGCAGGGGTGAGGTAGCCAATTTGCCCACTTGTGGGCCACTTCTGATTCTGCCCCCCGCTCTGCAGCGGTGGGGCTCCCCGATACGGCAGGGGTGAGGTAGCCAATTTGCCCACTTGTGGGCCACTTCTGATTCTGCCCCCCGCTCTGCAGCGGTGGGGCTCCCCGATACGGCAGGGGTGAGGTAGCCAATTTGCCCACTTGTGGGCCACTTCTGATTTTGCCCCCCGCTCTGCAGCGGTGGGGCTCCCCGATACGGCAGGGGTGAGGTAGCCAATTTGCCCACTTGTGGGCCACTTCTGATTCTGCCCCCCGCTCTGCAGCGGTGGGGCTCCCCGATACGGCAGGGGTGAGGTAGCCAATTTGCCCACTTGTGGGCCACTTCTGATTCTGCCCCCCGCTCTGCAGCGGTGGGGCTCCCCGATACGGCAGGGGTGAGGTAGCCAATTTGCCCACTTGTGGGCCACTTCTGATTTTGCCCCCCGCTCTGCAGCGGTGGGGCTCCCCGATACGGCAGGGGTGAGGTAGCCAATTTGCCCACTTGTGGGCCACTTCTGGTTCTGCCCCCCGCTCTGCAGCGGTAGGGCTCCCCGATACGGCAGGGGTGAGGTAGCCAATTTGCCCACTTGTGGGCCACTTCTGATCCTGCCCCCCGCTCTGCAGCGGTGGGGCTCCCCGATACGGCAGGGGTGAGGTAGCCAATTTGCCCACTTGTGGGCCAATTCTGATTCTGCCCCCCGCTCTGCAGCGGTGGGGCTCCCCGATACGGCAGGGGTGAGGTAGCCAATTTGCCCACTTGTGGGCCACTTCTGATTCTGCTCACAAAGTGTGGCGTACCCTGGTAGCATGGTTGCAATGTGTGTACCACGTCTTCCGAAACTTCAAAAGAGCTCTGTCCCAGAGCCTACCCGGGGCCGCTTTCAAGAAGGAGCGTCTTGCACTGTATCAATGCCTCCAGACAATACGGTGTAGTTGGTCTCCCAAGGTTAAGAATGCCGGGTGGAATGCCTTGACCAACCGTCCTTCTACCCGTCCAGAACACTTGGCACATATCAAGGAGCAATATGTGGACCAGCGGTCGAACTGGGCAGTTGGTGACTCTCCTGCCGGCATTCCTGCGGCCACCCCTTCTGAGCCGCATGCACATATGCTGAAGGTGGTCACCGACCATCGAAGGTCCACGTTGGTGGAATTCTTGCAAGTCACATTGCCAAAGATTGCCAAGCAATGGACTAGCCGCCCTTTTGCCTTTTCTGGACGTGCCCCACAACCCGAGCCGTGGATGTGGCAAGAGAGCCAAGCACTGCAGATGTCAGGGTCATTTTTCAACGATGGCGACGCCCTTTTTTTCGACCAAGGAGATTCCTCAAAAAAACGAGGCTTGAACGGACAACCCATTAAGGAGTATCGACCCATTGATGGTCCTGCCGTGGCCGAATGGAAAGCCACGTTGCGTAAGATAGAGGAAGGGACCTCAATTACGTGGGAGGTGTTTGTAGCCTTTCTCCGCATCCACCGCGTGACAGCAGATGGTTGTACTTGTGCAAACTATTGCACGTTCGCGATGTGTGAGGGTGTGTTGCTGTGGCTCCTCGTAAAAGAACCGAATTTTAAGGTACCCTCTCAATACTCTTGGGAGATTGTTGCCCAACGCCCTTTTAAGTTGGGCCGCATTGAGCGCAAGGTGACTGCACGTGCGGAGCCATCAACAAAGGTTCGCACCCGGCAGTCCGAAAAACTTGCATCCCAAAAGAAAAAGGCACTTGCAAACCGCCGCAGGAAGGTGGTGGCCGGTAGCGATACCGATAGCGACGCTAATGTCTCCACGCTTGCTCTGAACGCACCCAGTGCTGATGAGTCTACGTCTACTACCGTTGCTGCACCCATGGAGGTGCATCGGAGAACTCTGCATTGCCTTAATCTCTTCCGGCCACCTTATGTGTGTGGCCAATGTCACAAGACCGTGTACTTGTGGTGCATGCATTGTGAGGGGTGTGGCTTTTGCCTACACACTTTGGAGTGTCCAGTTCGTGGAAGGGCCCACCCCAGCACGGACAAGTGGCTTTTTCAAAAGTGGTGTCAGGAGGTAGACGTTGAGGAGGTTTTGACCGCCACCCTCCCCAACGAGCCCGTGTCCGGTGACGAGGAGTTGGACGTCCTTTCTAATCCTCTATTGGTGGTGGAGCACCGGGGTACTTTTTCCAATGTGCCCCTTGTCCCAATGGGTGCCGGTTTTGTGGACTACGTGCTCAACATTGTTAACGCTGATCGTGCTGTGCGGGTCGCTCAAGCGCCCGGTGATGATGTGGAGGGCGTGATCGAGCTTGCTGGCCCTCCTGAGTCCCCCCCCAGCACCCAAGTTGAAGGTGCACTTTCGGCTAAGGAGGACAGTGTTCAGGCCACCCCCACCCCACTCGAAGGCAAGGAGGCCTCCGCCGAGCAGAGCGTGGAAAGCCCGGAGGCCAGGCCGCAACCTTCCGTGGACACTCCCACCGAGGAGGAGGACACCCGTCCCAAGGTCCTCATCCGTGGAGAGTGGCGCAAGGTGCCGGATGGCTACCCAGCAGATGCATCTGGCCAGCTGGAGCGTGACCAGCTTTTCATTGATGACCTGTGCAAGCAGGTAGTTCCAGAGTTGCGCGCCGCTTGTCAGCTTAACGCCAATCCTGGTGCAAAGCCCAAGTCCGGTGACACAAAAACGGACTTGATCTACAAGCGTGCATTCTGCAACTACTTGTAGCGGGTGCATGTTTTGTGGGCCGTATTTTCCTCCGCCGTTTGGTGTACCAATGGTGGAGCGTATAAGATTGCTATAATATTGGCCCCATGCCAGTGCCTTGGTGGCCTATAATGGTGGCAGTAGCGTTGGCCATGGCCCTGTCGGGACTCTTTTTCTTGGGCCTGATTTTGTTCCCAGTGCAGGCACACTGGATGTTGGCCATGGCCCTGTCAGGACTCTTCTCTTGGGCCTGATTTTGAGTCTAGTGCCAATGACAACATGTGAAACTATGTTATATTGGCCGAGTCCCAACTAATTGGTGGCCACGCGGAGTACTATGTGCTTTGTGGACTCGGCGTCCCATCGTTAAGGTCGCTATGGGGTGCCGTACGGAACCGGCAGCTGTACATATTGCGCATGTATTGCAAAGGTTGGATTTCTTTCAATTTTTCAATTTTTTTTATAATTTACACAACTTACAGCAAAAAAAAAAATTACACGACTTACAGCAAAAAAAAAAATTCAATTTTTTTTTATAATTCACACGACTTACAGCAAAAAAAAAATTTACACGCATTTACAGCATAAAAAAAAAATTACACGACTATACGGTTTTTTTGTACACGACTTACATTTTTCACCTAGGGTTTTCATAGTTGCCGACACACAAAGATTGGCACTATGCACACACTGCGTGAACCGCATTCCCGTGTTCCAGTGCATCATAGTCAAGCTAACCTCATTCAATTCAGTGCTCAGTTGTACATCAAATATGTTTTAACTTGAATCACAGTATATTGAATACGTGGAATCAATGTTTTCGCTGAAAGTGACCTGCATGGGTTGGCTTAAAAATGCACTATTTTGGGCGACCCTTGACGGTCGCATGGGACCCTTGGGCCAGGGTTGGGTGATCATTTGGTGATGATGGAAGTACATATAAACTCATAAATGGGGTGGCACGTTGCACCAATTAGGCTCCCCAAGTGTTGCTAATTTGCCTCTAAAAGCGCTATTTTGGGCTTATTTGCACTCAGGTGGGCAGACATTCCTTGTCTTAATGCGTCCACTATGCGTTGATCTGGACCCCAGGGCGCATGGAAACCAATGGGAGCTGTGCAGCACCATTTAGGCCTCCTTAGTGCTATTGACCACCAGGCTGTTTCGGGCTTATTTGCACCGTGGTAGGCAAATTTTGGTTGGCCTATTGTGGTTACTATGTGTGGATCCGGACCCACGTCCCAACGCACTTGTTTCCTCTATCTGGACCCTCCGCAGCCCCTGAGCTCTTGGGCTTCACTCATGGCGAAGCCAAATGAGGAGTCCAGCCACTGGGCCCCCACAAGTTGGGATCGATGGCATGGTGGGGCCTCCAGGGTCGTGTCATTGCTTTTGAGGTCATGTATCCGTGCGACCTGTAAACCCCTGCCCTTAAGAAAGTTGATGGCAGCACCCATGTGCAACCCATCCACCAGCCCTAGCTGTTTGCTCACGTGTGAGCAAGTATGTCGGTATGCACCCAGGGCACCTGACTTTGGGATTGCTCAGAGCTCCTCTGTCACTACTTCCTCTGGGCTTTAGACTGTTGTTATGGCCATCCGTGGGTTGTCATCAAAGCTAGGGCACTACAAACTGCCTTGTCTCGCACTTAGGAAGCTCCCTCACTATGGGCCCCAGGAAGGTGCTCCCCTTTTGTTTGAAAGGCAAGTTCGTTAGCTTTTACTTGCAAGACATTTCCCTTCTGCTTCAAAGCTTTTGTGAAGGACATCCCAGCTGAGCAGTTGGGGTTATATCTCATGGTCAGAAGCAAAAGCAACGGGCAGTAACACACAGAAAACGAAAACTCAGGGTAGGGCAGCGCGCACGCACACATGCGCACACACATACTGCACAATGTAAGCAGAAGTCGGGTGATTTTTGGTTTCTTCTAGCACGTTGGTGGCGTGTTCTCCGTGACACACACCACCCTTGAGCCCCGTGCCACCTCGGGGAGAAAGCTCATGGAAAGTCAAGCGTGCAGTCTGAAAGTTATGCACTTTTGAGTGGTTGCAATCCAGTACCTCTTGGTAGGTGGCTGTGTTAAGCAAGGTTAGTTCAAAGGTGCACCTACACCTTCGCTTAGCTCGATTTGTTCTCGCCCCTGCCCCCTCCTCTGAAGCCGATCAAGCCACTGTCAAGCTCCTTAGGTTCTAGGTCCAAGAAGCTCAAGAACCTTTTGCCACAGTAGTGACCCCTCCCTCTTTTTTTTTCCTCGACAGTAGTATTGATTGTTTCAGCGCCCCGTGCGCGCCCGGTCCACCCTTTGATCATGGACCCCCCCCCCTCCTGCCGGCAGGTTTGAGGACTTGCAAAGCGAGGCTTGTAGTGGACAAGAGAGACCAGGTCTGCATGAAATCCCTGTGGAACGGATGTTCCTTGCCAGCCTCAATACTGAGAGCAGCCTCCTTGTGGCGCTGCTACTGAGCATGGGCTACAACCCGACGATTCAGATGCAGCATTGGCTGCGGCGCACGCTGCAGGACGTGGTGGAGCGTGTGGTCAAACTGAGGGATCTGGTGGCGTCCAAGGGGAGCAACCATTGGATCGTGGCATGGCTTGTGGCCTGGGTCCTGCGCTTTGGGGCGCGGCTCAATGTGCACGGCGGACGCATGCCTCTGGCCCTGCACTGCGGCCCTCTGAAAGTTGAGTTCAGGCCGCCCCAAGACGTGCAGTGCTGCGACAGCGACGACAGCAAACGTGCGTACTCCCTCAGATGCGAATGGGCCGCGGACACAGGATTCCACTTCCGGGCGCTGGAGGATGCAGCCTGGCATCAGCAGCGTGGGGCTCAGGTGTGTGTGTTTGTGTGTGTGTGTGTGTGTGTGTGTGTGTGCGTGCGTGCGCGCGCGCCTGTGTGTGGCCTAGCCTTGACATCATGACACGTTCAATGGTTATTGCCTTTGTTCTGTTTTGATTGCTCACCGACCTGACGAGGTGTTCCTGGTGCTAACAACAGATCCACTGTGCCTGCGTCGTGCCGCCCTCTGGTGACATCAGTGGTTTTATTTGTTGCTTCCTGCACGCTGCTGTGCCTGTGTGCTGCTCTGCCTCTGTGCTGCTGTGCCCATGTGATGCCGTGCCCATGTCTTGCTGTGCTTGTGTGCTGCTGTGCCTCTGGTGTGTGTGTGTGTGTGTGTCAGTGCGTACGTGCTCATGGCATCAACACGCGCAATGCACACACAGCTATGATTTCATTTCGGTGGTGTGTGTGTGTGTGTATGTGTGTGTGTGTGTTTGTGAGCGTTGCCCTCCACTTGTCTGCGAATTGGCAAAAAAGGTCACGCAATGCTTCTTGTTGTTTGCGACCTGACAAGGACATCCTCGCGGTTACTCTGTGACATGTATGCCCTTATGTGTACCCCTGCTTCCCCATGTGCCCATCAGCAGCCCGTGGTCTGCTTCCCTTGTTCCCCATCTCCGGTTGCATGGGCTTGGGCGAAAGTGACACCTGCTGGCGTCAGCAGAGAACGCCGCAGAATGCTGCTAGTGGGACGGTGCTGCGGCTACTCCGCTCTCATCCACGAGTTTCCTCTTTTGTACCACGGTTTCAAGACGCAGCATTGTGCCCGTACAGTGGGCAGCCCCATGTGAGTTGGGGAACCTCCTATGCGAAAACACAGCACCATCACCATTGTGGATGTGTTCTGTTGCTTTTTGGTCCGACCCGCTCGACGTGCGTGCGCTGTGCCACCTCCTTCCGCCACAGCTCCTTCCTCTTTACGGCCTCGGTCTGTGCGCTGTACATACCGGATGCGCTGGGTCAGTCCAGGCGAATGAGGTATTTGCACAGGGCAGCCTGATTCCCTGACCCAGCCCAAGCACCAGCAACCACCAAATGGACCCATGGGATGACTTGAAAAGCCCTCACGTGCGGCTCAAGTCGCAGGGCGACGAGGGGGAGGGGGGGATGTATAGAAGAAGGCAAAACACACAACGCCGGCGTGCGCACACGGCGCAAAGCAAATTGCTGCATTTGCAGGAAGAATCCGTGAGCAACAAAAGACGTATTCTCTGATGAGCAAGAGATTGTTTCTGCCCCCACCCACTTCCAAGCCCATCATAGCCATAGGGACCAGCCGTTTGGCGCGTTGCGTTTCGACCAGAACCAGGACATAGACAACCATAGGACAATGAACACCGGGTTGGCTTAGACTAACACCGTACCTCTTTGAGACATACACTGAAGGCGTGAAAGAAAAGCTGCCCTGAGATTCGCAGTAAGTGAAAGGGGAAGGATGCCCGCTGGAGCTGTGTACCCTGAACTGAAAGTGCAAACGTGGTTACAACGGGTATGCCATCTTCTTGTCATGTCCTTGTCCATTCTGCCCCCACCTCCTGCCCTGCACATGGTGTGCCGCAGGTCAGCAGTGGATGGAATTTGGAGAAGCTAGTGGAAGTGATCCGCAACCTCACAGAGGCCCCCGGGGGGCCAAAGAACGACATTGTAGTGCTGGCAGGTGCTGGAATGAGCACCAATCTAGGCATCGCCAGTTTCCGTGGGAAGGACGGGATTTTTGCGACGTTGGCGAAAAAGTATCCTGAGTTGGGTGACCCCCGGGACATCTTCTCCAGCCCCAAATTCATCCGCTCGCCGACGCATCGCAAAGCGTTCTACGAGTTCTCACAGCACATGCTCCAGCAGGTCAGCAAGTCTGCGGGCACCGATGCGCACTTCTTTGTAAAACTGCTGCAGAATAAAGGAGTCTTGCGACGGCTGTACACGCAGGTGTGCGCCATGTGACCCTGGCACCAAAGCGATGGCAGGCCCAAGGAGAAAGTGCTCGCATTGTTTGCTACGATACAGGCCCAACTCCTGCATTGCTCCTCAGGAACCTCGCAACACAACACAGAGCAACACCATGCACTAGAGAAGATCACCATTACAGCGTAGCACACTACAACACCACGCCGCAGCACAGCAAGCACCATGCCACCACACGGATGCACAGTGCACCACACCCCCGCCCCCACTCACCTCTCATCCCCTCCCCTCACCTCAGCTTACCTTACCTCATCACTCCACACCGCACACCTCACCTCACCTAACCTGACGTGACCCAATCTCACCTTAGCACACCAACCAGAAGCACAAGCAAATACCCTACTGGCTGATTTCGATTGCCAGGCCTCGCATGACAGAAGTACAAGAAGGCCTTTGTGTGTCTTTTCCATAATGAAAGACTAGAAAATGCACCAATCCGTTTCATTGTCGTATCGGCACACATTGATCAACAATCATTCATGTGCATTCACAAGCGGTGTTGCGAGGCCTTGCATTGTAGGCGTGGCAATCAATGTGGTTGACAAAAAGGCATATATTTCGGTCAGTTTGTTTTGTATGGCGAGGCTTTGCAGAGCCCATTTTTTTTGTTTTTCACCATGGATGCTTTATTTACTGTATTTTGGGCTATTTGGCAGTGCTCATAAAAGGTGTTTTTAATGAATGTAGGTGAGTCAGTCGTGTCAGTGGCAATTTTTTTCAGCTCCATTTGGCAGTTTTTCGTTACATCATTTCATGCCTCTTTTGGCCACCAAAGGCACTGGCAAGACACAAGGAATACATGTAGTGTGACTCATTGGCTCCTCACCCCCGCTTTCCATCGGTGCTCTATGCCACAAATAATGGGGTGGTTTTTGCTTGCCTTAGTGCTAATTTTTGTTTACGGCCACACCCAAGGGTTGGGTTCACGTCTCTGAGGGGAGACCTCTTACGGCCTGCCCACAGCTAGGTATCAAGACGGTACTCCCTGATTGGTGCCTCCTGGCGTGAGGCTTGGTGCCAAGCTGGCACTTTGTTCCTCCCTTGTCCAAGGGTGCCTTCCCTATTCCCGTCGGCGGATAAGGTAGCTTTCCATCTCTGTTGCCAGCCTAATGAGGTGCACCATTGGTGCAGCCTCTGGTCCTCCCTAGCAAACGCTGCACCCTGAGACACAAAGGCCACTGCCATGACACCACCCCACACCGCACCACACCACACTCTGAGTACTCCCCAGCCCTACCCACAGGCTGGGTGCCGGGTGCTCACCCCCCACGATCGGGTCTGGGCACTGCGCTCTCGGTGGTGTATTAACAGTGTCGGGTGCACGCACGAGTGCAAAGCACCAACCCTGGGATCCTGCGGCCCCTAGCACCGGCCACCCAGGCCTAAGGAACCGGACAATGACCCCTTGAGAGGAAGGCTAGCACAGCCTCCCCTCCTCCTCCCCACACACTCCCGCCCCAACCACACGGCCCCTGCACCGCAGCCCAGCACACCCCCCCTCCCTTGGCCCGGTAGGACCCGTGCACCCCCCCCCCCAATTGTGCAACTGGTACCAATCAAGAGAAACGGGGAGCGGTCCACAAAAGAGTACATCGGTGTCGCTCCCCTTTGCTGAAATAGCAGAGCCGACCTGAAACCCCGGCCAAGGGGGCCCCGCGAGCCTAGGGGCTTTTAGCTGTGAAGCATGCGGTGGCCTCCCCTCCTAGTAAGGCTAGGATGTGCACCAAGGGCAAGTGACGAGGGGAGCGCTCTACGAATGAGTGGATGGGCACCGCTCCCCTATACTGCTATGAGTGTGCCGAGTTGAACCCTAGTCAAGGGGGACCTCACGTGCCCAAGGGGTGACAACCGTGATGTAAGGGGTGGCCTCCCTCCTAGCGTGGCTGGGAAGCAGACAACCCTCACACGTGCCCAGCAAGTGCCCATCCACGTGGACACCCCCGCCTTGGTACTTGGTTTCCATCAAACCGTAGGTACGCAGCTAAAAGCCTGTTATCCCTGCCCACCACCCCAGTTACCCCTGCCCACCACCCTAGTGATCCCGTAGCGGAGAAGGGCACTAGACCGGGTAGCAGTCCCAAACCCCCAGAGGGAGCCCTTCCCCGCGTGGCCACCACGGATGGGGCTCTTCTTGGGGTAAATCATGCCACTAGCACACTCAATAGCAATAATTTCAACCTCCGCACGCCCAGGCACCCCTTCTTCTTTTGTTTACATGCGGGACATCGGCACATTGGCCTAAGAACGTCGGTGAAGGCCATGCTGACATCCTGGCCGTCCGTGCCAGGATTAGACTGCTGCTCCGGCATGCGGCCGGTCCACTTTCCCCAGGCACTCCAGCCTCCGGTCCCTCACCTCCCCAATGATGGGAACTAAACAACACCCCAACCTTGAATTAAATGCTGGTTGTGCCACTAGTTAGAACAGAAATAAACACGTTTATGCGTTTGAATTCTTCAATGCACTGCCACGTTGTCGGCGAGCACTGGGATTGCGTCAATGAACTACCACTCTGCCGTGGAGCAGCGGGCTGTTGGACTTCTTCCATGCGCTTCCACTTTACTAGCAGCTAGTGGGACCCCTTGAGTGCACTGTCACATTGCTAGGGAGCACTAGGTAGTGGGACTCCTGCCACACTGTTGTGGAGCAGCAAGCCGTGGGACTCCTTCAATGCATTGCCACACTGCTTGGTAGCAGTTGGCGGTGGGACCCTTTCAATGCAATGCCCCTCTGCTCTAGAGTAGTGGGTAGTGGGACTGCTTGAGTGCACTGCCAGAATTCCGGGGAGCATCAAAGGTTGAGATTCGTTCAGTGTTGCCACGGCGATGGGGAGCAGCGGGCGGCGGGATTCCCTTGCTTCACTATCAAACTTTTGGGAAGCGGTGGACACTAGGACTTCTTCGGTGCATTGACACACTGCTTTGGAGAAGCGGAGAGTGGGACCGGTTTAGTGCATGGCCACCTTGCTTCGGAACGGTGGATAGTGGGAGTCCGTCACTACGCTTTCACAATGGTGGGGGGCAGCTAGCAGTGTGACTCCATTGACACGGTGCTTGCGGGCAGCTGCCAATGGGACTCTGTCATTGTAAAGCCACATGACGGGGAGTAGTGGGCAGTGGGACTCCTTCGGTGCAGTACCACAGTGATGGGCAGCATTGGGTAGTGGGACTCCTTCAGTGCGCTGCCACCCTAACGCCGAGAATTGGGATTGTTTCAATGCACTACCACATTGCTATGGAGCAGTGGGTCGTTGAACTCTTTCAATGCACTAAGACATTGCTTGGAAGCCATGGGCAATGGGAATCCCGCTACATTGCTAGGCAACAGCGGTCGGTGTGACTCTGCTAATGCAGTGCCACGCTATTCGGGAGCACTAGGACTCCGTGAGTGCACCACCACACTAATGTGCAGCACTGGGCACCGGGACACTTTGCGTGTACCGCAACAATGCTGGCGAGCAGCTGGCTGTGGGACTCCTGCCACAATGCCGGGCGGCTGCTGGTAGTGGGACTCTACTAGTGCCTTGCCACAGTGATGGGGGGCACGGGGTAGTGGGACTCCTCCAGCTTCCACCGCCGCATCACTGTGCAGTGGCAGGTAGTGGGACTACTTTAGTCCACTGCCACACTATTGGGAAGTAGTGGGCAACGGGACTCCTTCATTGCACCCCCCCCCCCCCCAGCCCAAACCCAAGCCCACCGCCCCCGGAGAATTTTTGGTTTGAGTCCTCCAATGAGGAGTCAGACTTCGGCAGCGCGCCTAGGAGGAGGCGCTTGTCGAAAGGGGGCCCGTCGTGAAGGAGAGGAACAGACAGGAGGAGAGGGAGGAGGAGCAGCGGAAGGAGGTGTAGGGAAGGAAGAAGGAGGAGGAGGATGAGGAGAAGAAGGGGGGAAAGAAGAAGGACAAGGAGAAGAAGGAGTAGGGGAAGGAGGAGGAGGACATTGCCACCCGGCCCGTACCCTATGGGGGGGCAATCGCAGAGGGGGAGGAGGAATGGCTGCTGTGGATGGAGGGGGGGAAGGGGGGGGGGGGCACAGTTGGGAACGCGACCCTTTCCCGGGTTAGGGATAACACCCTGAGGGCAGGCTGTTATTACGTGTGGGTGAAAGGGGTTGGAGAGGGGGGGGAAGGGGAAGAAGGAGGAGGAGAAGGAGTTGTGCGAGCCGTTCCAAGGAGGAGGGAGGAGGCTGGAGGAGGAGGAGGCGAAGGAGAAGCAGGGGGGGGATGGTGAAGGATGACAACAACGGGGGGGACAACGGGGATGAGCCCGGAGGGACAACAGGGATGAGACCCCCTCCCCCCCTCCTGCCCCTTTTGCGACGAACCCACCCCTGACCGTGTCCTTGTCCCTGAACCTGAACCCGAACCCTAGCCTGCGCCGGCCCCCGACCCTGTCCCTGACCCTAAGCCCTTCCCTGATGCAGCCTTTGCCCAACCTGCAAATGACCCTGCTGGTGACTCTACCCCTAACCCTTCCAACCACCCTAAGTCTGACCCACCAACCACCCAGACCGTCCTAACCGCAGAGGAAAGGTAAGGGACGGTGGGAATAAGTTATGCAGCACAATTGATGTGCCGGAAAAAGGCCGACCGAACCTGTTCTGTGTAGTGTGCTGCGTGCGCGTTCTAAAATAGTTCTAATTATAAATTCTCAACCCGTTCTAAAACCACCGCCGGCACCACTCGCTTTTAGAATTAGAATTTTTTTAGAATGCCATTTTTAGAATGCTTTTTTTTGACACCCAAGCACATTTTTGGAAAATCTGGGGGGGGGGTCCTAAGACACCCCTTGGAGGTCAACCCCCCCCCCCCCCCCGAGTGGACCCCTGCGCTGCAGTGCAGCAAGGCAAAACATTGAACTGAGTGGTGATGACCATGCGCCTGTAACACGGGGGCGTATGCGAGCCCAGTATCCGTTGCCTCATGGCCAAGTGGACCCCCAAAAAATGACCCCTAGGCACAACAGGGACCCGAAGTCGGCATTCTAACTGTTCAAATTACAAATTAGAACACTGCTTTTAGAAGAAAACCACCCCTTCTAGCAATCCCCGGGGACGGAGTCACGTTGGAGATCCTGGAGGGACGGCTGCCTGCGGCTCCACCGCTCGCAACACTCGTGGTAGGTGGTGGTGGGCCTAGAGTGGGTCCAGCAAGGCACATGGGCCAAGGACGGCTTTAGGCAAGCTCCGGAGGTGTCCTTGGCAAAGCGCCACACCCACAAGGGGGGATGCCCCGCGGTGCTCACCGTGGGTTAGTGGACCCACAACTAGCGCTGTCCCTTTTGGCTGCACAACCTATAGTTGGTAGTGGACCAAGCAGGCTTGCCGATGTGGCTCGTGGGCCATTGTACATGCAGGAACCCCATCCCCTTGCGTGCGCCACCCCTCCAAAAATGCGGATATGTGCGGCCGGACATCCCCCCGTTGGTCACCAAGCATTTGACTGTGTACGGTGACGTGACCGATGTCCGGCACCTCCGGGCAATCTACTCGGCCCGGCCCTCGCACTGGGGCACCGCCATCTGGGGGACTTCTATGCCCCGGATGGGATACTAGTAACTGAGCAGGGCGTGCATACACATGCATAGAGGCCCCCGACCGACCTACAAGAGTGGTTGCAGGAGCAAGCGGCGATCCCTGCTTGAACGCACTACGAGCACCGATAGGGACCAAACTACAACCCGGGCCTCGGCGTGCCTTTGGGTTGGTTTACGAGTGACCAACAACGTCGCTTGGTGGTCCATGGGATGCGCAACCTCCCCACCATGGCGGTGGTAGCGGAGCACTCTGAACACCGGTGCTTGCGGATGTGCACGCAATGCCTGTTGTGCGACAACAGCCCGGAAACAGGCAGCCACTTGTTAGAATACCTGGTGCAAACCTATGAATGGTGCCTAGCCCGGCAGCGCTTGCACACATGGCTGAGCACCTATGTAGGGCCACGATCGTCACAATTCCAAAGTCAACTTTGGGACCCCGCGGTCCTCGAGCAATGGTTGTCGACCATCGAGATACCATCCCTATGGGCACATATGGGGCCGGCGGGACCGCACAATATGGGGACGGAGTTCATCCCGCAGTTGTTGTTGAGTCACACAAGGTGTGGCTCGCCCACGCCAGAGCTCGGGAGGGCCTCGTCATGGCCTGCTTGGGGCCGGGGCACAATGGTGTGGGCATTGTGAGAATTTCAACTGCAGGCAAGCAGAATGGCAGGCAGTCTCAAGGGTGGCCCTGAACTAAGACCGCCGTGCGGAGGAACACGACCCCTCCCCTGTCACAGGTGCGGAACACACCACACACAACATGCGTTCATACACACACCCCTCCCGGCTTGCATTACCCGTATGCAAGGCATCCTGGCCATTGCCATTTGGTAACAGCATCTTCGGCACACCACACCACACCGTGGCTCACCACACCACACCACACCACACCACACACGCACACCGCCACCACCCACTCATCCCTGTCACTTGCAATCACGCTGCATGTAGAGATGGGGACGGAGAAGGAGATCGGCAATGCGATCCACCCAAGCCAGTTTTTGCCGCCATTTACCGACCCTGCCCGACCCTGCCCCCACCCGTGCTGGTGCGCAAGCCTCATCCCTACCCTACCCTGCCAGCCCCCCACTATTCAGCCCTGTCTGTGTCACCTTTCCCTTCCCTTCCCGTCCCCATGGGGTAGGTTGCCCTCGTCAATTTGGCAAGGGCAATTTGCCAAGGGCAATGCAAGGCAATTTGTTGTGCTGCTGAGCTGCTGTGCTGTTGGGCTGTGTTGTTGCTGTCGAGACGCCTAGGTGCGCCCCTGTGCATGCTGGCAGTGGGGGTTCTGCAGGGTGACCCTGTCCAGCTTGCACAGGTTACCCATCCCCTTTAGAACATCGATATGTGCGATCGGTTGGTCGGGATGGGTGGCAAGGATGACGATACTTTGGTCATGGCGCATGGGACATACGAGACCGCGCGGTGTCTCAAGTGCCGCCGGGAAGTGCCGGATGTGATCTCAGTGTTCCTCAAGGGCGGAATCCCACAGTGCGGCCCCCAGTGTAACGGGCCAGTGAAGCCGGATGTGGTGCTGTATGGCGATGCCATGCCAGCGTTCTACAAGGCCTGTGTCAAGAAGGACTTTGCATCCGACTGTCCGCCCAGTCTGATCTTAATCCTTGGCACGTCTTTGCAGGTCTTGCCTCCGCTCCCCAATTCTTGAGGTTAGGCAGGCATGGACACTAAGGCACCTTTTGGCTTAGGTCGTCCTAGCGTCTAGGCTGTGCTGTCGTTCAGCGCTACTACCCGGCTGACTCAGATGTGCGTACCCCTTACTATAGTACCAGAGGCTGTTAATAGATTTACACCCGCGTTCAAATTTTTGGGATTTGTCTTCGCTAGTTTTGACCTGTGGTTTGGACGGGCAGCTGGAGAGATGGGGGATGGGATCCCAGGTGGGGAGGGGGGGGGGGCAGCTGAAATTCCAGGGAATCCAAGATTTAACTGTCTGAAGGAGACACATTTTGGGGGTGCGTCAAATTTTCATTGTAAAAACCTTTACAATTTGTTCAAAAATTGGGAAAGTCTTTGCGCCAGCGCCAGCACTCGCTGTCGGCCGCAGCAGGGGTTGAACCCACGCCTGCTCGATGCGACTCCAGCGCTCAGATCGCTGGAGTACCAAAAAATTACCTGTTTTTTGGGGGCAATTTTTTTGTCCGGGGATGTAACTGGGATCACCGGTGAGTTTTCCGGCGCTTTTTTTTTTTGAGAATGTGCTTTGAATCATGTACTTAACGCATATCCTTGGGCGTGCTAGGCCGTCTTTCGCTCACTTTGAGCTATTTTGATTGGGGGGTGGGGCTGTCAAGGTTTGACCGATACAATTGCACACAGTATTTTGGAGGGTGCAGCAAATGACCCGCGGGGGGTAATTTGGCGCCACCGGTGAGTTTTGCGCCCCCCCCCCCCCCCTTATTTTTGAGAATGTCCCTTGAAACATGTACTAAAAGGATATCCTTGGCCGTGCTAGGCCGTCTTTTGCTCACTTTGACGTATTTGGGGGGGATGGTAGGGAGGTCTGCCTGTATTGGGCATTTTTTGCCATGTTGCACGGTGGGTGCAACAAATGTCCCGGGGGGGGGGGGGGACTTGGCGCCACCGGTGAGTTTTGTGGGGTTTTTTTTGAGAAGGTGCTTTGAAACACGTACTTAAAGGATGTCCTTGGCCGTGTGTGGCCGTCCTTTGCTCACTTTCAGCAATTTTGGTTGCGGGCTGGGGCTCTCAAGGTTTGACCGATACAGTTGCACACAGCATTTTTGGGGGTGCAGCAAATGTCCCGCGGGGATGGGGTGGGTAACTTGGCGCCACCGGTTTTTTTTTCGGCGCCCTTTTTTTTAATGCCCCTTGAAATATGTGCTAAAAGGATATCGTTGGCCGTGCTAGGCCGTCTTTTGCTCAATTTGAGCAATTCTGGTTGGGGGCTGGGGCTCTCAAGGTTTGACCGATACAGTTGCACACAGTATTTTGAGACCCGCAACAAATGTCCGGGGGAGGATTAGCTTGGCGCCGACGGTGAGTTTTGCCCCCCCCCCCCCTTTTTTTTGAGAATGTCCCTTGAAACATGCACTAAAAGGACATCTTTGGCTGTGCTAGGCCGTCTTTTGCTCACTTTGACGTATTTGGGGGGGATGGTAGGGGGGTCCGTCTGTATTGGGCAGTTTTTGCCATGTTGCATGGTGGGTGCAACAAATGCCCAGGGGGGTAACTTGGCGCCACCGGTAAGTTTTGTGACGGTTGTTTTTTTGAGAAGGTGCTTTGAAACACGTACTTAAAGAACGTCCTTGGCCGTGCGTGGCCGTCCTTTGCTCACTTTCAGCAATTTTGGTTGCAGGTTGGGGCTCTCAAGGTTTGACCGATACAATTGCACACAGCATTTTTCGGGGTGCAGCAAATGTCCCGCGCGGGGGGGGGTGGGTAACTTGGCGCCACCGGTTTTTTTTTCGGCGCATTTTTTTTAATGCCCCTTGAAATATGTACTAAAAGGATATCGTTGGCCGTGCTAGGCCGTCTTTTGCTCAATTTGAGCAATTTTGGTTGGGGGCTGGGGCTCTCAAGGTTTGACCGATACAGTTGCACACAGTATTTTGAGACCCGCAACAAATGTCCGGGGGAGGATTAGCTTGGCGCCGACGGTGAGTTTTGCCCCCCCCCCTTTTTTTTTTGAGAATGTCCCTTGAAACATGCACTAAAAGGACATCTTTGGCTGTGCTAGGCCGTCTTTTGCTCACTTTGACGTATTTGGGGGGGATGGTAGGGGGGTCTGTCTGTATTGGGCAGTTTTTGCCATGTTGCATGGTGGGTGCAACAAATGCCCAGGGTGGTAACTTGGCGCCACCGGTAAGTTTTGTGACGGTTGTTTTTTTGAGAAGGTGCTTTGAAACACGTACTTAAAGAACGTCCTTGGCCGTGCGTGGCCGTCCTTTGCTCACTTTCAGCAATTTTGGTTGCGGGTTGGGGCTCTCAAGGTTTGACCGATACAATTGCACACAGCATTTTTGGGGGTGCAGCAAATGTCCCGCGGGGGGGGGGGGTAACTTGGTGCCACCGGTTTTTTTCAGCGCCTTCGGTTCAGAATGTCCCTTGAAACATGTACTAAAAGGACATCCTTGGCCGTGCTAGGCCGTCCTCTGCTCACTTTGAGCTATTTACGGGGAATGTTAGGGGGGTCTTCCTGTTTTGGGTAATTTTTGCTTAGGAGTTGTCCGAAAAAGAGCGAACTCATGCAGCTAAAGCGGTCGGCTCCACCGCTGTTGTGCGTGGTAGCCTTGCCACTGGTTTTGCCACACCGGCACACATAATTTTGCCGCACACAACTTCGACTCATGGTGCTCCCGGTTCCGACATCCTTGATGTTTGCAAGGAGCCTCCTCATGTATTTGCAGCCACTTTTGCATGCACACAGGCACCATGAAACATGACAATGGGGCCATCCGATACGCTAAGTGGAACATCCTTCCTTTGTTGCAAGGATCCCACGCCCTTCCCCCTTCCAATCGAATCGTATTGATTTGCGATGGGCACGGCTCCCCCATGACACATGAGTTTCTCATTTTTTGTCGAGAGATGAGTTTTGTGCTTTTGTTTCGCCCCCCTTATACGACAGCCGCCTTGCAAGGTGAGGATCGTCGCAATTTCCGACTATTGAAGGGAGGTTTGAGGGTCGGCATGAGGAGTTGGCGGAGTTGATCGCGAAGGGAAAGTACCATATGGGCTTTGACTACTTTTGCAATAGTATTTGTGCCCCATGGCAAGAGGGCTTTTCCATTGCGAATAATCATAGGGCATGGCATTTCATTGCCGTGGTTCCTTGTGCCCGTAAGGTGTATCGGGAGCCCATGGAGGAGGAACGTGCTCGGGATAAAGCATGTGCGAAGGTGGATCTTGATGCATCTAAGTTGAATGTGCAAGACATGGTTCAAACCATGTTTGGGACGGACAAGAGGGAAGACGCTGTGGATCCTACAACACAAACTACACGCTTGACAAGCTCTATGTTGTGGGACAAGGGTCCAATCACGTCTGATGTTGGTTTGGCTTTGGTTCGCACGGCTGCGGAGAAACGTAAAGCAAAGGAGGATCAGGATGAAAGGAAGAGGCAAGCCCGAGGGGATGAGATGGCATTGAAGAAGCAAGACCCTTGCATCCTTGCCTACACACTTACCACATGTTTGACTTGTGGAGAGGATCTACACAAGTTGCGGACAGGACAACTAGGAGCCATCCTTCTTAGTCACAATGAGAGAAAGCCCAAAGGGAAGGCCGCAATGGTAGAAGCCATCATAGGTTGTCTTGGGTTGCTACCCGTGCCCGATGGAGCACCACTGTAACGTAGCTCCAATGCATCACACGCTCCCAATGTTGGCACACTTGCCTCCAATTTGCCGCCCCTTCCCCTGTTGTCCGATAAGTCTTTTCCTTTTTTCCTCATGGCACTGAATTTGTTTGCATGTGCAATGCCCTCATCATCATCATCATCATCATCATCACCATTGCCCATGTCCCTCCGGATGTCGATTCTCAGTACCGATTCAAATGCACTTGCATATGCACTTGCCACTTTGTGCGCCACGCCCGCTTTCGGCGGCTTGTGTTTGCCGGACACCGGCGATATGTTCTTGATGTGTTCTACAATACCTTTAAGTCCATTGCTTGCAACATTGGTGATATGCTTGTGGGGTTTGTCCAAAGACAGCCACATGCGAACCCGCGACCCCCCCCCTCCCCACCACCCCCCCCCCTCCCAAATAGCCGAGCATCCCCTCTGTTCAACGGGGTCCTCGGCCTAAACGTGGCGTGCCAGTGGACCTGAAGGTGTGGGCTACCAACCTGCCACCAGGGGCCAATGGAGGAACAGTTGAACCCCTTCATTCGCAAAGGGCTGAAGGGCAGACACACAATGGGATTCGCTTCGCCGACGGTGGGTGAAGAGGATGCCCCCCCCCCCCCCCCCACCCCTACAGGGACCGGTACGGGAGGAGGTGCAGTAGTGACCGGGTCGGTGTAGGTAAACATGCCGGTGTGTTCTCGCAGGCTTGTTTGGCAGCTTCGCTGTTTGGTTCCCTATGTTCGTACGGCAATTGCCAGATACCTCCATCTCTACATTACAACACTCAGTCCCTCACATTCGAAGGCTTAAATGGCTGACAATATCACTGATTCTCTTCTCAGCAGTGTGGTGGCCAATTTGCCTCAGGAGGAGTTCCTCAAGTATGTATCTAAGCCGCATGCGGTCAATTCCTCTAGTATGCGGGTGAAACAGTCCGTGCTCCACCTGTTCCACGCAATTTGTGCTCAATGGGCGCACAGTGATCAACTGCTGCCCTTGTATGCGCTGAAATTGGACGTGTGGAAACGTGGGGTTGAAGATTGCCCTCTCAACGTTGATGAGCTCCCGAAAGTATTGACAGTGGCCCTCAAAGACCTTCACATTGATCCTCCACTCGCGGTTGGTGCTGCCAACATGGCTGGCGCGGCGGGTGTGGTAGGCCCTAGATCAACAGGAAGGTCAGCACCGTCTCATCCCATAGCCTATTGCCTACGGACGCCATGCCCAACTGGCAGTGCCTGCTGGTTGCCCCTACCGATGGTGTGGAGACGGCCGATAAACTGCAACGGATGCTGGAGGATGTGCAATACCGAACCGAAGCGGTTACCAATACAGCAGCCAAGTCACTAAAAGACCTGTTGCTGTCTCACGGGGTGGAGAGCCAGCTGGCTGACGCTCTGGTAGCGGTACGCACAGCAGCGCAATTACACGCGGCCTTGCGACAGATTACCTCTCGTGTTGCAGTGGGACTCAGGCAGCAGCGTCTGGCTCCTCTGCAAGATTGGATGAACAGGTGTATGCAACTTGCCCCGTCTGTCCTCTCCACAACTCATTTCTTGGAAGAGGTGCGAGCATTTCTTAAGGAGGCGAGTCTAGATCCTGACGGGTTCGAGGTGGCCTTTGCGATTTTGGTGGATAAAAATGTGCTACTGAGCAAAAAACTCCTCCAAGAGGTTGACAATTTGCCGTCCATGCGGAACGCCATACGAGCCATGGTGGTGGAGGCCAACAACAAAGCCCACCTCTGTGCGCTCATGGCGTCCCTGAGGTCTGCCCTGGGGACAGGCTCCACTCCTAAATCAGCAAACTATTCCTTCGACTGGTTTGTCAACACCCCGCAAAAAGGTGCAGCGAGAATGTCTGAGTCCCGCCGTAGCACTGGTACATCCTCACAGGGTTCAACTATGACCCCCAACAAAGAGTTCGCCGCTAGTGAATACACTGTCCCTCCTGTAGATGAAGAGTTTCGAGTAGCCCCCCATATTTCCCAGTTCACAACCCAGTCATCGTCAGGCTTTGCAATCTGAGCACAGACATCTCGGAACAACGCTACAGAGCGGCTATTAACAAAATATTGGGAGTGCAGTGCGAAATACGGATGGACCAAATCAAGCGGGGATTCTACCATCTTATCGCACCCCGAGAAGTTTCCACACGGCTCTTCGGCACACAACATGCTATGTCTTTCACGGGCGCCAACGGCTTCTCTATCAGAGCGCACACTCATGACACTCAAGGCCTATCAAATCTTGGGGAAACGGGACCGACGTGACTCACGAAATCAGGCGGCTACCGGCGCTCGACCCACGCCGAAAAAGCAACAAGTTCAGCAGGAGCCACCTGCCACCCCGCCAGCCCAGCCGCTACTGCAGCCACAACACCACCCCGTTGATTCCCATCTTATCCAAAGTCAGTACCCTTGGGGATCCCAGCAGCATCACTCTTGGCCTCATTACCAGCAATAACAGCCCCCTGCTCCTGTGCCTTGGTCCTAGCCCAACTACGGTGCAACACATGGGGCACAACCGTCACAGCCTAGCCCGGACATTACACACGGGGCCCCTCTTGGCACTCCCCTATAACGTGCAGGCGGTTAATACCGCTGCTGTGCCACAAGCATTCCCCCAGGCCTAAGTGTCGCAGGATTCGGCATGACTGCCATGCCTGCCGCCAGGATACACTGCGCATCCTCTCATCACACGGGTTGTCATAGTGTGTGCAGGTGTCATTCCGCGGTGTGGTCCGTTGTCCCTACTCACTGGGTCGTCTAAACACGCACTTCCCCCTCTAGAGGTCCTCTTTGGTGCGGTGGAAGCTGTGACGACAGCTTAGGTATGCTGGCACCGTGGCACCTTCAGCCATGAATCGTCGTTTCTCGAGTGCCCAGTGTGTGGAGACATGTTGCGCCTCAGTATACCCAATAGCTCAAAGGGTTGTCCCGCCTTCCTTTGGCCTGAACTTGTGCCTCCTTAAGCTAAGGACTTAGTTCAGCCCCTCCCCCCACGGCGGTGTTGACGGTGCTGCATCTTCTTCAGCGGTGGGCATCCACTGCACTGAGGCACTTCACTGCCTCAGTGAGAAAATGTCAAGCGATCCCCCCCCCCCATTTTCCACGGGTCAACTCTGATCGTTCTTTCTAGAGCAGCGGAGGACCTCACTCCCCGGCGGCCAAGTTTGCCCTTTCTTTCCCCTGAGGTCTTCGGACCACAACAAGTCGTGCCGTGCAAATCCTTGTGCCATGTATGTGCCAAGCCCCCCATAGATGCGCTCGTCTCAGTGCATGTGACCACAAGCTACTTTGCCTGCAGTGTGTGGGTGTGTGCCAGCCCTGCGACAGCCGTGGCGAGCAGGGAGATGAGTACCCGCCCGGTGGTTTATGATGGTCTGATGTGTCTTGGGCAAGTTATACCAGTCTCGCTTTGTTGCTCTGTGACATGCACACAACGAATTGATCCTATTGTGTTTGCGTGCCACAATACTACCAGGCAGGCCCAGCGGTTTGCCTACCTATCCCAACCAGAACAAGGTTAGGGAACGGACACCACAGCACGGCATGCCTTAATTCTTAATGCGGGCGGACCCTCAGCAACATGAGACGTGGTTGACCGCGTGTTACAATCGCCTGCAAACACTACGCCTCTAGCGGAAGTGCGCTTAATTAGAACCCCGACCTCCGCACACATGTTCTCCCTTGCTGTGCAGTTGGATTTGGGATCAAAATGCGCATTGACGTACAGCACACTGTCCCCCCCAATGTGGGCCACTAGCAGGGCCTGCCAATCCTGATTATCGTGCAATGCGACGCGAGCAGGTTTGACTTCACCGCACACACACCGTCTATGCATCAGAATGCACAATCCTCTTCTAGGTCCCCAAACGGACACATGATGTATGTGGAAGCATCTGAGTGCTAACACGGTGTTAAGCTCAGTGTCCCACATTTCCTGGAGCAGCACCACATCGAGGTCATGACACATCAAAATGCACACCAGGTCATCATTGCCCGTCCACTACGTAAAGGATAGAGCCTTCAAATGCTACACCAGGACTATCCCTCAGAACAACCCACCAATGTAGTCCGGAACGGTAAGACATTTGTGCGCACGGAAATAGATCATGTCTTCACCTCGAAGAACGTGCGTGTGGTTGCATGTGTATCCCGGTGTATGCACTCACAGAGTGCTGGTGGCCGACATTGTTGGATTGCCTGTCACTCATGACGCTGCTTACACCAAGTGAAACAAGGTACGAGCAGCAACCCCCTAGCAAGTTTCACTCCTCTCCTCCCTTCTTGCTTTCTTCTGGTGGTGGATGAGACATCAAACGGTTCATCCAGATTGCTGGGTGCATGTATTTCGATTCTTAACAGATCCGACACTCCCACGTGTTTCATGAGCTCTCTCATTGATTTCAGGGTACGGGACCGGCAGGGACTTGTGAATGCCTACAGGCTTGGTTGTATGAGATGTGACGCAGATGGAGTTGAGAACATCACAATCCATGTGTAGGCCCCTCTAAAAAAGCAGTTGGCGCACTGATTGGTGCCATGCACGAAGTCGGGCGTAGTACAGGATTGCGTGGCAAGCGATTTACCCCGACGTAGCACGACAGACGCACTGACCCGCAAGGAGGCAGTCACTAAGGATGAATCTCTAATTGAAGCCCCGAACCAACTATTGTACTACCACTGTGATCGCCGTCAGTGCATGAACTCCTTGGCTCTAGATGTGTGTGCGGCCCGAGGCGCGGAGCTATCAGCAACTGATGATTTGAGCTTTGCTGTTGTGTCGACACAAACGTGATGGTCCGTGGTCGCCCAATGAACAACCCTACCACAGCAATCCACTATCTTCGCCCCGGGAACCATGAATCACTGCAGAATCAGTGTGGAGAGCAATGCGGCGTGGGGGGTCCAATGCTTCCTCCTTTGGTGACATGCCCGTTAGTGTAGTTATGGCCCCGCCGTGGTGTGCTGTATATTCAATCATGTGGTAAGCGCATCTCCTCTCTTTGTACCGGTTAGCCCTTTCCAACACAGTCCTGCAAATGTGTATTTATAAGCAGGTCCCGCGGCATCACGTTCGTTCCTACAGGCCTATCAAATTTGGGTCATTTGTTAATCACACAATTGCTGGAGTGGTGAGTTGGGACATCGTTAGCAGGGGTGAAGCGCTGGGGGTACGGGGGGGATGTGCGTTTTGATATAGACGGGAACTGTGCACCCTGTTTTTAGCTCTGAGTGCCCGCGCCACTGTCCCTTGGTGCGCGTTTGAAACCCAATGTTGTTCCGGCCAATTGTTCCAATGTTCCAGGCTATCTGGCCGGAACAAAAAAAGTTCAAAATTTATTTACCCCCCAACCAAGCCTACCCGTACATGGTGGCAAAATATGTTGTTTGCTAGCCTTGGGGGTCCCCGCTGGTATGCTCATATTTGTTGCCCGGCGCGTTGCCACGTGAAAAAAAATTGTTTTCAAAAACAGTTTTTGTTAGAACACCATTGGAACACCGTCAGAACAAATTATTGGAACGTCGCCGGAACAAGCACTCTACAACAAGAGCAAAGCACAAGGAAGGGTAAAATGGTAACATACATTGTTGTGTAGGGTGCCTCCGGGGGCCCATCGGGTCAGTCTCTTGTTCTCACCTAAAAGTCCTGCGTGGTCGGGGGCCCGGCGGGCGCCCCCGAACTCTTGTCACCCGCCCCACTATCCCCCCCATCCCCCTCACCGACCACCACCCCTTCACCCTCCACCCCTTCACCCTCCACCCCTTCACCCACCACCCCTTCACCCTCCACCCCTTCACCCTCCACCCCTTCTCCCACCACCCCTTCACCCTCCACCCCTTCGACCTCCATCCTTTCCCCCTCCACCCCTTCGACCTCTTCCTCGACGCCCCGATCCCGGTTAGCCCCGGTAGCACCCAAAGGTGCCCCCGGTCCATCCCCTTCGTCTCCCCCGTCCCCGTCCCCGTCGTTGCTCTCGTCCCCCTCCTCGTCCGCGTCCGCGTCGTCCTCCTTGTCCTCCTCCTCGGCCGCCATCATCTTGGCGAGGAACTTCTTCGCCTGCGTCTTGGTTTTGCAAACCGACGCTCTCGGGATGGCGAAGAGTTCGGGGTCTTTGGGGAAGGCGATCCACGTGTCCCCAACCCCGGGGGGGGCACCCGCGGCAAGGGCCTCTTTGCCCTGCTCGATCCCCCACTGCCCATTGTCCCGAAAAACTACATACACTTGCTCCCCCGCTTTGTATTTGCACCCCCCCCCCTCTTGCCTTTGGCTTGGCCTTGGGTTGGGGTTTGGGGGGCTGGGCCTTGGGTTGGGGGGGCGCGGCTCTCTTGGGAGCCTTGCGAGGGGGTTTGGTGGGCTCCTTGGCCGGGGGGCGGGGCTGGGGCTCCTCGAACGCAGAGGAGTCGGTGGTGGACCCCGAGGAGGAGTCCGTTGAGGAGTCGCTGTGCGACTCCTCGCTGGAGGACTCCCCCAGGAGCCTCTTCCTTTTTTGTGGGGCTGGTTTGGGGGCGCTCTTGGGTTCCCGCTTTGGGGGGCGTTGGGGTTTGAGTTTGGGTTTGGGTGCTGTTTGGGGGGCTGGGTGGGGGTTCGGGGGTTGGGGTTGCACGGGCGGTGCACACGCGGGCGGGGCGGGGGCCTCTGCGGCCACTTGTTGGCAATGCGGCGGCGCTGGGGACATGTCGCCAATGCTGCCCCACCCCTCGATGCGCGTCGCGAGAACGCTGCCGCGGGCTGCCACGTAGTCCATCATGGCCGTGAGGAACTCGAGCACGGCGACGTGCTGCAAGTGCAACTGCTGAAGCAACGTACCCAAATAGATGGGCCGGGGATCGCTTCCTGGCCAACGAAGGATCACCCGAACGGCGCGCGGGTCCGAAGGGTTGACCTGGATGTCCTCCACCTACATGGAGAATAGCCAGGATGAGTGTTCCAGCGACGTTCCAATAAGCTGTTCCGGCGACGTTCAAAAGACTTTTCAAACGTTTTTTGGTGACAGATTGGAACGTCGCCAGAACAAACTGTTTGGAACGTCGCCGGAACAATGCACCGGCACGCCAACCATGTGCATTTTTGGGCCCTATTGGCCACGTGGACATGCTTGCGGGGGGGCATACCCGCACGCGCGTGTCCACGTTCTCCTTGATCGCCGCCAACGCTTGCCGCAATTGCGAGGTCGGCGTGCGCTCACTTTCCGCTAGCACTGCCCGAACGGCAGATTGTTGGTGCCGCTGCGCGTCGTCCTCGCACTTGACGCGTAGGGCGCCAGGCCGCGACAGCGTTTGGCCAACGACGAAGCCATGGTATTTGCCTTCGTCCTCGACCACATAGATGCCGTCGCGGAGGATTCGGGCCCAATTGGCCCGAAAGAGGACGGTGTCCTTGCGGGGAGTCGCCCTCACCTCGCCAAGGCCGTGGTCGGCCCAACGCTCAAAAATGAGGTGCCAATGGCAACTCCCCGCACTGACAGAGCCCGCGGTTAGAAATTTGCCCCCCTGCGCCTTGCTGGGGAGCCAGTCGTTGGGGAGGGGTGCCGTGCGCCCTGTCCCCGGCCCGGTCACCCAGGACACCGGGACCCCCCCTGGCGCGGACCCCTCCTCCCGGCGCCAGCGGCAATCACGCTGCTCTTTGTGGTGCAGTTGCTTGTGCAGGAAGCGCTGCAGCAGCCAACGGAGCGTGTAAATGGTTGGGTGGGGGGCTCGTAGGACACAGGCGTCCAGGAGGGGGGGGGGGGGGGGCTACCATCTCCCTTGTCCAGGGAAAATTGGCAGCTTTTGCTGCCAGGGATGAGCCAAGTCGGTTGCGCATCCAATTCGTAATGCGCAAGACGCCGCCGGCGTCATCCCCCTCCCCCTCCCCATCCCCATCCCCCTCCCCATCCCCATCCCCCCCCCCCCCTCTTCTTCCTCTCTCTTAACCCCCGGGTTAGCCCTTCGCTCTTCATCCTTCTCATCCACCACCACCTCACCCAGCTCCACAATGTCATCGTCGTTGACACCCCCTTCCTGTTTCACCTGCACCTCCCCACCCATGCCCTGCAACTCCCTTTCAAGCGCCTCCACCGCTTGCTGCGCCTCCCTTACCCGCCGGTTCCCCTCCGGAACCCTCTCGCCCGCGTGCCCCCCCCCGGTGATGTCCCCACGCCGCCGGCACTCCGCCAATTTCGCAGACCATTTTTTCACCCGGCGGCGGAGGCTTTCAACATTGCCCCTCGCCTCTTGCAGCTCCCCCGGAACCACGGCGTGCTCCCGAACCCCCCCCCCCCCGTTACTCATTGAGCTCCCAGTCGAGGGCTCGGGCAACTGGGGGCGATGCGCTTGGAGAGGCGCGACTGGCGCGGCCCCTTGTGGGGCATGCCGTGGCGCCTCCGATGGCCGGTGAGCGGGGGTTGCCCACGGAGGATGTTTGGGAGCGCCCTGAGGTGGGGGAGGGGCTGGCGAAGCCAGCGCAGAGCTGCTGCGTGGCTCGGAGCGCGTGGCCCCCTGTGCCCCAGTGGGGCTGGCGGGGGTGGTGCAGCCAGTGCTGCCCCCAGGGCCTCGGTCTCGGTCATCCCGTCCTGCAGACAAGGATGCCGGAGAGAGGCCAACCCTACGCAGACACCTTGTTCCGGCGACGTTCCAACAGCCTGTTCCGGCGACGTTCCGGCGACGTTCCAGTGGCCGCTGGAACGTCGCCAGAACGTCGCCGGAACAGGTTGTTGGAACGTCGCCGGAACAGTGGAAAATAGGCACAGTTCCGCGCGCGCACAGGGCGCACTGCGTGCACTACGGCCCCGTGGGAGCGGGGGGACATCCACTACAAAGAATCCGAGCCCCTTTATGGGCATGGGGCACGAACAATCACTGGGGGTTCTTTGGTTTTCCCCTTCCCCTGGACAACAAAGAGTCCTAGCCCCTTTATGGGCATGGGGCACGAACAATCACTGGGGGTTCTTGGGTTTTCCCCTTCCCCTGGACAACAAAGATTCCTGGCCCCTTTATGGGCACGGGGCACAAATAATCACTGGGGGTTCTTGGGTTTTCCCCTTCCCCTGGACAACAAAGATTCCTAGCCCCTTTATGGGCATGGACCACAAATAATCACTGGGGGTTCTTGGGTTTTCCCCTTCCCCTGGACAACAAAGATTCCTAGCCCCTTTATGGGCATGGGGCACAAATAATCACTGGGGGTTCTTGGGTTTTCCCCTTCCCCCGGACAACAAAGATTCCTAGCCCCTTTATGGGCATGGGGCACGAATAATCACTGGGGGTTCTTGGGTTTTCCCCTTCCCCTCAACAACAAATCATCAAATTCCTAAAGAGCAAAGAGCAAAAGGGACACAGGGGGGAGCGGGGGGAGCAGGGCAGGCAGGGACACACAAACCCAACTCACTGATTTCCACTGCGCGCAAAGCGCGCCAAAGCATACACCCAAACCCAAATCCAAACCTAGGCCCAAACCAAAACCCGCACCCGAACCCACACCCAACCCCTAGCCCAAACCCAAGCCCAAACCCACACCCAAGCCCAAACCCACACCCAGGCCCAAGCCCAAACCCACACCCAGCCCCAAGCCCAAACCCAAGCGCAAACCCCCACCCAAGCCCAAACCCGCAAACCTGCATATTCTTGGTGGCCTTCAGAAGCGCCAGCATCATTTGCATCATATCTGCGCTGACGGGCGCGGCCATGGATAGGAGCAGAAGAAAGAAGAGAGCTGAGGAACGGGGGTGGTGTAGAGGGGGTGGTCTCTAGTGCAGCCCTGGGAACACAAGGCACATGTCGAACAGCATCGTGTTGGTGGAGATGAATGTGAAAGTACAAGAAAACCCATTGCAACACTTGCCGCAGGGCGTCGGCGTCCGAATCAATGGATGCCTGCGAGCGACCGCAGCTGGCGGTCCCAGTAGCCGTTTGCCGGCCACCGCCCCGGGCACTGTGTTCGTTGAAAGCCTGCTTCAGGAAGCGGTTAAGGCTTTCGACAATGTCATTGGAGAACATTGCCAATCCGAACGGCCAAATGTTGTCCAATACGCGATCCGCATCCTCCTCCAGGAACAGGAGGTAATGGGATACGGACCTAGGAGCACAATGCTTCCGGAAGGCAGCTGCCGCTGCCCGGCATTGGGGACGCGTACCCACCTGATAGGTGTGGTACAGGTCCTTCAAAAGCTTCGCCATCCCCATCACAGCCCTATAGAGGGGCTCCTCCGGCCCAACCGACAGCAACAATGCAACATCGGGCCAAGCCGCAAACAGGCGCGACGTCTCCTCACCATCCGGGGAACAATCCTTGCCTAGGCGGCACCCAGTGCGATGCTCATGCAATACCGCCTGAATCGCCGCACGGGACACCTCATCGCCCCCGGCTAGCCGCTCTGCCGCCAACCGCTCAATGTTGGTCATTTGCAACCGGCCCATCGCCATGCAACAGTGCAGAATGCACATGACAACGCGGCACCGGGCAATGACCACCACTGGTTCCACGGAACAACCTGCGGCCTTCGGCGATGGTGTTCCCAACAAGAAGGACGTCCGCTGTGCGTGGTCCGACTCGGTGGTCCGGACCACGTCTTTGCCCCGCCACACAGCGGCGTCGGAGTCCCAAATCCCCTCGTTGTATAGTGACCCCACTTGTGGGGCCGGTGTGATCCCGATAATGCGGCGCACCCAGGGGTAATCACCACCGAGCCAGGCATCGGCCGCTTCCTCATGGGAATTGAAGACCACCCGGTGGGTGTCCACGACCTCCTGGATGGCCTAAGAAAAAAACATCAATTTTGTTGGAACCAGATTTTTCCGGTGGCGGTTCCAACGAAACACTTGAACGTCGCCGGAACGTCGCCGGAACAAGTTATCGGAACGTCGCCGGAACAACACGGTGTGTGCGCGGCACACCTTAATATTGTCTTCCCAAAGGGTTGCTAGGGTCGCCATTGCTTTGTCCCCGCATATTGCGAGGCCAATGACCCACACGCAGGCGGGAATTCGTCCCCAAAGGCCCATGTTGGCGATGGACAAAGACAATTGGGACCACTCCTCGCCTGCGCAGGGGTAGCCATCCCCCCTGACAATGAAAGTCAGGGGGAACGACCAATCGATCATGCGGCACAACGGGGGTTGGCTAGCAATGTAGCGCAGCCATGATGCCCACGGCCAACTGATGCCCGTGGCCTTGGGATCCGAAGTGCTCACCGCGGGGGCCAGCTCCAAGGGGGCCAGTAGATTTTGCCAGCGCTGCTGGAAAGCCCTCTCAGGGCAAATCGGACGGGCGAATGGAAGGCCCGTGGTCGCGGTGTACTTCAGCCCCCGGAGGGTGTACACTTCCGAGAGCGTGCGCCAAGCGGATTTGGGCGCACGCAGGTTGAGGATGAGCTCGCAACACTCATCGGGGGGGAGCACCTCGGAGGCGTACTTGGCGATTGCCCCATGCTGTATCTCTCGTACACAGCTTGGTTGGGCCAAGCGCACGGCCACCGCAAATTGGCGGCGGGCGTGTGGAGAGGAGATGGCTCATTCCGCTATGAGCTCCCCAACAAGATCCCCGTCCCGGAGGCTAACAGCACTAGCCAAATGGACGAGGTGGGTGGTTAGTTGCGCAACGCGGGTTTGCGATCTAGGCATGATGAAGCTACAACAATGAACTACGAAGCGAAATTTGGCAATGCATACCTCTAGGGGAAGATGCCCGTAGACCCACCGAGCACTCAGGCAAGGAACAAATACCAAAATGGGACCCTAGGCATGGCCACAATGCACAAATCAAACGGGAGAATGGGGACGCCAACGTTGAAAAGTCATACAACGCTGCGTCTGAACTACAAGAAACAACAGGTCTGCAAATGGATACGAAAAGTTCGAAATGTGTACACCTAGTGGAAGGTGGCACCAACGGCTCACAAGATGTCAACATGGCCCCGATGGGAAAGACAAGCCTTGGACGCGTTATACATGCAAGAAAGAGACAAAAAACATCATTTACGAACTTGGAAACTCATGGTGATGGATCTGGTTATCTGGCCTGCGACACTTGTTCCAGTGGTGTTCCCAACGAGATTGTTCCGGCGGGAATTGTTCCCATTGGGAATATTCCAGTCGGGAACAACAATGGGTTTCAAACGCGTACCAAGGGGTTGCCCTGAGTCTTAACCGAGGTGGCCAAAGCCACATTGTGCAGGGGATGAGAGTGGCGCTTTTGATCGCCCTATCCGCGAAGACCTAACCTCGCTGACTGGAGCCTGGGCAGGGAGTAGCAACTGTGGTAAGTGGGCTGAAAATTTCTATGGCAGGGCTGAGGTGCGCGTCTTGGACAGTACGAGGAGTGGCTTCTGCTGCCACTTCGGCTCTTGGCTTCTCGCAACGGTGCTCTTGTGCTGCCACAGCATACTCAGACCTAGGTGTCTATCGCACAAGAGGTCTGCTGACCTCGGGGGAGGGTGATGGCTTCTGCCTGACGTCCATGTGTTTGAGTTCTTGTACAGCGACGACCGGCGCTAGTTTGGGCGCACTGCTATGTACCCACTGTGAACGGAACTTTTGAATGAGTACGCTCACTTTGTTGATTTCTCCCGTTTTGCCCGTCGTGCCCTGTCTTTGTGCCCGTTTGCGATGCTTTTTTCGCCAAAAATTCATAAAAATTCAAACGATGTGAATTGTAGCTTGAATCGGTCATAATGTAGCTTAAATCCGCAAAAAAAAAATGAATTCGCGTTCGAATTCGCAACCTCGTGTTCGCATCTGTATCCGCATTCACATTCGCGCGAACTTCGCGCGAATATTTTTTGATTTTTGCATGAGCAGGCTGTTCTTGTCGTATCTCTTTTGTTTTTGTTATCTCTTTTGTCACCTTCCCTTTCTTTGTGAAAATGTCTACTCAACAGTCGCTTCCCTTTTCCCGGATTGGGTCACTCTCACTCCCCGACCCGTCCGATGGTACCCTGGGCCACTACCAAGGCATCCCCCTTCGCTCCGGCTTATTGGAGGAGGCCACGTACACGGTGGGCCTGGCAGTGGAGGGGGTGGTGGGGTGGGCGAAGGGGTTGGCCACCCCCCCCCCCCCCAATTGATTCATGTTGACATGCGAACACCGGAAAGGGCGGAATCGTTTAGGAAGAAAAGGTTGGGCCACTCACCTTTTTCGGGAGTTGCAGGTGGCCCTCCCGGGGTTGCGGGCCGTCCGGCTCCTTCCTGCCGGGTCAACCGTGCACAGCCTTTTGGGAATCATGGCCACGCACACCGTGGGCAAACCCAAGCCCGGCCTCTGTGCCATCTACCCCTCCACTGGCCTCGTTCATTGTCCCATGCGGATGGACATGATTCCCATCAATAACTACTTTCCTACCGGTGAGCCGCGGGCTGGCCACTCCAACCTTCCTTTTGAATGGCAGGCAGTGCAGGCCTAGTGGTGGGACGATCTGGGCATCTTGCCCAGCCACCCGATTGGGGAACTAGGAGCCGAGTATCTGGTGAAGCACCTCCAGGACACGGGCCAGATTGTCCTCCCGCCGATAGACGGGGGGGGGAGTGGTGCTCTGCCCACCGTACCATCCATGTGGGAGAAGACCGTCGCCGCGGTGTGGCGCATCCGGTCGCTGCACCTATCCAGGACGGAGGCGCAGTACCTCACACCCCATCTAGTGGAGGGCGTACCCTGGGAGGACGTTCGGGTCACCATGCAGCAGCTTGCGCAGCCCGCGTCTGAGGGATTTGTAGCCAAGACGGGGGATGACACGGAGCTATACGGAGCCTTCTGCCTGTTACCGGCGCGGTTGCAACACCTTTACCGTTGCCGACCGGTTGAACCTGCCCACGTCCAACAACCGGGCAATCAAAGGCTGCATTGGATGCCACTAGCAGTGGACGGCACGTCGCGGCACGAGGCTTCGTACGTGCATTGCACCCTCGGGGGAACCAGGAGTCCCGATCAACTAGCAAGTTGGTGGCTACTGGGGGGTAGTGAGAAGTGGGCGACCTTGTACGCGGCTGCTCAAGAGGTTGACTTCGACCAACAGTTGTGGGATGCTATTAAGGATGTCTTCCAAGATACTTCCGGTGCTGACCGGGAAACACTTTTTTTCCTCTGTGCCGATGGCAAGGCACAAATTTTAATGGCCAATTGCAACAATTTTAAAGCGGAGGCTTCACAAGCCATGGTGTGTTGGGTTTGCGGCCGCAATAGGGCAGACTGCCTTGCCAACTTCGGCTTGGAAGCCACCATTGACGGGTGGCGGGAGGTTGTGCTCCCCATGGGAGCCATATATATAGACACATCCCAGCCAAACGTCGCATTCCCGACTACGGGTTGCACGGGGTGCTGCGGGTAACTATTTGTGGTATTTCCGGCATGAGGGATGCGGTGTCGGCTGCCACTGGCAAGTCCGCGGCGGTCGTTGTCCGCAATTTTTTCCAACCGATCCTAGATGTTGCTCGCATGGCAGCCAAGACGGTAACAAAGGGTAGGATGGCAAAGGGCAACGACGGCGCCAACGTGAAGGGCAACGTTGGGTTCGAGTGTCCCGCGGCTGTGCAATTGATGCGCAGCCGGAGGTGGGAGGTTCTCATTGATGTGTGCCTTGAAGAGGGGGGAATGAACAACAAGCGGGTGGCGGGGAGACCATGGGGGGATGTTTGTAGGCAGTGGTGGGACAATTTTGCCAAGATGTGTATATATGCATGGCCTACATCTTGGCTGTCCGGGGCAGATCTAGGAAGGTTACGTGAGTGTAGTATGGCAATGGGCAAAGCCCACCTACTGTTGGAATGCCCTAAGCTGTTGTGGTCACATTTGTGGATTGACCACATGTACTTTTTTGCCCGCCAATGGAGAAACGTCTCCAAATTTTCATGCTTCGCCATGGAAGGCAGCCACCGTAGGCTCAAGCGCATGTTGCGCAACAGCGGGGGCCGAAGCTTTCTGCATGGGCGCCTAGGTGTGCACGACGTCGTTGACAACCACACCATAGACGACAGCCTCCGTGCGGAGGGGTGGAACGTCACAAAGACGTCCATGTGGGTAGGATGGCAAAGGGCAACGACGGCGCCAACGTGAAGGGCAACGTTGGGTTCGAGTGTCCCGCGGCTGTGCAATTGATGCGCAGCCGGAGGTGGGAGGTTCTCATTGATGTGTGCCTTGAAGAGGGGGGAATGAACAACAAGCGGGTGGCGGGGAGACCATGGGGGGATGTTTGTAGGCAGTGGTGGGACAATTTTGCCAAGATGTGTATATATGCATGGCCTACATCTTGGCTGTCCGGGGCAGATCTAGGAAGGTTACGTGAGTGTAGTATGGCAATGGGCAAAGCCCACCTACTGTTGGAATGCCCTAAGCTGTTGTGGTCACATATGTGGATTGACCACATGTACTTTTTTGCCCGCCAATGGAGAAACGTCTCCAAATTTTCATGCTTCGCCATGGAAGGCAGCCACCGTAGGCTCAAGCGCATGTTGCGCAACAGCGGGGGCCTAAGCTTTCTGCATGGGCGCCTAGGTGTGCACGACGTCGTTGACAACCACACCATAGACGACAGCCTCCGTGCGGAGGGGTGGAACGTCACAAAGACGTCCATGTGTTGGCAAGGCCCGTTGACCGTACAACAATTGGCTTGGAGGGCCCACAAGAGGGCCCTTAGGGACCTCAGCTATGTACATGCCCTTAGTCAACGGTTGAGGCGCCGCAGACAGCGCAAACAGCGAGCATAGTACGTTTGGACGGTTCATGGCAAAGAGGACTTGGTTTGTTATGGTGAAGATGTGCATGCCCGTACGCGAACATTGGGCCGAATTCCCCCGAAGTTCGCGCGAAATTCGCGCGAATTTGGCCCAAATTCGCATTCGCAAGGGTCGCAGCAGACATACGAGAACGGCACAATACGAATAGGGCATTAAACGGCCACCATGGCCACCCAGTGTGTGGAAAAGGGGTGGTTTTTTCTCGCATGGACCCGTATTTTATTTTTTTAGAATACTTAAAACCATATCCTCCATTCCAACCCATTGAAAAAGGCCTTTTTCGGACAAAATAGTTGTTTTGGACACCCATATTCGCATTGTCATTCAAAAGTTCCCTTAACAGCCAATCACAAAGGGTACATAGTGTGGTTGCAACTGTGGCCACTGTCGCTCACATATTTGCCCAAGACGCATGCGAGCCCAGTGATCATGCGAAAACGCATTACTCCAACCTGCAGCTTCGACCGGATGGTTCCGTTGTTCGGCGCTCAGGGTTGATTGCGGTGCATGGTTCGCTTGTTGAGGCCACACTTGAAGTCCCATGTGTTGTAGGCGTCGCTATGGAGCCGGGGGCTTTTCCTCCCAATTTTAAGGGTAGATTCCTGCAGCAGGCCTCCAAAAATCGGTCCTTTCTCTGCCGGTATGAACCCAACTTTTTACTGAGTTCCAGAGCAGTGAATGGCCCACTTGGTGTCCAAAGTTGACACCTTGGCTCAGGCCTCAGCACTACCTGATGCGTTTCTGTTATTACTTTAGCATCCTCTCTGCTCTTTGTTTAGAGTGATCCTTTCCCTGCCCCAAGACATTCTGAAAGAGATGACTCCCATAGCGGCGAGGTGATGGGGATGCCCTTATTCTCTAGCGCGAGGACAACTAAATTTTCAGCACGGCTATGCCCGTGTGTATGAGGGGAGGAGCTCCGTGTGTAGGGTTGTGCCCAAGGAACAATTTCAATCCCGTGCTTGGCCTGTAGCAGGTGATGCTCAGTTTTTCAAGCGTATGTGTGCTTCGATTGATGTTTCCTTTTGTCCGTTAGGCAATACCCATGTCTGTGCACAAGTGCTGACCTCCGGGCTTTTGAGTGCCCAGTCCCTGTATGTCGCCACTGACGCAACGCTGCAGCAAGTCTCTGGTCCTGAGCTGTGTGCCAATGGGGGTTTGGGAGTTGTCGTCACCGACGGCAATCACTATTTCTTGGTTGCCTAGGGACTGCGTGTTGTCGCTGCATCGTCCTCCATTCTAGAGTGGGTTGCCAAAATTCTCGCGCTCTTCCTCGTGCTTTCTGCTGCGGGACATCCATTTCTTCTGTGACAATGCATCCACACTGCTGCGGGGACTCACACAGTGGATGCGCCTCAATAGTGGAATAGACCGACTTGCGAAGTATGTTTTTGGGGTTTTGGACATCAGTAAGTTTCATGAATATTGGCTGCTTGCGGAGCATGACTCTCACCACCTGGGCATGGCCGCGGGGTGGCAAAAGAAAGATAGCTGATGGCCTTGCAACCCATGCTCTGAATGACGATGTATGGCACCAGCTGCCTTGGTGGTGGTTCCTCCAGTGTCTTGCTCATGCGCCCTATTTTCTTCACTTTAAGGACTCCCTGATCGTGAAACCGAGCGCCTTCTTTCCAAGGCTGTATTCGGCTCTGCTTGCTCGCAAATCTCTGTTGGCTGAACGGGTTCCTAAACTCCAGGTGGATACAGAATCTTGGGCAGTGGTGTGTCAACATTCTCAGGTACCGCTGCAAGCTCACCGTGTGGCGTCCTATCTTCGTTGTATCGGGTCGCTACCTCAGCTATTTTTCGAAGTTCCGGACTGTCGCTTTTGCTCTGTGTACGGAGGCAATGAGCCTTAACATGTTGCTGCATGCCCTACCCTCTATGTTCTTGCTTGTAGGGCCATGCGCCAAATACTGTCTTTTCTTCCAGAGAAAGAGTTCACGGTGTGCATGGCATGGGACTTGGTCGCTCAATGTTCTCGTAAGTCGGCTGCATATTGGGTGGCATTTGAGTTTGATGGCTCCTTTGCGGCGCGTCAAAGCGCGATCCAGCAGTTGGGTGGCCAGCAACACTTGGTCCTTTCATACTATGGCATGTTATGGTGCTCTGTGACTAGTGTTCGTGACCCCTGTTACATGAGCGAGACACTGCAAGCGGCAGTTTCGAGTGTTGTCCTGCGTGCCATGGCTAACCCGGTTCCATTGGAGCCACCAGAAATCTCAGAATCATGTCTCCATATGTAGAGCAAAGATCACTGTTTGTGTATGTGCCTCCTGCGGGCCAGGGCGTGTTGGGCCTACTTGTGCGCCGGGATCCGCGCATTGTCTCGCGCAGCCACCGATACGCAGTACACATTCCTCATAGAGCCAGACGGGTGGTGAGGCGAGGGAAGTACCAAGTACGGGTGTGCACGTCATCCGTGTGTGTCCTAGCAGAGTCGCAAGGCGAAAGTCCAGTGGTGGTTCTGTGCACCTGTGCAACACAATTGACCCCACCATGGAAATGTGTGCAGGTGGGCCCCTCAGGGGGCGTGGCAGCGGACCATCGATACACCACTCCTCCGCCTATCAATCGTTAATACGGCTTTTCGTGCTCGCTTCGTTTGCGACGAGGTTGGTGGGGCTGTTGGCATGCTAACGGGGGGACCCTGTGGCTCAGCAAGTCGCCCTGCCAGCGAATCCTGGATTTGCCCAAGCCTACACCGGACCAGACCAGACCCCACCCAAACAGCTCAAAGTGAGCAACGGATGGCCTAGCTCAGCCAAGGATATCCTTTTAGTACATGTTTCAAGAGGAATGTCAAGAAAATTGCCTCAAAACTCACCGATGGTGCCAAGCTACCCTCCAAGGACATTTGTTGCACCCACCGTGCGGTTACCCTCCGTCATGTCTACTTGGAATCAGGATTCATCGAATGAAATGGAAGTGCTTGCCAACATTCTTTGAAGTTGACCATCGTTCGCTATCCACCTCTAAGGGCTTCGCTGCCGCGGTATCCCGCCTCTCATCGTACCTATACAGCCAGTTTTAATACCAATTGTCGCGAATTTCACCATGCTTGAACAAGTGCTGCAGTTCAATTCCTTGAATCAAGCTATCACAATCGGAAATGATTTTCTTTCTTAAGCATTGGAAAGTTTAAACTTCACAATGCAATACAAAAGTCAGCAAGTATGCACTCGACACACGGGGGCCGATCTTGGTCGCAACCCGACCCCAAAGGGCGGGTGGGGGCTGTACGGAGCCCAAAATTGTCGCACGGAACAATGTGCTTTGTCGGCGCCAGAGGCGCCGGAGATTTTGTTTGAGCGTTACCCACGACGGTCGTTAAGGGACATGATTTTTTTTGTTAAGGTCCGCTGCTTTGAAGCGATGGGGACCCCCGTAGGCGGCAGGGGTTATATAGCCACCTTGCCAACTTGTGGGCCACTTCTCATTTTGCCCGCCGCTCTGAAGCGGTGGGAACCCCCCAGGCGGGAGGGGTTATTTAGCCACCTTATCCACTTGTGGGCCGCTTGTAGGTTTGCCCCCCGCTCTGCAGCGGTGGGGATCCCCTTGGCAGCAGGGGTTATGTAGCCACCTTGCCCACCTGTGGGCCACTTCCGGTTTTGCCCCCTCCTCTGAAGCGGTGGGGATCCTCCTGGCGGCAGGTGTTCTGTAGCCACCTTGCCCACTTGTGGGCCACTTCTTATTTTGTCACCCGCCCTAAAGCAGTGGGGACCCCCCGAGCGGCAGGGGTTATGTAGCCACTTTGCCGACTTGTGGGCCACTTCTGATTTTGTCCCCTCCTTTGAAGCGGCGGGGAGACCCCAGGCGGCAGGGGTTATGTCACCTTGCCGACTTGTGGGCCACTTCTGATTGTGCCCCCCGCTCTGAAGCGGTGGGCATCCCCCAGGCGGCAGGGGTTATGTAGCCACCTTGCCCACTTATGGGCCACTTCTGATTTTGTTCCACGCTCTAATGTCTTGGGGACCCCCCAGGCGGTAGGGGTTATGTAGCCACCTTGCCCACTTGTGGGCCACCCTTGATTCTGTCCCCCGCTCTGAAGCGGTGGGGACCCCTCAGGCGGCAGGGGTTATGTAGCCACCTTGCGCACTTGTGGGCCACCTTTCATTTTGTCCCCCGCTCTGAAGCGGTGGGGACTCCCCAGGCGGCAGGGGTTATGTAGCCACTTTGCTCACTTGTGGGCCCCTTATGATTTTGTCCCCCGCTCTGAAGCAGTGGGGCCCCTCGAGGCGGCAAGGTTTATGTAGCCACCTTGCCCACTTGTGCCGCTTGTGACGTGTGTGGCGTTGGGTTGTTCTCAATACCGGAAGCAGTTGAGGAATGCTCCAAGAGCAAAACGTATGCCCTGCCCTTTTTCCGAATTGCGACTGATTTTTCATGCACGCTTCAAAACGGTCGCATATTGTTGGCCTTTTTTTGCGATGCCATAGGTGGGCCGGCCAAGAGGGTGCGGATACAGCGGCGTTTTGCTTGTGGTGTGGCAACACAGATGGCAAGTGCAGCACAAGTGTGCACGGCAAGAAAATAGAAAGCAATTGCAGTCTCGCGTTCCATTGGCGACGGCCAAAGAGCGGGGCAACCCCAACAGCGATGAACCCTAGCACCAAGTTGCCGGTTCGCTGCAAGGTGCTTGATTGCCGACAATGGCATTGCACCCATCCCATGCCACACCACATGCCACCAGCGCACCCCCGTGCGTCCCATGACAATGCCGGGTGCAGTGAAGAGAAGAAAACAAAGGTGTTGCAAGCCTTTGATAACTTCCGGGCCCCATTGCCACCGAAGGCGAAGCCTGCTGTGCCGCCGCCCTTGCCCACTGTTCTCCCTGCTCTTCTCTGTGGGCGACACCAAGATAGTAGTAGTAGTGGCAGTAGTAGTTACTAAGAGCAGTGCTCTAACCATGCGTCGGTAACAGGCCTCCACATGGGGGGGGGGGGCTGACCTAACACAGCCTAAGAGACATTTGATAGCCTTTGGGCGAACTCAAGGCAACATTCGGTACCGCTCTAAAAGTGCTACAGTGCAGCAAAACAATCATGAGGTATCACCGGTCACAGTGTGTCTTGTTAGCCTTTTCTTTTTGCGCGCCTGGAGGTGCCTAACGGAAAAGGTGCTGGGTTTGGATCAACGAAGGGGGGGGGTCCACCCCCCCTTCGGAACCCCCCCCCCCTACAGCCCCCCCAACTGTCGCACAGCCAATGGGGCGTTCTGCGGGGAACATCGCGCACGAACTGTCGAGCCGATCTCCCTTCAGCATGGGCGTCCCGGAAGGGTGCCTGCCGAAACTGGTCGGGAAAACGCTTCGGATTTTCGGAGGCAACGCTCCCAATGATTGCCTCTGTTTTACGAAGCAGTGCCTCCGAACATGGCTTGCGATGTTCGGAGGCACTGCTTCCGATGGCTGGTTGCCGTCATACCCGGCACTGCTTTCAGAAGGTAATGGCATGAACCAACTGGGACGTCTGCTTCCAAAAACCTTGCCCTAATCCCGTGGGCGGCGCGGCCAACCCTTGGGAGCCGGGTGGGGATGAACGATGCACGGATTCTGGTGGCCTGTCTTGGGCATGGTCGTCAGTCGCATTTCCTTGGAAAAAAAACGAACTGTGTGATCTAATTTTTGGGGGATCCGCTGTCTTGCTTTGTGCGCGTTTGTTTGCGAACAGTGCATCGTTACCGCCACACGTAGCCGCCCATATGAAGTGTTGGCAGATCACGTATGAGAACTCTTTGAGAAGGGCAAAGAGAGAGGGTAGGGTGTCTACTGTACAGGATGCCCAACAGGTGTTGGTTGTTCTTCATCCGTCGCGGGTGCACTCATCCACAGAATACGTACCACGTGGGCACGTGCCCGAGGGATATGGCAGTTCGCCGCGCATTTTGCCAATGCGGTCAGCGAAGCCGCATTGACGCATTGTAGTTGATGCAAACGATTGTTTGAGTGCCGAGGGGATCCCCAGTCAAGCATAGGTGACTCCCCGAGTGGCAGTGATAGTGGGAGTGAGATTGGGCGTGGGAATGGGAGTGGGACTGGGTGTGACGCAACCAGCAATGCTGTCACAGTCACCAATTTTGACCTTGAGGCTGCCGTACCGGCACCACCTCCGCAAAAAAAGTTGTGAACGACAACCCCGCGCTCTGCACAGAGCTTGTCCCAGCGGCCAGCCCCGGTTGTCGTCGAGGTGGATGCAGCATCTAGCTCAGCGCCATTAACCCATTTGCTGAATGAGGGGAATTTCTTCCCAACCGACGCTGAAGCTGCTTTCAAACAAGAGACCAAGCCAAAACTCGTTTGTGTTGTCGTGTATGTCCGTGTTTGTCCAAGCGGGGTGGGGAGGACTAACTGGGCTGGGCGGGAAGCGGGCTATGGGGAGGAGGGGCACCCGGCGCTCCATGAACTCGGTCCAGCATCGGGACCATGTGATTGGCCACGGCTGGCCATGGTAGCCGGGGCGGCTTCTCTTGGAGGAATGGCGGACCATTGTACAATGGTGAACTTTATGTATGGGTGATGGTGGTGGTGGTGGTGCTTGGGAGGGCGGTGAATTTGGGGTGTTTTGACATGTAAGGGGTTCGGGGCAGGGTGGGCATTGTATGATCGTCCCTAAGTATGGTGCACACCTCCCATTGGGTGTGCGCACCCAAAATCGGCTCCACAAACGCTTCCGATGTTGGAAGCAATGCTTTCGATGAATGGTTGCAAACTGCTGACCACAGCTCGGGGCATTGGCCCCACCGAATGATTGGGGAAAAGATTTCCGATGTGGGAAGCAACGCACGCGATGGGCGGAGGACGATTGGACCCGTTGCTGACAATGTTGCCGGCAAAATTGTAATAATGACTGTCACCAAGGGTTGGCATAGTGCCAAGTATTTCGGTGCCAAGAAAAAAATTCTGTGCTGTGCGTTTGAGCGACATGTGTTGTGAAGGGTTTGCTGTTTGAGGGGCAGTGTGGTCCAACATGGGCCAAAGTAGAAAGAATTTTCGAGGATGGGAGTGAGAAAGTGGTCCCGTCCTTCGACCACGTTTTCAACGTTGAGTCCGCGGAGGCTGGGCGCGCGCTAGAAATGCCCGAGCGATGGCAGTTGAAGCCCAGCAATTCGACTTCCCTGACTGGGGCACTTGTGTGCAAGGTGGTGGAGAGGCTGCATGCACAGATTGGGGGGTTTATAAATCTCCACGACATGAACCCAGCCCTAATGGTTGTGTCACAGTATACCGCTGACCAACTTGACCATACCGATTTCTGCCGGGATCCCTCTGTGCTGCCCCTTGTTGATGGGCAGGTGTCTGGGTGCCATCTTTCCACATTCCTTGTCTTGTCATCCGAATACCAGATCGTAGTCCAACTGGGCTCGGCATACATTGAGGTGAGCGACACACGCTTTAATGAGTTGCATCTAACCCAGGGTTATATGCTTGTGGTTACATCCACATGCCGGCACCACGGCACCCCCCCCCCCCAAATCGGTTGCCACGCCAAGGTGTGATTATTACTCAATTTACACCTGACAAGCATCACCGCCACATAGTCAAGCATGCCACCCATCTTGACCTTGTGCCACTGCCTGCAGTAAAGGGATTCACGGGGACTCTCAATCATCATTTTGTGCCAACCTGGCACCAATTGTTGTGGCCGCGGAGGGGGGTTGAGGCAAAGGCGGGCTTGCTAACAAGGATATAATGGATACCACCTTTAACCCCATGGAACCCGGTGTCGCTCCCATCTGCGACTTCCATCCCACGTTCCTCGCGCGGAGCAACCTCCATATCGCCCACCTCCCAGTCGGCGACGGCCAAGTCATTTTCTGGTGGGGGCAGTACCATCTCGAGGTATTCAAGACCGGGCCCACCGACGCGGATGCCAGTGTCTGCTTTGCCCTAGATGGTGTCATTTCACCAACCCGCCCAGCAACGGCATGGCAGCTCATCAACGCCGTCCCTTCCTCGCGGCCCCCGAAGCAAGCAAAATCAAGGATGTGGTCTCTCACATGCCTGTGTGACGTGTAGGTATCCGTTTGGGCTACATACTTGGTTGGGTAAAGACATTGCATGCCGTTTTCCGCGCGAAGGGTGTCCGAATTTTGCTTTATCCATAATTTGACTCGAAAGACGTGTACCACGAATTTCGCAATAGTTTTTCACGGATTTCACATCAATTTCACACGAATTTCACATAGCTACTAGGAACCTCTCACAAGAGAGGTTCCATTGCTGGAGCCCCCACCCCAGCTCCTTCCACAATGAGAGGCACTTCAAGCCCCATACCTAGCGGCACCCTGACAAGGGGCTTGTGCTGCATGACGACAGCTCCAGTCGGTCCCACCGTGGGTCACAGTCCGGCTCGGGGCCCTAGGCCTAGTCCGAACCTGATGCCGGGTTGGATCCCCAAATCCATGTCATCCCCATGCCCAATTGTAATTGCCCACACCGGGGCACGCCGTTTGCCTGGAAGGCACCTCTACCCCCGGGGAGGGGGGGTTTTAGTGAAATTTTGACAGCGGCCTAGAGTTTGAATGTCACCACCCCAATTCACGGAGAACGCGATGCCGCTCACAGCATCAACTTTCCCTTTCCGTTGGCCATGAAGGAGGGTTTTTGCCGTGGGGTTGGCGAAGGGCGGTGAGGTTTTGGTCGCTCGCTCACAGCATCAACTTTCCCTTTCCGTTGGCCATGAAGGAGGGTTTTTGCCGTGGGGTTGGCGAAGGGCGGTGAGGTTTTGGTCGCTCGCTTTGGCTGTCGCCTCAAGAGCGGACACTCGAAATTGAATGACGCCCTTCACCGGGGGGGGGGGGGGGGGGGCTCTCCAGCAAGCTGGTGTGTTGCCCTTGAATGCCATCAAGCATTGCCGGCCACGCCATGATGATTGGCTGGACAATGCATGGTTTTGCCGGTAGGGGAACTTGCACATGGGCTGAGTGGAGGAAAGACAAGGGGGAGGGGGATGTTGGCGCGAGGAGTCAGTAGTTAGCCGGAGACCCGAGGAGTCGCAGCCCAAGCAGACCTAGGCCGGGCAGACCCGGCGAGCCAAACAAAGTCCCCCGGAAGCCACCTCCCTAGGTCTAGAGGAAGCCCCCCTGCACGCCGACATCACCCATTGGGTGTAGTAGCAGCATGAACAGCAATGTGAGCATTGCGACAAGGCCCAACGGGAGTTGGAAACCTTGCTGAGGCAGCTTGAGGTGTCTTGCAGCGAGACACAAGTGGTCCGGTGGTAGTCTCGGCACGGAATGTAGCACAACGGGAAAGGGGCTTGCTGCGGGACCGGGAGGACGCCCTGAAGCAGCAGCTTTTTGCCCGTTTTGTCAGAAGCAACAGAGGCGGCCCCAACAGTCGCAACATTCGGAGCAGGCCCCGGAGGGGTTGCAGCAAGCGGGGCGCACCCCCCCACCACCAACCCCGAGGGAGTACGGTTTTTGCCTGCAAGTACGTAGGCATGGATTGGGGTAGCAGAGGCCATAAGGGGGCACTTGGCTGCGGTGGAGGGGCTCGTTTGCCCTGGGTACACGCTAGAAGACCCAATCTCGTTCTAGCCTAGACGCTGCTAGAGTGGCTAGAACAAAAAAAAGAGCCCCCCCCCCCCGGGTCGGGATTTGAGGGTTGTAACCTGGACCCCCCCTATCAGTACTCGGCTGGCCCTGTTTTTGTTTTCACAATGTCACTCTTTTCACCTGATTTCGGACTCCAAAATCTTTTTGTTCTAGCGGCGTTCTAGCGATGCTCTAGCGAGCGCCGCTAGAGCGTCGCTAGAACGTCGGTAGAACGGTTCGCTAGAACGTGCCTAGAACAATATATATGAATGCTCCGCCACTCCTCAAAGAGAAGCTGCCCCGGCTACCATGGCCAGCCGTGGCCAATCACAGGGTGCCGATGCTGGTCCCGACTCACAGAGCGCCGGGTTCCCCCCCACCCCCACCCTCCGGTTAGCCTGGTTTGTCCCCCACCCCACACCCATAGGTCACTTGGAAGGTCACTTGGCGGGCCGGCGCCGGGTCACTTGGTGGTGGCTTAGCCCGGTTATCCCGATTAGCCCCCCTGCCCGCCCAGGCGCCCTTTCGCGAGTCGCGACACGCAGGTTACCCCTCCTGCGTAGGGATTTGCCGGCCCGCATCTTTGCTCCCGGCAACCCTCTTGTCACTTCCCGTGTCCCCCTCGTGCTCACCCCCCGTGTCACGTCCCACCTCACCCCCCTTGTCACCCCCCTCCCCCTTTTCGCCACCCTCGTTCCCCTCGTCATCCCCGTCTTCCGCGTTGTCCCCGTCGTCCCCCTCCCTCAAGGCCTCCCGGAGGTGGGCCTCCGCCTCCTCCCGGGTGCGGAAGGGCAGCTCCCCCGGCACCCGGAAGTTGCCCCCTCTTTCTCCCGCTTCCTCTTCTAACCCTTCTTCCCCCCCTCCCCATTGGAACCCTGTGACACCACCCACCAGTCCACCGGGTCCAACTCCTCATTCCAATGCCCCAACGCCGTCACTTGGCTGATGGTCCCCCCATTGCCCCCCTCCTTCCAAGGGACATACAGGGTGTCCCCCACACACCGGCACATTCCCATAGGGGTCCCGCCCCCTATTCTCCAAGGGGGGGGCTTGGGATTTGGGGGGGGGGGGGGCTTGGCCTTGCCCTTGCTCTTGCCCTTGGGCTTGGCCTTGGGCTTTGTCTGGGCTCGCAGGGGGGGGGGCTCTTCCTCGCTACTCTCAAAGTGGCGGGGCTTCTTCTTGGGGGCCTTGGGGAGGGTTTAGGTTTGGGGGCCTTTGGGGGGGTGTCCTCTCCCCGCTGGTGCTGCTGGTGCTGGTGCTGCTGCTGTTGCTGGTGCTGTTGGTCTCCCTTGCCCGGTTCTGCACCCTCACCCACCCTTGCGCTGCGGGTCCATGCCCCCCGCACTCCTGCCCGCCTCCCACCTACCCAACCCGTGCAGCACCGAGAGGGCCAAATTGGGGTCATTCCCCAACATCCAGCCCAACTCGGTGACTTCCACAAGGTGCATCCGGCCTCCGCCATCACGCCACTCCGCGCGCACCCCGCGGGGGCCCCGGTGACCTAGTCTAAAGTCAATATGTTAATTTTTAATTTTTAATATATGAAGGCGTTAATATATTAATCTCGCAAATATTAAGAGGTTAAAGTCAAATTTTTGCGATTGGGCCATTTGTACCCATTTTTCAATGCACATATGCGGACCTATAAGGGGTGTTACGTGGTATAGTGTTGCACAACGGTATAGCAGAGAGGTTCCAATGTTGGTGGGTGTCTTGGACACCCCCCCTCCGGATGCCCGCACCCCCCCCCCTCCACACCATTCCCTTGTATAGCCCTTGTTATGCCTTTCTCTCGGGACACCCTTACCGAGCTTAACATGACGCTCGTGCGTTTGAGTGGGGCCAAGAATTTGCGGGACCCTTTGGTCTCCCAACTCCTTGGTGAGTGGGTGGCCTCATCCTTAGGCGGCTCAAGTTGCATGGTATGAAACGACAGAAAGTGCCCAAAATACAGGGCCTCAAAAAACATCAAAGAACCATTCTTTGGCTTGCAAAAAATCAAGCCGTTTTTGAAACACCAAAAGAACTCTTATGTAAGGAATTTTGGCCTTTTCTTGGTCCTGATGGGTCCAAAAAATGCTTTTTTGCGGGCAATGGACTGTTCCTTGCGCGAGGCCTCGCGCAAAGAGCAGTCCATTGCCCCTCCAAAGTCAGGTAATGATGGTAGAATTGAGGAATCAAGCAGGCGCCTACACTGGAGTGACATTACAGGCACCCTTGACCTGATCACATTGTACAATATGTTTACGCGGGCGGACATTCAGCGCTCTAAACAAGCCTTGCAAATCTAATTTATGACTCAAGAAATCATTTCTAATGTTGTTGCATTCCTAACAAAAGGAGCACATATGTTGGAGGTGTTGCACAGGGTGCATCCTTCCGCATTGCTCATGATGCACACCTGCCACAAGTTATGGTGAGTGTCAAGCTAAAAAAAGAGTATCACTGGTAACACGAAGCATGTCCACTCAACAGATGACGCTGAGCTGGACAGGGACCCCACTTGTAGCTTTGGCTGAAGAAAAATTGATCCTTCCGTTGTTGACTATAGATCAAAGTAAAATGTGCAAAGAAAATATGAATTTGCCATGCGTGGCACTTTTTTGAGCGTTTGTTTGGGCCAAAAAAACTGATTTTTTGGAGGATAAAATGCAATGTAGTGCAAACGACACCAATTATCAAGATGATGTTCGATACCTGGAGAAAGAAGGTGCCCTGGGGGAAGCAGTCTGCCAAGCGCAGGGGCTGACCAAGCCCAAAAAGATTTTTTCCGCCTCCGGGGGGGGCAAGCTTCTGGTAAATTTCAATGACTCAACGACAATTTAGGTACTCGTTGCTTCAGTGAAGGTTGTGCACAAGCGCTATAAGATGAGAACCCATCACAATGGTACAAAGAATATATTTTCTGGGCCTTTTTTTGCGCGAGGCCTCGCGCAATGAGGACTGCAATGCAGTCCCAGAACTTGAAAGTCACAACCTATACCTCTTTTTTCAGGCAGTGCAAATCAAAAATCAAACCGTGGGGTGGGTAGTAAGACCACTCGACCCTGAAGCCGTCTTTCCAAAGGAAAATGAATCGGGTGAGGTTTTTGGTTTAGTAAGGTATGCGCGAGGCCTCGCGCATGGGGCAACCCTTGAACCACATGTTGCATATGCTTTGCATTCATATTTAATCCGCCATGCTTTTGTTTTAATGATCCTTGGTCTTGATTGCGCGAGGCCTCGCGCATAGAATTTGATCAACAAATCATTTTTCCAGGTATGCAATGAACATGCAGCACAGAAAATGATGTTGCAATCATTTTTTCTGCAGACCATGTTCATCCAAAAAACAAGGGGAACACAAAATGTATTTATTGGCCAATTTCCGCTAAAAGCACATCATTTTCCACTGAAATCATAAGATTTGTTTATTTTTTTATAGTTTTTTTTTGTTTTGGGCTGTCCGAAAAAAGGCACAAAATGGCACAAATGGTAAGAAAGATACTTTCTTTGGACTAATATTCTGTTTTCAAAAAACAGAGCCTGTGACAAACTATTTTTTTTGCATGGTCCAAATTGGGTGCATTTGGTGTGATTTTGACCATGCAACTTGAGCCGCCTAAGTCATCCCCTTTGGCCCGGGCCCGATGGTCCGAGGCCATGGAGGTTGGCTACCACTCCCTTATTCGTAGTAAGCAAGTGGAGGTGGTGAAGCAATATGCCTCCCACCTCTTCCCGGCCCCGGACCTCATCGGCCTCCTCATGGACTTGAACGTCCCCAAGCTCGGCTTCCGGCACGTGTCGGAGTACATGAGCCGCCGGGGGTCAGCCTACACGGCCGCAACGGGCCTCCCGTTCCCCCGCCCCATCCCCACTCGGGATACGTTCACGGACACGTGGAAGGAGTTGGTCACCCCCCTTGACCTACGACCACCCGTGTCCGTCCCCAATCCCCCTGCGAGTGGGCGCTCCTGGCCGCTACCCTCATGGGCCCGGTACGTCCAATCACGCCCATCGCTAGTGGACACCATCGATTGGACAAAGCCCCTCACCTTCATTGTGCGTGGGGATGCGTACCCGTGCGCCGGTGGTAGTTGGACCCAACTCTCCATTGGGCTCCTCAACCACGGCGCACCGGGCCGCACACCCGCGTACTTGTGGGTGATAGGGATGGCCGTGTGCGGGGACAAGGACATGGTGGCACTAGCAACGATATGGGTTGATAACTGGAAGGTTTGTGGCCCATTCGTTGTTTGTTAATTTTTGCATTAATTTCTCGAGATTAATATCCACATTTCGGTTAATATTAACGCCGACTGAAAAATTAACTTAATATTAATCTCGAGAAATTAATGTAAATATTAACACATGTTTTTTTTGGAGGTGTTGAAGTCTCTTGATGACCGCAAGGGGTTCTAGTGGGCAACACACAGGGTGCCCGGTGAGCTAGCCATTCGGGATGACCACCCCCTAGTGCACCGCTTCATTGGCGCCTCTAGATGGCCCATAGTGGGCTCTACGTACAAAGCATACAACATCAATGCACCTTTTCTTGTATGGAATGGGAAGAAACGCGCACGCACGCACACACACACACACACACACACACATACACACACACACACACACACATACACACACACACACACACACATACACACACACACATACACACACACACACCCACAAACAATGAGGTCGGCACCCCCCCACACACCCAACCCCTCCCACACACATCCGTCCTTGCTCCTTCCTCTCTCCTCCCGTTGCCCTTGCGCTTAAGGTTTGAGAGGGTATTCCCTTTCTTTCCACAGGTTATTTTTTTGAAGAAACGATTGAAAATCTTTGAAGATCGTTGAAAATTGAGCAAGGAGAAAAAGGTTATAGGTATGTGTGTGTGTGTGTGTGTGTGTGTGTGTGTGTGTGTGCATCCATGTGTGTCCATTGTGGCAAGTTTCTAGGTTGAAGAATGCCCCAAAGGAGATAAAAGGGGCTAGTTCAGGGTTATGGTTCCTGTGGTGTGTGGGTGTGTGGGTTCGTGGGGCCGTGGTGTGTGGACCTATGGTACGTCTCGGTGTGGTTTCTAGGGCTGTGGTGTGTGGGGGTGTGATGTTTGGGGCCGTGCTGTGTGGGGCTGTGGACCCCCCCCCCCCCGCCAGTATGCAACCCCCCCACACCCCTAAAGCCCCCCCCCCGGAAGTCTCCCGCCCCCCCGGGTGCCTGAAATGGTGAGGTGGTTGTGTGTTATGCACTTTTTTTCACGTTAATTTTTGCGTCGCTTTCGTTAATTTTTCCACATTAATATTAGCGCTCGCGTCGATTAATAATTAATATATTAATTAATTTTTCGCTCGATAATATTAATTTCCAGAAATTATTTCAGGGGGTCAAAAATCAACTTTTTGTTTTTTTGTTTTTTTTTGGACTGCACACCCCCAACATCCCACAGCCCCACACCACAAACCCCAAACCCCCACAGGGGCACCCCCCACAGCCCCAAGCACCACAGCCCCAAAGGGCACCGTGCCTGGCATACCATGACCCCACAGCCCAACAACCCACAGCCCCACACCCACAGCCCCAAGCACCACAATCCAAATTGTCACAGCACGGCACACCACAGCCCCACACCCTACAACCCAACAAACCATGGCCCAACACACCACAGCACCCCACCCCACAGCCCCATGCCCCACTGCCCCACACAGCAAAGCCGCACACACAGCCCCATGCACGACAGCCCTGCACACCACAGCCCCAAACGCACCGCCTTGCATCCCACAGCCCCACACCACGCAGCTCCACACGCCACAGGCCCACACCCCGCAGGCCCAAGCACCACAGCCCCAAACATGCCACAGCCCCACACCCTGTAGCCCAACATACCACAGCCCTACACCCCACAGGGCCACACGCCAGATCCCACACGCCACAGCCCCACACACCACAACCCCACAAGCCACGGCCCCACAGACCCCAGCCCTGTACACTACATCGCCGCACCCCACAACCCCGCACACCCTAGCCAGACACCCCAAAGGCCCACACACCACAAGCGCACACACCACAGCCCCACATTGCCCCCATTGTTTCCGTTCAATTTTTAGACCGCCGGTCTTAATTTCTTGGGATTAATATTTAATTTTTGGACCGGCGTTTCAAATATTAAAAATTAACCGATAATATTAACTTACCAAAAATTAAAATGTCGTCCCAAAAATTCATTATGCCCCCCAGTCCCTCGTGCACTGGTTTTGTTCACCCACAATGCACCACAACCCACCACAGGGCTGCAATGCACCTCCACAGCACCCGCCCACCCCACCCCATGCAACAGCCCCACACACCACAGCACGTGACACCAAACCCCACACATGTCCACCACACACCCATATACCACAGCCGTACCCACCACAACCCCACACCACATCCCCACAGACCACAACCCTAGAAACCTTGGCCCCACACACCAGAATCCTAGAAACCACTCCCCCACACACCACAGCCCCAAACATCACACCCCCACACACCACAGCCCTAGAAACCACACCGAGACGTACCATAGGTCCCCACACCACAGCCCCACAAACCCACACACCCACACACCACAGCCCTAGGAACCATAACCCTAGACCCCATAGCCCCAAACATCACGCACCACAATACCAAGGGGGGTGGGGTGGCATTGCCAATGAAACCTGAACTAGCCCCTTTATCTGCTTTGGGGCATTCTACAACCTAGAAACTAGCCACAATGGACACACATGCATGCACACACACACACACACACACACACACACATACCTACAACCTTTTTCTCCTTGCTCAATTTGCAACGATCTTCAACAATTTTCAATTTTTTCTTCAAAAAAATAACCCGTGGAAAGAAAGGGCCCTCCCAAACCTTAAGAGCAAGGGCAACAGGAGGAGAGATGAAGGAGCAAGGAGGGATGTGTGTGGCAGAGTCCGGGTGTGTGAGGGTGCCAATATCATTGTGTGTGTGTGTGTGTGTGTGTGTGTATGTGTGTGTGTGTGTGTGTGTGTGTCTGTGTGTGTTTGCAGAAAAAGGGGAAGGGGGGATATCCATTTTGTTAAGGCACAACAATTATGCATGCCCCCTAGCATGTTTGGCTTCTTGTTGTGCATTTTTATGGAGGGTTAATATTTGGAGAATAGGGTTAGCATTTGTGAGATTAATATTAATGCCGGCGACCCTTTAATTTTTAACTTTTCAAATATTAATGGAAAAATTAAAAAGAAAAATTAAAGCCGAGAGCCATTTTAACATTTTGAAACAAGCACATGGGTAGGACCCCCCCACCAACCCCCGGGGGGAAATGACACCCAAGCCCGTAAGGCAACCCGTGGGGGTCATAATTTTCACGGCGAACCCCCTAACCCCCCCCCAAAAAAATTGAAACTTGAGATTAACGCGTTATTTTTTGGCCAAATATTAAACATATTGACTTTAATCTAGGTCACTAGGGGGTCGGCTCCACACGTTTGCACGCTCACACCCAGAGAACAGCAACAAGAGGCAGGTGTTTTCTAGCGGCGTTCCAGGGAACTGTTCTAGCGACACTCTAGCGACGTTCTAGCGGCAGCGGCGGCGGCGGTGGCTAGATTAACGATAGAACGGTTCGCTAGATCAACGCTCGAACGCAGTCAACATACCGTGCCTTGCGTGTTGCCCAAGAATGCCATCACGCATTGGGGGCCACGCAATGATGATTCGTTGGACAATGCATGGTTTTGCATGTGCAACCATGCCGGTCGCGGGACTGGCACGCGGACTGAGCGGAGGGAAGACGAGGGGGAGGGGGATGACGGCGCGAGGAGTCAGTAGTTAGCAAGAGACCGGAGAAGTCGCAGCCCAAGCAGACTTGGTACGGGCAGACCCGGCCGGCCAAGGAAAGTCCCCCGGGCCGCCACCTCCCCAGGTCTCGAGGAACCCCCCCTGCACGCCGACATCACCCATTGGGTGTAGTAGCGGCATGAACAGCAATCTCAGCATCGCGATAAGGCCCAACGGGAGTTGGAAACCTTGCTGAGGTAGCTTGAAGTGTCTTGAAGCGAGACACAAGCGGTAGTCTCGGCGCGGAATGTAGCAGAACGGGAAAGGGAATTGCTGCAGGGCCAGGAGGACGTCGTGAAGCAGCAGCTTTTTGCCCGTTTTGTCAGAAGCAACAGAGGCGGCCCCAACAGTCGCAACATTCGGAGCAGGCCCAGGAGGTGCTGCAGCAAGCGGGGCGCACCCCCCCACCACCAACCTTGAGGGAGTGTGGTTATTTGCTTGCAAGTACGTAGGCATGGATTGGGGTAGCAGAGGCCATAAGGGAGCAGCTGGCTGCGGCGGAGGGGCTGGTTTGGTTCTAGTTGCAATCGAGCAACCCCACCACGCCATTCGGGAGCATAGTGCCGCACATGGGGTTTGCGTTGGAATGGCATGGGCATGCTCAGGCCCACTACGCCTCGGCCCGTGTAGCAGCAGCAGCCAGAGACCCTAGTTTCAGAATGCTCGCGGACGGGCCAGGAAGCCCACAGGTGGGCAGCCAAGGAGGTGACAACAGCCGGCCTATAGGTAGTCAGGACTCAGGCAGCCAGAACCAGTGAGGCCCGCCGCGATACGAGGCAGCATGCCATCGACGTGCACTGTGGTATCCATTTGTGTGAACCGTTTTCGTGCCAAGTTCGTGCGACATTCGCACGAAATTAACATCCACGGCATAGTCACATGTGTGCTGGCATGTGGCTGTGAATGTGAACTGCATGTGAATTTCGCGAATTTATTGAAAATATTTCAATTTGCTCCTGAAGCTTTACTACTATGGCACCATGATCCCGGGGGGTTGTGATGAACAGTACTCGTGCAATGCAGACATCCAACTGTTTGTGAAAGTGACCCGTATTGCATTATGCTTTTTTCAGTGTGTGCACAATGCCCCGCGGCACTGCAAGGAAGCCCCTTGGTCCCTTCCACACCGTGCTTCCCGAACCCACATGCACCGTAGACTAAAGCCACTCGAGGAGGTAGTTGGGAAGCAGTTGGGAGCCCCTTACACATGCCAACTTTTCCCGGAAACGGGGCAGATAGTGCTAACGCCCGAGAAGGAGAGCAGGTCACCAGGTTCAGCCATGGAACTGACCTATGGGACAACACCGAATAATTATGGTATGAGGGATGCTGTAGTGGCAGCCACTGGCAAGTCGCCTGCCGTGGTTGCCCGCACCCTCCTCCAACCTATACTAAACGCGGCCTGGTTGGCGGCGAAAACATGCACGCGAGGGGCTGTAAATTCTTAGGGGGGCAACGAAACGATGAAGATCCGACTTGAGTGTGCTACAGCAGTGCACCGCATGCGGAACAAGGGGTGGGTAAACCCCAATAGATGAGAGTGTCCATAAGGGGGGGATGGAAGAAGGATGTGTTGCAAGACAACTGTGGGTGGACATATGCATAAGTGGTGGACTAGTTGTAGTGCCATGTGTGTGTTTGCATGGCAGACATGGTGCATAACTGGGGGTGACCTAAAGCGGTTGAGGGAGTCTAGTATTGCAATGGGTGAAGCCCATCTACGGTTGCAGTGGGGAAAACTTTTGTGGTCCCACTTGTGGATAGACCACATGTATTTCTTTCCTCGCCAGTCACGAATCCTCTCCAAATTTGCATGTTTTGCAATGGAGGGGAGCCACCAGCGACTCAAGCGGTGGGGACCTAAGGCTCTTGCGGGGCAAGTTGGGCCCGCAGATTGTTGTGGATAACCACACCGCTGACAATGTCCGCCGCGAGGGATGGGATCCCACCAAGCGCAGCATGCGCGGCCAAGGGCCCATAAGTGTGCATCTCCTTGCTGCTTGCGCACGCCGAAAGGCACTTGGAGACCTAGGCTATGTTAAGACTTTGTAGCAGCGATTTTGGCTGTAACACAGTTCTGAAGCTGCAAATTTGTCCGAAAAAATCCACATTTGGTGGTTTCTTGTTGAAGATATTCTCAAAACTTGAACGGACTGGACAAAAAGTGCCGGGCCTAAGCATTATTACGGACGCGGGTACTCCTCCTCAGGGCACCGCCTAGGGGGGTCAGAGGATTGCACACGGCGGCAATGAAGTGCGGCAGCGACGGACGACACACAAGCTGCAGTGAGCAGTACACGGGCACCCAGCACTTGCAGGGGGTGGGGGTGCGGTCCGCATTTTTTTCGCATTTTTTGGGTAGGTCCCTTAGTGTAATGTTCAAGAGGAAATATTCTAGTGGCATTGTCTTGTAGTCAATTTAACTGTGAGGAACAATGGGCTTTGTGGGCGCTAGAGGCACCGGAGATTTGTTTTAGGCGGATAGACGGCAGGGGGATTTTTTTTTTTGAACCTATGTGTCTATACTCACAATACTCAGAATTTTGTGGAGAAATCAAAATTGACGAAGAACACAAAAAAGGATTTGGAGTCCAACCTAACCTCCGGACTGGACCTTGGCTGATGGGAGCATGAATTCCCCCGGTTGTGTATATTCAAAATGACCAGCGCGTCATGGGGGCATTTTTTAGGTATGTATGTTAGGGCACCCACCGACCCGGGGAGCCTGGCGGTTTGGGTCAATGAAGGGGACCCCCTCCTTCCCCTCTACGACCCCTAAAACGGTTGAACACCTCTTGGGATCGAACCGTCGCAGGGAGCAGCCCCCATGATTGTGAGGACCACATGTCACCGAACCACCATTCTAACAAAACACATTTTCTATCGCATTTTTTTGCTGCATTTTCCGCGTTTCCCCCGCTTTTTTCCGCATGTTTTGCCAATCGTGGCGACCACAGCCCCTCCCCCCCCTTGCACTTGCATGCGGGCAGCACTCATGGGGAGGGGGGGGAGGGGGCGCTGGGACCGCACCCTTTACGCCGACCCCCCCCCCCCCCCTCCTCCCCCCTCCGTCCTGGAGTTTGGCTGGGAAGTGCCGGGAAATTTGCTTGATCTAGTAGAGGATGAAAAAATGGGTTTTCACCCCTTGTGTCTATACTCAAAATACTCAGATTTTTCAGGAGAACCAATAATGGATGAAAACCAAAATAGACCAAATACCACTTTTGAACAAGCCATTAATGCATATTGTCATGCTTACTACTTTGCTCTGTTTCATGCAATCGCATAAGTGTCAAGAAAGTACCACCTACCATGCACCCCCCCCCCCTTTTGCAAAATTTCGTGCCAACATACATACCAGAAAAATGATCAGCGCGATGAGGGGGTCATTTTACTCCATATATGTTGGGGTCCGGGTGCCCCCCTCCCCTTCAGCTGGCCCTAGATCCCCTAGACCCAGCCCCCCGCCCCGTCCCTGAAATTGGCTGGAAAGTGGGAGGGAGTCGGCGTATGGCCGGTTGGTACGCCCCCCCGTTGCAGCAGTACTTGCACACCGACAGCAGGGAATGCGAATGGGCTGCCAGTAGGCGCAAGATGTTGCAAACGTGGACGGACGGACCTGGCAGAGGAGGGTGTTGCGGTGGGAGGCCCTGGTGCTTCTCAGCCCGCTCACAACCGCCAAATGCTGCGCAGGTGGAGCCCATCAACAGCATTTTGGACATGGTCCCCGGTGACGTTCCCAAGATCCTCTTCAATGATGAGGATGTGGATATTTTCCGGCAACAGAACCCCGAGACCCTGATGTATTGCAGTTCAGCGCTGCGGGAGGACATTATGGCCTCCCCTATGCTCACACTCACGAAGGACCTCTACCAGAGCATTGGCAAACTGGTCGACGATTTGGGGTGGAAGGACGACTTCGAGGCCCTGAAGAGGGATGGTTACGGCTCTGCGACTCTCGAGAAGTTGTCCCAGACGCGAGGCAGGTCAAGCGCTCGATCCGGATGCGCCCCTCCCCGCAAGAAGCCGCCCTCGACCCCGCCCCCGCCTGCATCCCCCCGCAAGGGGCCGTCGCTGAAAGCCGTCGGCACCACCACTGAACAGGATCCCAAAGCGGACCTCTTGGTTATGGCAGATCACGTGTCGGGTCGTGGCATTCGGTTGGCGAAGATTACCGCCCGCAATCGGTCCGGCCGCTTGTCGGTAGAATGGTACGAGGACGGGCCCGAGGACGACGCCGAGTTGACGTTTGCGCTCTCGGGGGAGCTGGAGCGTGTGGGCCCGCGTTGCGGGGCACTGCTCAGGAGTGCGGAGTGGGTGTCAGTGGATGCCGAGAAGGGGACGGTGAAGCTGCGGAACGATGCGGCGTTCAAGCGCCGCCTGCAGCAGAAGGTTGTGGAAGCTGATGTGTAACTGACAGTGCCCGGAAGGGCATTGTGTGCGTCCCCTTGCCGCCCTTACACCTCCGCCCGGAGAGCAGTAAGGCAGGGCAAGGGGGGAGAGGGGGACTATGGTAAAGGCAGGGGCAAGGGCAAGGGCAAGGGATGGACCACGGTGGCTGGGATGTAACAGAGCAAAACTTGGGGTTGCCACGGTGGCGTGACGTGGCGTGGTATGGTCCCCGGCGATCAGGTGTTGTACTGCGGCGGACCTCTTTGCGGACCGCTCCAGCACTGGTCAGCCCGGAGACAGCAGTCTGGCAGGCAACGCCCGCAGCATCTGCTGGTGGATGGATCCGGCACCTCAGATGATCAAATCTCATCCAGCGGGTTGAGATTGCAAAGTTTCAACGCTGTCTCGACGCTGTCCAAATTCTCTCAACCCTCCATCATCTCTCAGCTTGCCTCGATAAGTCACACAGGATTCCATCATCTAGGGCAGCTTTGTCTGGTTTCACCATCAGAGGAATGGCTCTGGGGACACAAGACTCAGGGACGCTCTGCCCACTGCTTCTTTGACGTCTTCTTATGGTGTGGGCCATTGTACACACAGTCTATTCCCTGACAATGGAAGTTGGCCCACTGAGCGGAAAATTCCCCGATTTCTTTTGCAGAGCATAACTTCTCTGCCCCCAGCCCCGTCCCCCCCCTTCATTTGGCTGTAATGGCGTTGCCGTCGTCACCGTCTTCATTGTTTTCAGTCTACTCCCCCCGTCTGGAGTACCCCTCAAACCGTGCTCTGTTAGCCCCCAGGCTTTGCGGCAGCAAGGTATGTGTACGTGTGACTGTATGTGTGTTTGGCTGCTCCCGAATGTCACACACAGCACATTGCCTCCACAATTGGCATGATGGTGATGTTTAAGGTGTTGTTTTTGCCCCACGATGAGTTTCGGTCTCCCAGAATTGCTTGGAAGTGCACCGCTACGCTACATCACATGGTGTCCCATATCTCGTGTGTGCGCGCACTCGTCACTAGCGGTAAGGCTGTGGCTGTACCTTTTTTGGGTGTGTGTGTGTTTGGGTGTGTATGTGTCTGAGCAGGCGGTTTACGCCTATCTCAAAGACCCATCTCCCCATCATAGGTAGCAGTCACAGCATGTGAGCAGTGTTGTATTCCGCGACAGAAAAAACATCCCCCTCCTAGGCTACAGAGGTTTGATCGCATGATCGCAGAGGCGGAACAGGTGACTGAAACTATGAGAACTTCTGGCCCCCGCAACATACCGCTGTGCGCAACAGGAGCAACGGGCGTGATGTGCATGCTGTCTACAGGGTTACCAGGGTTACCAGTTGAGGGCTTTGAAGGAACAGTGCACACACTCTCCCCTATGCTACTGGCAGAAAGGCGCGTAGCGTGCAAACATGTCTTTGTATAGAATGGCCTGACGAGGTGTCCGGAGACTTGTGCTCAGCGACTTCTGCCCTGCCGTGTCTCGTATCCACCACAGGGGATTTATTGGTTGTTGGCTCATTGTTTCCCTCACGAAGTGTGTGGTCTGCCGTTGGCACGCCCCGTGACCGTTCGGCAGTATTGTTTGGTAGAAACACATCACAGGTGCGACCAGTCACCAAGCTGCACAAAATGATGCTACAAACAAAAATTGCTCACTGGGGCATCCTGCCATTAGAAAATGTAACAGACCCGTGGCTGGCATCAGTCCGGGAACAGCATTGGTGGTTCGTATTCTCTAAGTATGCATGTAACGATGTAGTCTCAAGCATAAGCACCGATGGACAGGGAAGCCAGCCGCGGGGCTGGCTCAACCAAAGAGTATTGGCCGTGTTGCAGGGTCTCCGTGAGGCAAAGTAGCTGATAGATTACCCACGCATCTGTTACCTCCAGCAGGACCTCAGGGACCTATCTACCCAACTGGCTGTTCCATTGTATGTATTAGGCGGCATAGTTGTCCCCTACCTCCTCCCCTTTCAGAATGCAGCCATCCACGGGGTAACCCGTAAAATGGTTGCTTCGGTAGCGAATCCAGCATGGGAAAAACAGGCCATCAATAAGGCTATCCGAGTGGTACGCAGCAATCCGAAGATGGTGCGCAGCGTATGCAAGAAGTCAGCACGAACCTTTGACACCCTCCCCTCACGCACCCCGTGCCTCTGCCGCCTCATGCATGATGTTTCGGGAAACAAAGTGGACGTGGAAGGCCACGTGGCCTTCATCCCAATACATATTACATACCCAAATGGCACTATCGCCCGCCCCAATGACCCCCTGCCCCTCCCCGGCAAGCGTGTGGGCTTGTGGAGTCGGTTAGGGTGCATCCCCATGGGCGGCTCATTCTCAGCGCAAGCGGCCGATTTGCATAGCCTGTGGGGTGTGTACAAGGTTCAACACAAATTCAGGGCACTTGCGGAGTTACAAATCTTAGATGAACGGTTCCTGTACTGGAAGGACGACTTAGGGATGGTGGCACTGTGCCAATTTTGAGACAACATCCTCATTGCATCCTCTAATCCCGATGGACCCATTCCGCACCTTGTTAATGCAGTGTGCCGTATCCTGGAGTCGTCTTGGGCCCTCACAGTCCTCTGTAACTGTAGGCAACGCCAGGTAGACCCCTGCAAATTCACGTGCCGCATGTCGTCCTGTACAGCACTGGGGTACTCGCTACTGTGTGGGACAGGCTGCGGCGGTACAACATCCGTACAACCCAGCACGCTCACGAAGGACTGTCGTTTGAAACTGCCCCCCCCCCCTCATCACTCCCTCCCAATCCCACCCAGCATATTTGTCAGGCATCCTCCTGGAGTGCTCAGCAACGCACGGGTATGGTGCCGCACATGGGCCAATGAACTCCTCTCTCTCACAGTGTGGCTTCAGGTGGCTACACTCTCAGGGTACATAGTCAAACATGTGAAAAAGGTGGCGCGCTCCGCAGTAGTCTGTGGCTTGTCCATCAGCCCACATGAAGCTTCTTGTACTGTCCGATACTTGTATGACGTCGTCCCCCACCCACGGTGTTGCGCGATCACATTTTGCCTTCACTGGCTACGAACGCATGCACTCTAGCAAGGGGGGCGGTACAACAATTGGGTGATTCTAGAGGCCCTATCCCCCAACGGTACCATAGGGACATGGTGTGACGACTGGCAGATACTCTGAGAGGCTGTATGCTCCAGACTCGCCTGCACATACCAATGTTGTGACACCCTCCCAACCATGCTTGAAGACGAGCCAAGCATTAATGTGTGTGTGTGAGCAGGCGGTTTACGCCTATCTCAAAGACCCATCTCCCCATCATAGGTAGCAGTCACAGCATGTGAGCAGTGTTGTATTCCACGACAGAAAAAACATCCCCCTCCCAGGCTACAGAGGTTTGATCGCAGAGGCGGAACAGGTGACTGAAACTATGAGAACTTCTGGTCCCCGCAACATACCGCTGTGCGCAACAGGAGCAACGGGCGTGATGTGCGTGCTGTCTACAGGGTTACCAGCTGAGGGCTTTGAATGAACAGTGCACACACTCTCCCCTATGCTACTGGCAGAAAGGCGCGCAGCGTGCAAACATGTCTTTGTATAGAATGGCCTGACGAGGTGTCCCGAGACTTGTGCTCAGCGACTTCTGCCCTGCCGTGTCTCGTATCGACCACAGGGGATTTATTGGTTGATGGCTCATGGTTTCCCTCACGAATTCTGTTTGTCTGTGTGTGTGGTAGTAACAAGGGTGTATGGTACTGCCCCCCCATCACACCGATAAGATAGCTGCCTCCATGCATCACACCACCTAGAAATTTCCAATTAGATTAGGCCGTCACCTGTAGGGGGCTACGTTACAGATTATGGGCATCCAGAAGGTTTCTGCTTGCCAGACGCGACCTGCCTCATGCTCTGTCGCCCAATGGTAGGAATGCAGCACCTACATCCCACACACAGGGCTGCAGAAGGCTGCAACTGTCTCACCTTTCTTCCCCTCCCAGGATGTGGTCCAGACTCATCTCTTTTTCCTTTGGTCCTCATTTCAAAAAAAGGTGTGCCCAGTCTCAGCCATCCTTGAGGGTTACGGGCATGGCCCCTTGCCCTAAGAGGGTTTTTCGGGGAACCAAAACATGACTTATCAGGCGTTCAATGACCCTTTCAGATGCAATGCAACATGCCAAACCACCCCCAATACATCGGTTTCCAGAATGCATCCTTCGATACTATGGAATGCCGGCACAGTCTTTGTGTGTGTGGCCCTAGTGATGGCCCAAGTGCAGGGGGGGGAAAAAAATGCAAATGCATTTTTTTGCATTTTTTTGCATATCCAGGAGCCACTGGTTTTTTGCATATTTTGCATTTTTTTGCATTTTTTTGCATATGTTTTGCCTTCAGTTTCCTTTTAATGTCGCAATCCATGGACAAATTTGTGTCACGTGGTGTTGCAAATGATGCTGCTGCTGATGTTGACGATACCCCTGAGCTGACTGATGGTGAGGGCGACACTGAACCTGATTTGGAAGAACCTGAAGAACCTGAAAAGAAAAAGGTGAAATTGAAGTGTCATTGGCTTTTGCCTGTTTGTCACATTTCATTGATTGATTGTGTTGGACCGGGTGCAGAAGGGGGTGTGGCGCGGAGTTGAGGGAATCTTCTGTGCGCCGCCAGCATGGCAGACTCTTTCCGTTGGGCATTCTGTCGTTTTTTTTGGGTGCCATCCCCCTCATGCCTCCTTGGGTCAATTCTCCCCTGTGTGAGGAGGGCGAGGAATGGTGGCGGTGAAAAAGCGAAGTCAACAACGTCACACCATGCAACATAACGGCAAATACTTCCCATGTGTTTATGCCCATTCATCACCCCAAATAATGTCAAGATTTGGTATCCCTGCGCACAATATATTGGTATGTAAACTGTCATTACTGCCCACACAGTTTAGATGTCCGCTTTATTGCTGTTAGATCCGTCTAGGTGAACGAACGGTGCCAGAGTTGGGTCTTGTCATGGATTATTTCATTTATGACACCGTATGGGCGCCTATGGGTGGACCCTGTCCATAGTGGCGAACCAATGGCTAAGTGACCACCTGTCTCCCATCTTCATGCAGAGAGTCAGTCACTAGACCTGGCAACGAAGGAGGGCAAACGTCTGGATACAATCTGTGGAACCCCCTTTCGGGATTTGTTTGCCCCCTAGCCTAGTATCACCATTTTCGTAGGTGGTTATTGCGATGTTTCGCAGTTGGTTAGGTGTGAGCTCACAACCTACAAGTTGGCCCAGAGGGCCGTTGCTGCCAGGCTGGCTGGAGGGGGGGGGGGGGGCTGGTTGGCGGGCGGTGCGCCAAGAACCATGTGGGGTGGACAGGGTGAACATGGACAAGCAGCTGACCAACAATTCTTCTTGCCATCTCACTGCGATGTCAGACTTCACCTCCACGATAACAATCCAGTGAAATGTGCTTGGAGAATATCCTGCTGCACAATGAAATGTACATCAGTGCCTCGGCAAGTGGACATAAACTTGCAAAACAGGTTCAGAAAAGATGTGCATTGTGCCCCAGCCCAAGGGCTGCCCCGAGGGGCCAACAGCGGATTTGAGAGGCGAATGGGGTCCATCGGGCAACTGGGCCCCAAATGACAATGGGCTCACCAACAACCACCCCAGTTCGAGAAAGCGCCCCACAGCTCTTTTTGGCCTGGTACACTCACCCGGCATGCATTGCAGTACAATGTTGTATTATGCTGGTCCCAACAGAAAACTAGCCTTGTGTCCTTTTCAGCGGAGTGCCTCTTCCTGCGCCTCTTTTGCTCAGAGAAGGCATACCTTGTGCGTTTGCATGACAGAGTACCATGACATCAACCATGAGCCGAAGCATGCATGGTGTCCCTCATCTCAAAGCCACACCAAGGACGACACAACACAGCACGGAGGCAGTGCAGAACAACAGCCATTCGCAATAAGCCCCCCCGCTTTTTTTTGACAATTCCACATGGCCACTGCTAGCTCAAGCGTGCCTTGGCCTCTCATGGTGAGGATGGCCTCCTTTGGCCAGCACTTTAGGACGCAATCTTTGCTGCGCTTTCACGAGCACCCATTGCGGTGTCCTCATGCTGAGTCAGAGCAAAAAGAATGGTGCACCCCAGCTAGAAGAAGGCCAATCAATTTGAATAGTGGCAATGTGAATCAAAACTGCACATCCATTGATCGTTGGTCTTCACCTTTACAATTCCTTAAAATTTCCCAAACAAGCGCCCAGACCGGAATCCTAGTGCATGGTAGGCCACAGCAAGCCAAAGCATGGGGTCCAAGCAACCCAGGGCCCACCGTGGGTCCAACATGGGTCAAAATTGACCTTTTCCAAAGTTGCTCCTCGACCACTTGGGATGCCCAAACGAGTGTTTATAGCCCATTTTGGGCTTGTATCAAATTGTGTTTCCCAAAATTGAACCTAGACCTTTTGGGATGCTCTGCCAATTGCATTATACCTATTTTGAGGTTGTTTGGACATGTTGGGGCTCTTCGTTTGCGCAGGTTTGGGATGCCGGACTACCATGCCAGGAAGCCTTGTGTCTGGGAGCCTTGCGTGCGGTGTGCAAGAGATGTAAAGTGAACAGACATAAATTATATGCACGTAATTTGCACACACCCAATCCACCCCCACACCCCCCATCGGGCCCATTAATAGGGCATTCAAATACGGACAATTGGTTCATGTGTGCCTAGACACGTTAGCATGGCATGCCCTGTATTGTTGTTAATGGGTTCACTACCGAGGCTGTTCACTCTGAAATATTTTGGTTGCCCCAAAAGGTGCGCTATTGTATGACGTGCGACACCGTGATCCATTTTGTCACAGATGAGGACCCCTTGATGAGGATGGATTCCATCCAACAATGATCGTATCGTATCGTAGGGCGATCGAGGAGCTTAGGCCCCACTTTTCCTAAAGTCGACGTCTTCACCTCAAGCCATTGTCTCCACTTGCAGGTGTGTTAGAGGTATTGGACTCTCGAGGACTCGCCGTGGAAGCAACGTTGTAGCCCCCCCAAGGGATTCTCTGGATCTAGTGCCCTCAAAATGATTTGGGACGCGCGGTGGCCAAGGTGGAGCAAGACTAGGCGCAACAATTTGTGGTGGTGAGAGGAACAGAGTTAAGGGATGAAACAAGTGCAATTTGGTTGGATCAGTTGGAGCAAGTGAGCCTGAACAAGCTAACCAAGCAAGAGTGTGTTTGAGGATGATGCGGGGTGGCCACTACCACCCCAACATTGGGCCTACTTCATCCTGGGTTGTCAAGCCCATGAAGATGCCGAGGATGTTTTCTCCATCAATTGGATTGAGACGGAATCACGGCAAACCATGTTTGCCACACTGGTCCTGGAGGAGGACACAATGCACCTTGGATGGGACGGCCTAATGGCTGGCGCGTTAGACAAGACAGGCGTACATGAGCAACCCATTCCACCAATAGATGGCTGCCAAACGGGGGGACAAGTGCCTGACTGATTGGTGGGAACAAAAGGCCATTGTTAATGGCATCTATGATAGCAAGACGCTTGTCCGTTGGGTGCTAGACCACTGCGCGGATTTAGATGAGCCCATGGGCAACACCCCACCCACTTATGGGTACATATATCGCACCAAGGGCAGAGTCTCTTTCAAGGAACCCCTCTTTTATTGTCGGAATCCCAACATCAGTTTTATGGTGCCCAAGTGATTCTCAGCCAAGCAATTAGCCGAGGATTGACGCAAGGTGCAAGCATTTTCTTCTTTGGTGGAAAGCCCATCACCAACCCCCTATACGTGCAATCTATGAGGCAGCCAATCCCATGGTGTTTCGTCAACGGCGGTTCGCTAAACGGAGATCACCATGGTTGACGACCGCTATGCCCAAGGAGTTTGTAGAACGGGGCTAGCTTCAGCTGTGCCATAGTGCATCGCCCTCACCAGCCTTCGTAGTTGCCCAAAAGTTGCCAGCGAATGGCGGTTTGTGGTCGACTACCGTAGACTCAACGAGCAAACGGAGCACGACAGCTCTTCACTTCCACCGCCAATAATAATTAATTTGGTGGCAATACACCGGAATATTGTTGGTTGTGCAAGGCATATGTGCAAGCATGCTTATGGGCCTGCCAAGGAGGGATGGAACCATTTTGACTGTGCATATACCTCGGGAAGCATGGAATTTGTCGGGCATACTACCGACAGCATATTGGTGGTTTGCCACCACAAATGGACCGGCGTCCACGCCGGCATTTGCCCATTCAAACAGGCCGGCGTCTGTGCTGGGATTTCCCTATACAAACAGGTGGGTGTTCGGTCGGCCAAAGAGCCTGCCATATTGCTGGCGATCTAGCCCGGCGGCTCAGCCCCAAGGCCGCTCCTCGGTTGCCTATACAAACGGGACGGCATGTGGGCTGGGGCTTTACTGGATTTATTTGCTCTAGCGGGCTGGGGTGGACGTTTGTCTAGTATGAAAGGCCTTTTTGCAGCCTATACAAAACGGCATAGTCCAAGCCAAGATTGCTTGTGCAAATGGGTCGGCATTTGGCCGACCAAAGAGCCTAACATATCACTAGCGATAAGACATCTAAGGAAGGCAGGGCACTTCTAGTGACCATATTGCTGGTAGGATTGGCAGGCAAGTTTTGAAAGTTGATACACGGCAGTATTGTCGAGCTGCATGTGTTGCTACAATTTGTTATGAACCTCAGAGTTTTAATATCATTTCCATTAGACCCTAGCCCCCCTAGGGGAGCATGAGGCTTTTCTAGAGCATGCCTGGGCATTTGTCATGGACCGCAATTTTTCAGTGGTACCATGGTCGGAGGACCCACCCCAACCGAGGTTGATGCAGGTGTTTAGAAGTCTACATGTGTCGCGTGAGTTGGAGGAAGGGGAAGATTGGATAGGTTGAAGAAACTCAAATTAGTAGAGGTATCTTTGGTTGGTGGTCTGACAGGTATGGGGTTGTTGTTGCCGGATTTGGACAAACAGCCACAGATGACAATGTTGGTGCGAGTCCCGGAGCCTCGTGCTCAAAAGTAGAATGCGGCGGAGCTCTTTGCGGTTTTGCTGTCTTCGCGGCTGTCATGGTCTTGGGGCAAGGGGGAAGCTACTTCCGTTCATGAGGTTGGAATATGTGTTTTCAGGGGTAAGAGGTGAAATGTTACGTTGGTAGTGGCAGCAGTGGACAACAACACAGGGCCTATTGTCAACTGTTTCGGTGTGGGAGGACTTGGTAGAACTCTTCCAACACCCGAGCTTAGAGGCTGTGCTTGTTCAAGTGCGTGAATTGTTGCAAGCAGAGGGGTTGGCATTGGAAGGCATGTGTCTCCACCCAGCGTTGTGGGCAGGGGGTTCGATGACCAACCACAGCGAGGGTGGATGGTGTGTGGAATGAATACTTGGGTGATAGAGTGATGACGGGCTCAGACAGCGCATCCGGAGTCTCGTCGTGGGAGGAGCGTGTGCGGGTAACGGTGCAGGGCTTGTGGGAGTGAAATCAAGGGTTACGGCTGGGGGAATGCAGCCTTGGAGTCAGGCAGGAGCTGAGATCACACGTGGCACTCACTGTGTGACAGCTCTCCACAACCTTTTTTTGCGCACGCTGAAAAGGTCCTAATCTCTCTTGCTGATTTTGGGCGTACCCTATCTCTGTGCGGGGGTGGGGGGTTGAGGCAGCCTCAGTTTGTTTGTTGAGCCCCTGAACTTGGACGCTTGGTTTGCTGCAATATTATGAACCTCGCAGTTTGAGTAGAGAGTGAATGAGTTCATGGCCCCGTATGTGGGGCTGTTAGTGGCCCTACAAGGTCTTCTTAGCAAACCCTCTTTTAACCTGGCACTCAATAGGCTTTAGAGGTCATATTAACAGTTGCCCCTCGCAATGCTTGGGGCTGATAAATTGGCAACCCTAACCTAGGCTAACCCTATTTCCCTTCAAGAATACAAATTTGCCACCAAGAAGCCTTGCATCCCTAGCCCTTGGGGGGTGGGAGGGTGGGCATTTACCGTATGTATATTGCATGAATTGTAAGGTGCCCTTTATGGACAAACTAAGCATTTTGGTTTATTTCTGAGACCAACTGATTTTTTTCTTCCACTGTTGTGTTGTACAGTGGTGGTGGTTTTAGAGTGGTTGGAATCTCACCATTTTTGCCAAACATGTGGACAGTGCACACACAATGCACCAAAAATTTTCGAAGGCTGGGAGTGTTTCCTCTGCACACAAGTCACAGTGACGAGATTCCGTGCAGGGTCACAGAAAAAGAGGGTAAATGGCGGCCAGGGAATTTGCCACAGCCGCTGCACCCGTTACACTGGTCTTGGGCATGTGAGAAGCTCATGCACCATCTGCATGTGATGCACTCCACAAAAAGCTCGGCGCTTCACACCAATATGTGGACCCCCATTGAACCAGCATTGCAACCAGTGATGGTTTTGAACAGCCAGGTCTGACACGTTTTCCCATGAGTGATTTGTTGGACAAGCCGCAATTTGCTCAGGTAATCTCCCCAGACTCCAACTGCGTCCTCCATTGCTGCCTTCATCATCTTCTGTCCACCACATTTTTCTAGTGTCTGACATGTCGTGATTGTCCTGTCAGAGCAGGGTCCCGTCCCCCTCTGCACCTTTTCCACATCCAACAGCACAAAGGAATCATAGTTTTATGCTAATGGCTCGCGAGGGCTCGAGTCGGTGGGCGGGGAGACCCCATGACGCCTACCTCACCACCTGACCACTTCACTATGCACTATCATGGCATGGGCCTTGGCGCCAGTATTTGGCAGTATTTAGCGCTGGAACCAAGATTATTCATACAATGGAGATCCCTAGATCGGAAAACGTCAAATTCCATGGCAGTTTTGTAAGTCAAGAATGGAAAAAAAAAGTGGCATGGTTGTGAGCCGGTTGTAGTGGAAAAGACGGGCTGTGCCATATCTGTGAAGAGGTGTTTGCTCATGACACCCATTGCTAATTGGTTTGGCGTGTCATGAAGCGAGTGACGATGCTGCAATGGGGCCCTCACCTCACACAACCCACACAGGCACGGCCGTGTTGAAGCACAGGATCCCCATGTGACCGTTGTGTTCCATGGCTCCAGCTATGCTTGAGGCACATATTGTGAATTTGAAACTTCGCCACACTATGAATAAGATCCTCAAGGGGTATTCAAATTCCCGAGACACTGCCAGGGATGTGGATGAGGTGGGGTGGGGTGCATTAAGACAGGAAGAGTGGAGAACGGCAGGGTAGCAGCGACCGTCACACCCACAGTACGCTTCGCTGTGCAGTGCATGTCCTAGGCTGCCCGTGTGCTTTTATGAGATGGCAGGCGCAGGGGTGGGTAGCGGTGTTTGTGCTCCTGCTCGTCATGGGGGTATGTGCCCTCCTCGGCGGTCGCAACGACTCCCTGCGGCTGCTGCTGTCCCCCGGCGCTGTACAGGATCGGGGGCCTGGGCCGCATTACGAGGCTTACCCCCACACAACGCCCACCGCGCATGCGGCGTACTCCCAGCGCAACAGCACGCAGTTGGGAGACGATGCGCCCACCTCTGAGGCTGCACATCCTCCTTTGCTGTCGTGCCCCACCCCAGCGACCGCCCCGTTCCACCTCCGTAACTTCGGCTGCACCTGCACTCGGCGGCCGGTTGCGTGTTCCTGTTGGCACGCTGGACGGCGCGTGCACCCTCGGCCCCGGCAGACGTTGGAGGAGTATTGCCGGGATGTGGGAACTGCATCCCACGAGGCCCCCGGGGCCGTGCTCGCGACGTGGCACGCGTTCCGCGACCTTGCGGACGTCAAGTGCACCTGCTTTACCAACCCACGCAATGGGCGGGTGGTAGGCATGAGCCCCAGCTGCCGGGGCCCGCCTCAGGGGCACCCCCGCAACCGCACGATCTTCTACTGGGACCCTGTGTGCCTGCACCTTCTACCCGCGCGGCTGGAGCACCACCCATACCACTTCGTGCTCATCACGCACCAGCGCGACGCGCCCGTCTGCGACCCCGACAGCACAGTATGCCTGCGGCTGCTGCGGCATCCGCGGCTACTGGCCTGGTACGGCATCAACGCTCTGACCCGCGATGTGGGGCGCCTCTTCCCCATCCCCCTGTCGGCCCACGTGTCGCACGTCGAGCGTTTGGCCGCGTTCCGACGCGAGGGGGGGCTCGCCCGTGGCCGCCCCGCGAAGCTCGCGCTCATGCAGTTCACGTGGAAGCGGGGCCATTGCGGGGGCAAGACCTTCCACAAGCGCGAGTGCCAGAGGGCCCGCGTTGTGGACACGCTGAACCGGAGCGGCATTCCCCCGGTGCCGCTGGACGAGGGGCTGCTGGTCCACTGGCGGCGGATGATGCAGCACCGCTTTGTGATCTCGCCCCCAGGGAACGGTCTGGACTCGTATCGCACGTGGGAGGCGCTGTACTTGGGGAGGGTGCCGGTGGTGAGAAGTGGCCCCTTTGACGACCTCTACGCTGAACTGCCCGTCGTGGCCACAAAGGATTGGGCGGAGGTGTGCCCCACATTTTTGGAGGAGCGGTGGCGCGAGATGCAGCGGACCAAGTTCAGCCTGGAAAAGCTGTGGATTTATTATTGGGTGGAGCATCTGCTGCGGTTGTGTGACGTGTGAGCTGCTGGGCTCCCATCAAGTGGTCAGACCACCCGATTACCTGCCGCTACACTCGAGCGGTCTGGGCGGTGGGCACGTGACAACGCGGGTCCTGCTTCGCTTTCGACCACAAGTTCGTGGAAAGGCCAGCCCACCGGCAGCAGCCCCCCCCCCCCCCCTCCGGCAGTCAAGACACCGCCTACGGGTGCCCCAGTTGGCACACGGGAGAAAGCATCTGAACCGGCGGGCCACCGACTGAGTGGGTGTCCTGTCTGCCGGTTGGAGCATTGGTCTTGCGGAGGGTCTGATGCGGAGATCTCCTGGTGATCACTGTAGTCCACTGGGGCTGGGCCCTGAGCGTGGTCCAGCACCAGTTCCCCTCAGGTGCAAGCTGCTAGGCGGGCGAAAAGAGCACACCTGATGGGCTCTGATTGCCCCTGGAGTGCCCACCTACTCGTTCCGAGTACACTGCCCCCCAGTTGCTGTGCCGTTGCAGTCCCTGTCTAGGGTCACCAACAGTCCAAAGACCGATGGCAAAGTTGATGGCATACACGTGGAAGCCCGCATTGGAGAGTGCTTGGTGTAGGACAATCATCCACCTTCTGGTGGGCAGATCTATGATAGAACCTACTAAATTTGCTGACTTCTGAAGCTTAGTAACAAAAGCATCTTTCTACTCAGTTTTGCCTCTGCTGGTGGGTTTTTTTTTGCTACTTTTCCAATAAAAAATTTTTGTAGGCATAATAGTCAGCAGAATTTTTTTTGATATGCAAAAACCTTTGTAGAAAACTTTTGTTTACCTATGTAAAGACCTTCAAACCGAAAAAAATTTCTGCTCCGTTGTTTCATTTAGTAACATTTTTTTTAATTAAGTTATGGAAAATTGAGAAAACGTTGTTTCCTTCCCAAGCTTTGGACCCCAGGACAGCAAGCGTTCTATAGGGAGGTAGGGGTTGTGTAGTTGTGGTGCGTATTGCGATCGGTGCATATGGTTCTCGGTTGGAGTGGAGTGCCATTCCAAGTGGTTCAAGAATCGGGATGAGGTAAAATGGGTTCTACAAAAGTGAGGGATCTAGTACTGCCAATGTCCCCAAAGCACTCATGGAGGAATTTGAGGATCCTTTGCAAGAGGTTGAGGCACTGCTCGGTGGCGATTGGGAGTAGCCACTACATGTTACGGTTCTGCGCTCAGCGCCCCAACAATATGAGTCGGAGGCACACAATTTCAAGGAACTAACGTCAAAGAACTATGTCACTGACTCCGCCGAGAATGTGGTACATTGGTGGTGGGAAACTAGGATCGCTCTAGGTGCAGATTGGGATAGAAGGATGTGGCAGGGGTTTTCCGTGATTGTTTGTGGAACGTGCCGTTTGCACGGCAACGACGTAAACAGGACTTGGTTGAATGATGGGCGCACCGCGTTTTGCAAGTGGTGTCCATTGATATGTCTTTTGCACCACTATTGATTACAGCGCAAGTATATGATTTCGCCAATTGACATTTGTTGATTGCCCTAACATGTGAATGGCTCTGCATTAAGTTGAACCCCCTATGTGACGAGCCACACAAAGTTGGGGCAACCATAGATGACTTAGTGGTTGTGTATTTGATTGCCAAGCAACAAGGCATTCGACCACACCAACGAAAGAAGTGGGGGGGTGGTTTTGGGTTCTTTTCGTGGTCTTGCTTTTGCAATTGCACCCGTGTATTCCCCCCATTCAGCCGGAGCATTATGTGAGTTGCCATCTGGCATGTCTTTTGATGTTGCATTGTGCCTTGTCTGGACACGTTGTCAATGGTTAGATGCAACTGCCACATGAAAGATTGTGGTTTTTTCATGAAACGGCACAAGCTGCTTTGCACTATAGTCCTTCCAAGTGCGCCTCCACACCTTGGACCACAACGATACATCTGGCTATGCCGTGCTCTTTGCCTTCCCACCATGCTGCTATTTTGTGCCCATCTCAGGTATGTGGAGGTTTGTGTTAGGTGGCGGGGGCCCAACTTTTGACACAACCCCCTTCCACGGATGAAGTCCACGCAGCAGTGTTGATTTGGGGTAAGGGATATCTTGTTCCCGCCTACTATCCCAAGAAATCGCACGGGAGATTGTACAACGACAATTTGGCGATTTAAAGCTGGGATAGCAAGTCTCTCAATGTTCTTTGGGACCCATGTACAACCAAATGGAAGGCTGCACAACCCAGCCCTAAAGACACAAAGGCGGCCCTCATCTCCAAGCGTGTGTTTTAATCGGCTAAAAGAGAACACATGTTCCCTCACTCTCTCTGCACACGTACGCCGGATGGTTTGGCCGGCAGGAGGGTTATGTATGTCCTTAATCAAAAGTGCCACCTACCATCGAACTGTGAAGTTGCTTAGCAACGGGGGGGGGGGGGGGGTTAAAACTTGCTCAGAAAAAACCTCACCTTGAGTTATAGTTCGTTTCTACCAAGTTTTACCGTTTTTTTTAGTATGGTTTACCTCGTCTAGTGTTAAGTTTTACCAAATTCCCCTGGTGGTCACTGAAGGAATTTCCCAAAGAGGTGCAAATTGACCTGCAGTGATTTCATGAATGCTGGCGTATGCGAAGTGACCATCAACACCATTTCAAGAGTCTGACAAGGAGACCCCATGTTGGAGGACGGAGCCTCATTCACATTCAATATGGGCGCACTAGTACCGCCCTGACAAGCATAGGTGCACCTTCTGCAGCTAGGTGGCCGGCATCATGGGCACTGCTTGCATTGACAGCGCAGCGTATGGAAGTGGTGATAGCTCAGTAGAAGGGATATCAGGACCAAATCAGATTGGACTGACCAATGTACGTCTCAGTGATTTTCTGTCCACTGGTACTTCACTGTTTGTGCTCAAAAGTACCCCAATCTCTGATTGCATAGACTGGTGAAAAGGCATGAATAGCGTTAGCACCGTGTCGCGCACAGTAGCTAGACCTCTGACCCCTGTGGTGTAAAAGGGGGCACATTGTGAACTGTGCGCATGCTGTGCGGTGATGCCGCCATTTTGAGACCCCCGACCACCACTTGGTACGCTTGTGTGTTGGTTCCCAATGCGTCACAGCCCCAAGCGCCATGGTCCAATACCAAGATGGACGTTGCTTTTTTGACGCTTGCTTGTTTTGCAATGCTTTCAAAGTGAATGTTTTTGTGTGTGCATGATGGGTTTCAGTGGTATGGAGGTTTGGGGCTCAGTATTTTCCACCCTAAAAGCCCATTATGAGAGTTGTCATAGCTTCCTCTCAGCCAAAACACAGTATTGAATATTTTTTTCGGTGGCCTACGGATGCCAAACATGTGCCAGATATCACTGCATTCACAAGCAAGCCACCCCAGCTCAACATCAAATGGATGGTGCTAGTGGTACTAACCGCAGTGGAGGTCTTAGTGATGATGATGGTCTGCAGGGGTTTCATTGGGGTTCCACAAAGCAGTAATTTGGTCCACGTTTTTGCATCAAGAGTGGAGTGACAAATGTCTGCGCGCCTATCAACAGCCCCACCTTCCATGACGTACAAAAGGCTTGTGACCGTGCGGGTGTACACATTGCACCTAGGTATGATGACAAGGGACTTCGTACAGTAACGAATCATTGTTCATCATGCCGGGCAGCGCCACATGTGGAGAAGTATCCGGGCATACTTCGTTACGACTCGCAGAAACTGTGGTGAGAGGTGTGGCCTCGGAATTTTAATGGCACGGGGCCACCAAGGCCACTGTTTACTAACCCACTCAGCGTGATTTCGACGTGGTCCAAGTCGTCACACTCTACAAAGGGCCTCTTGAGGGCTGCGTAGCCATGGATGATGGGATTCTACCAGGGCCCAGTCTCCATTACGCGCCATTTTCAGGCATCTTCCTTCACATAGCAAGCTAGTGAACCGGTTGTCTAGGGCAATGGCCGAGAGAATTCCATTGGGTTGACACTATTCAGGCAGTTTGAGGATGGGGCGGCATTGGACGAGGCTAACAATGGCGACCCCCACAACCCCCCCCCCCCCCCAGAAGCACCACTATCTCCGGGAGGGTGTGCCCCCATACAGACTCGTGGCTCGTGTGTCTCCTAACTTTGGGCGGAGCCTCTAAAGGCTCACCGAACACTAGGCGCATCCCTTTCCCCCGTGGTTCTTGCCCCCTGGCACTAGGGTTGCGAAGGGGCATGGTTGTTGCCCCTTCCGCCGTGTGTTCGACGTAGCGCGCACAGCACCGGTTTACCCCCAAGACCCAGGACACGTTTGTCTTGGTCCCCGATGCTGCCTTGTCTGCCTCGGTTCCCCTATTGGGTTCCGGGCATCCTACTGCGTTGGTGACCGCTTGGTACGCCGGTGCGGTGCTGTGTTGTGCTGTGGTCGGCTTGGTGTGCCGGTGTTGTGCGGTGTTGTGCCGTGGTCAGCTTGGTACGCCGGTGTTGTGCCGTGTTGTGCTGTCGGCTTGGTACGCCGGTATTGTGTCGTGTTGTGCTGTGGTTGGCTTGGTACGCCGGTGTTGTGCCGTGTTGTGCTGTGGTCAGCTTGGTACGCCGGTGCTGTGTTGTGCTGCGTGGTGCCCTTCGTGCTCTCGTGGCGTCCCATTCTTGTTGTTGTGTTTGCTTTGCTTTCGTGTGTGCCCCCTTTTCCCGCCTCCCTTCTGGTCGCAGCCCTTTCATGGTTCGGGTGTGTGGTGTGCGTCGCCGATAGCTCTCCCGGCTGGGGAGTGTGGTGTGTGTCCCCTGGCCCCGCCCTCTTCCCCGTCCCTGCCTCTGGTGGTTGGGGTTTGTGGCGGGTGTCCCTCGTTCGTGCAACTCATGGTTGGGGCTTGCGGTCTGTGTGGCAGGGGTGTCCTTAACGGGAAAGAAAAAAAAAGTGTTCCGGTACCAGTTTTCCCAAAAAAGCCCACGGGCACTCCATGTGCTCAACCATGGTTGGTGGCAGTTGGCGGTTGGCGGTTGGCGGTGGTTGGCGGTTGGTAGTTGGCAACTGGCGGTTGGTGGTGGTTGGCGGCAATTGGTGGCTGACGGTTGGTGGTTGGAGGCGGTTGGCAATGGTTGGCAGTTGGCGGTTGGTCGCCGCTGGCGGTTGGCGGCGGTTGGTGGTTGGCGGTTGGTGGCGGTTGGTGGTTGGCGGTTGGTGGCGGTTGGCAGTTGATGGGAGTTGGCGGTTGGCGGTTGGTGGTCCCTTGGGGCGGTCCTTAAGGGCTGTCCTTAGAAAAAAAAATCTTCTTCCCTTAAGGACCCCCCTGCTGTGTGGTGTGTGCTCCTTTGCTCTGGGCTCCCCTTTTGTCCCCTTTGTCTGCTCTACGTGCTTGCTTCCGCCCGTGGCGTGTTTCGCGCTCGTTGTTGCCCTCGCGGTTTGTTGGTGGTGTTGTGCTGTGTTGTGGTTGGCTTGGTACGCCGGTGTTGTGCCGTGGTCGGACACTGATAACGATTGAGGAAACCACACACACCAACCACCGTCTTCCGCATGCTAGGAGGCCGTTGGTTGAGGATAAGAGGACACGGATGCACCCTTTGGCATGGCCGTCACACCAAAGGGGCCTGTGCCTCATGGAGTGCCCCAGCCCGCAAGGTGCCGGTTTGTATGTTCCGCGTTTTGATTCGCTACCTCATGGGGTGCCAGTGCCACATGGGAGCTGTTGCGTCCGTATCCTGTTTTGCTTCACGATGTCATGGAGGGCATATTTCCACAAGGGTCTTGCATCAATTTGAGAGTCTACTCCGCAGAGGAGTCCTCCTCGTTCTCATCTTGGTCCTCATCGTCATCTGCGGATGTAAGCGATAAGCCTGAACAAGAAGATGATGATGAAGCAGAGTTGGTACGTGCTGAGAAACAGCAGAAGGGGAAGGTATGGGAGTGCTAGCTGAACAACAAAGGCAACACCCAAAGGACATCGCATGTCGTGTTGTGGCTCCCTCATTAGTGCAAAATCATTCCAAGTGACAGAGATTGCACAAAAAAAGAAAATGTATGCTACTGCACATGGTTGCGGAAGGTCATGGGTAACCTGAACTCAGTTATGTCAGGGACACAACCTTCAAATCCATCAGACTAGCGCTGGCCACATGTCTACTCAATGCGGGGGCCCTACTTGAAAACTCTTCATTGTAATTTGTGCCTTCAGTGAAAGCTAGGTGCCAGGGCCCAAATTTGCCCAACTGCACTGCAAAACCCTATCGCCAATTTCTGCCTCGTCCCCTTCCTTGGTCTTCCAAAGAAGGGGTGTGTGTGCGTATGACAAATATCGGGCTCTTGTACCCTTACTACATGGAAATACAGTGGGATGAGCGGGAGCACCTCTGAGCTGGCAGCCCATCCTCCATGTGAGAGATTGCCAATCCTCCATCTGCCCGAAATCAAGCGCTCACCCCTCTGCCGTCCCCTGAAGAGGTCACCAGGTGCAACACGGGTAAAGAGGAGTGGACAAGAGGAGCCTGAGCCCACGCCCGTGACCGGCTGTGAACGCTAGCATTTCACTACTGTTGGGCTGCGTGCAAGAAGACCCGGCAGGACACCCCAGGCAAATACCCAAGTGTGGTGTTCACGCAACGGGCTTTGGGGGTCTTGGCAGACGCAACATCACTGGGCTGAAATTATGGGGCATGGCGGAGTATGGCTGGATTGAAGGCGGGATGTGGGACACCGAACCACACCGGCGGCGACGATGCCCTTCTCCATACCTGGGGAGCCGCTTTGTTGGGGGCCAAAACCTATAGATCTCGCGGGAAGGGAGCAGGAGCGTGACCTCACAATAAGTCAACTCCCCTCTTCCGCGGATTTCCGCAGTAGACCTCCTTCATGTTCGTCACAAGGGCAACACTAGGGGACAATGGTTGCCTCCCCAGCGATCGACAATACCTACCTACCTATCTATAAGTGTCCGTAGTAGGGACATTTGGCAAATCTAACCCCGGGCGCCTTGGGTGTCAAGTTTTGCCCACCGTCAAAATTTATATTGTTTGGTTAGTAGTGATACCTTTTCATGCATTGTAGCAGTGCATTTCAAGAAGAGTGTTGTGCCATTTGTGCCATAGTGATGTGTTCCCACGAACCCTCTTTGGGTCCACAAAATTTGGCGAGCAAATTCCTCCCTCCCCAAAGTGCCCGTCTTTGCCCCACCCCACTCTTTCCACTCGGTGCGGCCAAAAATCGCCACCACAAGACAAGGGTACAGCCCATGGACAACGGTCCCCCCTTTCAAAGGCCCAAAAATAGCCCATTAATTTGGACGAGACAAACCAACAAATGCCTCATCCAGTGCCTACTGGGTGGTTTCACATTGAACCATAATTTCATCACATGCCTATTGCAACATGTGTTCAACCCGTATTCCCCCATGTCCACCATACCAAATACCTGGTATACGTGGATACAGGCCCCTAAACACGCAAACAAGGGGTACAAGCAATGGTTTGTCTGGCTTTGTTTTCATACCATATTTTTCTGCGAAGCTATACTTTAGCAGCTCTTTGCCTACCTCACTTTTCTTTAAATTGCTCCATGTTGCCAAGCGCCACGCTTGCACCTCATCTAGATGCCTCTAGTTGGTGGCCAAGTGGCTGTGAACCTACATCAACGTCTACCACCAACCCAAGTTGCATGGTGCAGCCAGGCCAAGGGATGCAACTTCATGAACTAATACCCGTGGTGGGAACCGAGGTGGTGAACCAAAATGCGCAACTAGAGCTTGCCTATGCAACACATGCGGTACTAGTTGTTTCCCTTACTGACGTGCAGCCGTCTAGCTTGTGGAAGCTTCATAAAACCTGTGAGGATGATGGAAATTGGCCCGTTGTTTCACCTTCCATGAACCCGGCAAACTTGCAACCATGCACGGTAGTAGCTCTTACCACAAACGTTTTGCATAAGAACAAGCCATAGGCCTACACTCAACCATGATAGAGTCGTTCAAATTGGCACAAGGCCCATGTCCAACGTTGATGGCAGCTGTCAACCTCTAGAGTAGCAGCAATCTCAGAAGCAGAGTTGTTGGATTCCATGACCTCCTCGACACATATTAAGTGAACATGGAGGCCACGGGTACCTAGACACATTGGCATGGCATGCTGTGGATTCAAGGTTGTTCCCTTTGGAATATGGTTGGTGTGAGCCACAATTTTGGTGGCAATTTATCGTGGAATATTGTAGGGTAGGCAAGGCATATGAGTGGGCATGCTTGGGGGCATGCCAAGGAGGGACATGGTAATTTTCGGGGAGTCTTTGTCCCGAGCACACCCAGTGCGCACCTAGCGCACTACTTTTGTACCAAGTATCTAGATTTTAGCCCCAATTTTACCCTACCCGAGACAATACCCCCAAGGTAGACCAGAATCATCCTCAAATCCTGCCCTACAAAGCACATAACATAAGACCTTCCACTTCCTCAACACGTGTGACATGTGTTATGAAAAATGAACAGTTTTCTTCAACAATTGTGTGGGTCAATACACTTCACATTTTGTTGCATTCCCCAAAAGTGTGGTGGTGTGTTTTTGGGAGCACAATACACAAACGTCAATCTCATCCATTCCAACATCTTGTGCAGCGTTGAGCTGCTTCCATCAACACTATTTCAAACATGCGGGGGTTACAGGTTCCCATGTTCCATAAGGCGGGTGACAATCCTGCACTAAAACTTAAACTGAAATGGCTGCATAACCCCTGCCTTCTTAGGGTCTCCAACATGGATGCATCACTTGTGTACAAGTCTTTTGCCACAACAATGGTTGAAGACCACTCTGCCCCACAGCCAGATGCACATTTTTGTGCAACTAGGAGGCTCAAACAACCAATCTCATAGGGCAACTACCCAAACAACTAGTCTCTAGGGAGTGCCAAGACCAGGAGTATGAGTCATTTATGCGTTTTTGGTTTGACCGAACGATTGTCTTAGCATGAACAGCCCTTGGTTTGCCGATTTGCTGTGTGTATATCTTCATTGGAGGGGCCACTGCATATAGTGGATAGCAGCTTTGTTGAGGAAAACACAACTTATTGGACTGAAGATTCAAAGTGCATATGGCGGGGGCAGCCATTGCTCTCTCTCTCTCTCTCTCTCTCTCTCTCTCTCTCTCTCTCTCTCTCTCTCTCTCTCTCTCTCTCTGTCTGTCTGCCTGTCTCCCTCCCTCCCTCTGTCCCTGCAATCTTCCCTCTAATGTGGCGAGTAATTGCACGGGCTGGACAACCTCAATAGCACCGGAAGGATGAATAGATGCAATCAAAAGTGGTGACATTACCACCGTAGTCTTGATTTCCCTCGGGTATTCAAAGCAAAGAGTGATAAGAATGCATATTCAGGAGCATACCGCTTGGTGACTTAGTATATTGTTGGGTGTGAGCATTTTGACCCATGAAGATGCCCAGTGCGTGCTTGGCCCACTAATGTTCCGTGCATATGCTTAGGCTGGAAACACATTGGCTTGCCTATGGCATAGTGGTGGCTTGCCACCACAATTTGACCGGCATCAAGGCTGGGATTTGCTTGAACGAATGGACCAGTGTTTGGGCAGGGATTTGCTGAGCCAAACGGGCTACTGTTTGGCCTCCCAAAGAGCCTAGCATATCGCCGTCAATCTGGCCCGGTAGCTAGGTCCCAAGGTCCTTCCAAAGTTGCCCGCACAAGTGTCTGGGCTAGTGGCTTAACAGAAACGGGCAAGTGTTTTGCCAAGATTTGCCTATACAACATGCTTCGGGATGCCGATGTGTATGGCAACCCAGGATACCACCAGACCTCTTTTTTCCCAAAAATTCTGTAAAAGCTGTTCAGGGCCCTGCTTTCGAGGGCCCTACCTGATGGTTGACCTTAGGCTTAGCGAGGGTACAAGGGGACAAGTAGGGAGAAGCAGCAGGACGGATCAGGACACAGGCAGAGCAGGCCACCACAGAGCCAGCACTTATGCACCTTAGACTGTACATACTGAACTCCAAGAACCTTCGGGACGCTGCAGTGGCTACGATCCTAGCTTTGAGGGGCTGAGGGGAGCGTTTGAAAACCTCAAATGAGACCAGAAACCTACTTTCACTAGATCCCGATAAAAACCTGTTTTTCTGATTTCCCGAACTCTCACTTCCCTCCGATTTTGGAATTTCATCTTACATCGAGTTTCATGCGAGACATTTAGAGTCGCAAATGCGAGTGCGGTTTGTACACGTGTGTACCAATTCGTTCCTCATACACCTATCTCCCGGTGTCTGGCTATGTTAGAGACATTTTTACACTTTTTTGTTTCCGAATGGCCCTCATGCATTGCATGTTGTAACTGGTAAGATTACTGGTTGTACAAAGTGCTAAAGACCGGTTTCACCGGATCCGTCGAAAAACATGACAAGAAATGCTATTAAGAGTTACCCATGATCCAAGAACTATTGAGTACAAATTGAACTCCGTGAGCTAGCCTAAAAAAAAAAAAGAACAAGATTGTTTTTGCACGGGGCCCACTGATTCCACAAGATTTGAGGATCCAACACAGACAGTCGGTAATTGAGTGCGGGTTGGAGGGAGGTTTCATTGCAAACTCCTCTTCACAACATGCGTACCAATGACCACGATTTGTGGGACAGCAATTGGCATTTGGTGGTAGGGGGGGTTGAATGCGTAGGAAGTGTGGAGAAATGCACAATCATCGCTCACAATATCTACTCAGTTTATCTGGTGAAGCTGGTCTCTTGTTGTATCATTCACACCAAGAGTGCAAATGTGATGAATGTCTGTGAAATGTATTTGAATGACTACTATCACTGACTATTTTAAATTGCATTATTCACTTTGAGTAGATCTTCAAGAAGCAGCTTTCCTGATGAGCTTTAGGCAATAGTATGTCCATTGGTCACCATTACAAAAAATGGTGTTGTGCCATGGCAGCAAGTGTCCGACTGATGTTACAGTGGGAACTCCATCAATAACGTACCTGCATGCTTGAGAGAAGGACTTCAAAGAGTGGGCAAGAAAGCCCAAAGATGCATAGGGTAAGGAATAGCTCTGGGTGACCAAAGCACCCCAAACTTCTTGGCCCATTGTCGAAAGACAAGGGCCACAAAACGGGGGAAACCAGCTTGATTAATGGAAAAGGAGGCGAATGCTAGTCCGGCTTCTATTTGAAGCCAAGTGTCAGCCGAAGCTAGGGCATGGCCCGCTTCTTCCGGAGGAAGCAACAGAAAAAGGGATGCCCCAGCTGTCAACCTGCAGAGTTGTGTTGAAAATTGAAGCACTTCTGAAAATTTCTGATTTGTTTGATGCCCACCACTCGCCTCACCCAGGTTCGCTTAACAAGATCGGTCGCATTTGGCGACCAATCTCTCCATTTTCAGAGCCTCCCGTCCTTGGAATGGTCCTTTCCGTCAGTCCCGGCCGGCAGCTAGGGTAAATCAGCCTCGCTTTAAAAAAAATGGCACTCCTTCCTTTTTTGCTGCACTGTCAACCTGAAGGAGCCTGGACAGCCTTCTGGTGTTCCAAGTTCCCTTGGCCAGTCAAAGATTTTATCTTTCAGGCCCTCTGGGCAAGCTGAGGTACCCAGTATGCATAGAAATAGAAACTGTGGGTATGTGTGATGTGCTTTGTGACCTGCTTGCGGCCCACATTACTTGCAACACAATGGGCGAAAAGACTGAAAACATAGCTCACTGCTGATGGGTTGCACTTGATAATCTGTGAAGGGAGCAAATGCGGGAAAGCGAGTACAAGACCAAACATACTGCGTGGACCTTCGCCCTGTTGGATGCACTTGTATTGCGGATTGTCAAGGGGCTGGGGAGCAGTTGCATTTGCGCCACAGGGGCTGGACCTTGGCTTATGGAGAGATGGTCTCCAGAGCAACTTGGTGCTGGCCTGTGAAATGGCCCACTGCCGAGTTGTTTTCACCGGCTGCACATGCCTTCCTATCATGTGTGCCCTTCAGCAGCAGTTGGCCGTGATTCTGCATGCATGCCACACGCCACCAAAACTTGTGAGGTCCCTGTGGTCAGCGCACACCACGCTGACCTCACTGCTGGTGGACAGCCCCTACGCGATCTTTGGCTGCGGAACACTCCGGTGCTCGTCCGAGGCGGCTGTGCAGCCTGGCCTGCGTGCCGGACCTGGACGTGGCAGTGGTTGCGCCAGTGCGCCCCGAATGTGCCAGTCAACGTAGAAGTGCCAGAGCCGGAGGACATGTCTGGGGTCGGTGTGCCGTTGCAACGCAGCATGACTCTGAAGGCTTTCGTCGATCGATTCATTAAGTCAGGTCCCCCCCCCCCAACGCCCCGTCCGCAGCTTGCCTGGCCCGGCTCCACAAAACACGCTCAAGTGCCATCAACCGGAAGTACCAACCAGCAAACTTGCTTCACCATTGTGGTTCACCCTCCCCCCTTTTTTCCTGCAAGCGTACAATTGGTTGGATTGTGGAGACTGTTGACCAGGGTTTCCTGGGGGAGAAAAGTAGTATCTGGCACAGCGAGTACAAGACTGCTTGAGGTGAATTGGAGGAATTCGATTCTGACGCATGACATAGGGCTGTGACCGATACCTGTCTTCCGCAGATATGCGCATGTACGTATATGCACGTATACGCGTATACGTACAGCCAAACACGTTTACCCGAGTGTAGTCTGTAGACACTGTGCAGCACAAGTAGACGCGGCCTGCTAATTGTAGACACTCGGCATGTTGTAGACGCAAAGAGACAATAATGGGGAATAATTGTATGTATACGCGCGTATACACGCATGCCTATACACTTCGTATACACTTTGTATACGTGTATATGTATATGCGTATACGTGCGTATACGTACAGCCCTCGTCTTCCGAGTGCGGACTGCTTTGTCTGTGGGCTCAGACTCAGGACGACTCCGGTTCTTGGCCAACTTCTTGTATGGAAAATGGTAGTGGTTGAGATGGAGAGGGGGGGATCAAGGGGGCTGCCTATGGGGTCCTTGGCCTTCTTGAGTGCTTTGTTGGATCTGGATCAGCACTCGGTCCTGTAGCCATTTTTACCATTTGATGCGGGATTGAAGCATGCTGCAGCGGTCTGAAATCTCCAGGTTCTGCAACTGCACGCCTCCGCTGTCATCCAACAGATTTGTCGTCTTTGTTTTGCATGACCTCCCCAAGGTGTCTACTGATGTCTACACCCACCACTAGTCCCACCGATCAGGAACCTACTTGGAACCTATCAGGGACCCATCAGGAACAAGGGGACAACTACTGCATATTGTGTACAATGGGCAATCAGGGAAGGTTCCGGAAAGCACCTTTCCCTCACAGACACCTCTGGTGTCTCACGATATGGGAAAGTGTATCGTACTCTTCACGCTGTTTGGTCTATGTTTTGGGGAACCCCCTTGGATTGCTGGTCCAACTGATGCTTGTCATATGCAAACGGTCATGGGTCAGGAAGTGTCAAGGGCAGTGGACGAAAAATACAGCAAATGGGGACGAAATAAGAAAATGAGCATCTGTCACCCTGGTTGTTGGTAAGGGAGAGCACATTGTGTAATGCACCACTCACACTCAGTGCAAGGACTCTCATACGTACTGGGGCTGCACTGTGTGGGAGCATGCTGGGTGTTTTCAGTAGTTTACGGTTGTAACATTCCATTGTCTTTGTGTTTTTGGTTGGTTTTTGATTGTCTTTTTGCCAAACTGTTAACCTTGTTGGACATCAACTGTGCTGCTCGCTGCAGTTGACCAACAACAGTGTGCCAAGGCTGGTGCTTTTCTCTCTCACACTAACTTCCACCTTGCCCAAGGGTTGCGTCCTGCACGTTTCGTTACGTGTACATGCAAACGTACCTGGGGCCTTCGTCTCCAATTTGTTTAACTACACTTTTGACTGAACATCCAATGCCTTCTCAACATTTTACAGCGCTTGTGTAGCAGACTACTTTCGAAAAAATGTCCATGAGCCCTGAAACAGGGGCCTGCATGCCTGCTGCTGAGCATGTATGCACAACGTGCACATCGCCACCGGGACACTAGGGTACAGCACCCCAAGATCCCTGACACCCTGGAAACAATCGTGTATTAGAACGGCTGACAACCATAGGAGCCCCCCCCCCCCCAGACCAAAGTGACCTTGGTGGGCAAAAGATGAAATTTGCTATTCGGGAAATCTTGTTGGGCCATTTTGGTACACAAATTTTTGGGTCCCAGCCCCCCCCCCCCCTCCATCCTCTCTTCTAATACATCCTTGCCAGCAAACACTCAACACAGCACAATCATTTCATTGGTCGCCTTGGTCCCCGTCACATTTCCAATTTTGATACATGGTGTTAACGTACATGTTTGGACAACACTTTTTTTTTTTTGCAATGTCATTCAACGTGTTTGTGGGACAGACCTTGAGCAAGGTAGATGTCAAGACCAGAGAGAAAGACACGACCTTTGGGCAAGGTGGGAGCCTGTTTGCAATATTGGCCGTATCCCCCTTCCTTATGATAAATGTGGGAAATATAATCTGGGATATTGAGGGGTAGATGACTTGACGGGGGCAATGCACCTAAATGGTCAAAAACCACCCTCAGAACCGCGCACAGGCGGCCCTGTGAGTGTTTTCCCCCTGAGGTTCCTTCCCCACACCGCAAAGTCTTAGGTGAGAAGCCTACACCACGGCAGAGAAGGCGGGACACAAGGTGCTCGGTGGTTGCATCACAACATTTCCATGTGATGGGAGCTCGTCAACCAAAGGCATCCAATCCATGAGATAACCTCAGATACCCCATTTGACGTGAGACATCCTAGTGCCAAACCCCAAACGTCTCCTGCCTCCGGCTCTGGTTCCCTCCCCCTATACAATATATGCCCAGACTCCCCAACCCAGAATAGAAGACTGGCCCTAGGAGACGTGTATGTTGTAATTCGTGTAATTTTTTTTTGCGGTAAATGCGTGTAACAAAAAAATCGTCCGGTCGTGTAATTTTTTTTGCGGTAAGTCGTGTAAGCCCGTCACACGCATTACCGCAAAAAAAAATTACACAACGTGACAATTTTTTTGTTACACGCATTTACCGCAAAAAAAATTACACGATGTGAGGATTTTTTTCCTACACACCTTACCGCAAAAACAAAAAAATTACACGACCTTACCGCAAAGAAACAATTACCAATTTTACTGAAAATGCATGCCTGTAGGCAATGTGCCCACCTGTGGGCCACTTCTGATTTTTCCCCCCGTGCTTGGCGTTGGGGACCCCCGAGAATGCAGGGGTGCCGTAGCACTTGCGCCCTCTTCTGGCCCCCGAGAAGGCAGGGTTAGCCACTTCTGGTTTTGTCCCCCTTTGTAGGGCGGTCCTTAAGGACCCAGTTTTTTTTTGTTAAGGTTAGGTTAGGGACTCACAATCCACGCTTTGTCGCGTGGCCCCTCGAGTTGGGATTAGGGACTCACAATCCACGATGTGTTACGTGGCTGCTCGAGTTGGGGTTAGGGACTCACGATCCATGCTGTGTTGTGTGGCCCCTCGCGTTGGGTTTAGGGACTCACAATCCACGCTTTGTTGTGTGGCCCCTCGAGTTGGGGTTAGGGACTCACAATCCACGCTTTGTTGCGTGGCCACTCGAGTTGGGGTTAGGGACTCACAATCCACGCTTTGTCGTGCGGCCCCTCGAGTTGGGGTTAGGGACTCACAATCCACACTTTGGTGTGTGGCCCCTCGAGTTGGGGTTAGGGACTCACAATCCACGCTTTGTTGCGTCCTTTCTAATCCTCTGTTGGCCTCTTCCCCGAGTAAGGAGGTGACGAAAAAAGAGGTCCAGTCATCTGATTCGGAGGTGGAGCTCTTTGCGCCTCCCCCTACGGCCCCTGTGCCACAGAAGAAGGTGAAGGGAAAGACGGCCTTGCCAAGTGCACCCCCTATCGACCCTCCCGCTTCCAAAAGGCGTACTGGAAGCACCATCCCGAGAGAAACAACCTCGTTGGGGGTGGGAGATTGGTTGACAGACAAGGATATTGTGTGTTGGTTGAACCAAGAGGTCTACCACAATGAAATCGATGAACCACGCGTGTGGACTCTAGCGCTTCTGTACATCAAGACACTCTCTAGGTACATGGACAGAGTTGAATCCGGCACAAGACTGGCCAACATGAGGTGGTGCCGCCGCCACATTTTTGTGGTTAGTTCCGATGACAAGGAAGGGTTGCACTAGTTTGTGTGTGCCTTCAATTGTCATGTCCGGTTGGAGGTTTTCGCTATTTGGGTTTGGGAACCCCTAAGCTCCACTCATTTGATCCGTCCTTTCTTGTTGGCGTTGAAGAAGCTTTCGCAAACCACCAAGCACCACGCCTTGGGATTCCAAATGGACGGTTGGTCTTGTGGTTTTCAAAGCTTGAACATCGCGAAGGTGGTGGTGGAGCACCGGGGTACTTTTTCCGATTTTACCCTCGTCCCAATGGGTGCCGGTTGTGTGGACTATGTGCTCAACATTGTTAATGTTAATCGTGCTGTGCGGGTCGTTCAAGCGCCCGGTGATGATGTGGAGGGTGTGACCGAGCTTCCTGGCCCTCCTAAGTCCCCCCTCCCAGCACCCAAGTTGAAAGTGCATTTTCGGCTATCGAGGAGAGTGTTCAGGCCACCCCCATCCCACTCGAAGGCAAGGAGGCCTCCGCCAAACAGAGCGTGGAAAGCCCGGAGGCCAGGCCGCAGCCTTCCATGGCCACTCCCACGGAGGAGGACACTCGTCCCAAGGTCATCATCCGTGGAGAGTGGCGCAAGGTGCCGGATGGCTACCCAGCAGATACATCTGGCCAGCTGGAGCTTGACTAGCTTTTCATCAATGACCTGTCCAAGCAGCTAGTAGCAGAGTTGCACGCCGCTATGGTGGCACTAGTGTTGGCCATGGCCCTGTCAGGACTCTTTTTCTTGAGCCTAATTTTGTTTCCAGTGCAAGCACACTTGATGTTGGCCATGGCCCTGTGAGGACTCTTTTCTTGAGCCTAATTTTGTGTCTCGTGCCCATGACACCCTGTGAAACTATGCTATATTGGTCCCACACTAGTGCCTTGGTGGCCTATAATGGTGGCACTAGCGTTGGCCATGGCCTTGTCGGGAATCTTTTTCTTGAGCTTGATTTCTTTCCCAGTGCAGGCACACTGGATGTTGGCCATGGCATTATCAGAACTCTTTTGTTGGGCCTGATTTGAGTCTAGTGCCAGTGACAGCATGTGAAACTATGTTATATTGGCCGAGTCCCAACTAATTGGTGGCCACACAGAGTACTATGTGCTTTGTGGACTCGGCGTCCCATCGTTAAGGTCGCTATGGGGTGCCGTACGGAACCGGCGGCTGTACATGTTGCGCATGTGTTGCAAAGGGTGCATTTCTTTCAATTTTTCAATCTTTTCTAATCATTTACACGACTTACCGCAAAAAAAAGATTACACGCCCTTACCGCAAAAAAAAATCCAATTTTTTATTATAATTCGCACGACTTACCGCAAAAAAAAACTACACACATTTACCGCAAAAAAAAGACACGACTAGACGATTCTTTTGTGCACGACTTTTTCACTTAGGAGGCTGGGGTTTGACATGGAGGTGGGAGGATTGGAGTGGGAAGGGGGGGAAGCGAATGGCATGTAGACAACATGCTAAATAATGCTATTTTGATAAGTTTCTTGGTACAACAGACCTACCACGAATTGTTACAACACGATTCCAAAAATGGTTGGAGCATTGTGGCGCTGAAACATTGGCTGAGGAGGACTTAATTTTCCGCTGAGCTACTTGGTAGATTGATTTGTACACGTGTGGCAAAAGAATGATGTGCTTCCGTTTGAGTTGAGACAAGCACATGACTCCTTATTTGATGGGTGTAGAGCAGAGGATTGCATGTCCATAGTGGTATGTGAACTGTGAATTATCAGTCTGTGTGCCATGTGTGCCATAAGACGCAAGTCTCAAGACAATGTGGAGGGGTCTGTTGCAGGTAGCGGATTGGCCAAACCAAATTGGACATGATTTGGCAGAGAGTGCCAAAAGTGGCATGTGTTCATATGGTAATCTTCCCATTTGAAGAATGGGCAGTAAAATGGGATCAACCAAAACGAAAGTGTCATCTCCCTTCCCCATCATCATCATCTCCCTTCCTCATCCTCATCATCTCCCTTCCCACTAGTTTCGGTGGCTTTCACAGACAATGGCTATACCTGCCAAGGTATTCGAGATTTGCTGAAACAAGTTATCTCTATGGGCACAATGTGTTTATGCGCAACAAAATTCCAAAAAAGAATGGATTTTTTAGGGCCAAGACTTTGGAACCATAAAAGGGTACGCAAAAGTACATAAAAATAGAATGGGAACCAAATTGCCGAAATAGCCGAAATCCAAAGGCTAAGATAGGTCTAATGGGGAGATTGCCCCGGATTCATGTCAATGGAAACCCATCGGGGTGAGGGGGAGCATGGAGCGTTCCTTTGTCTTGAGTGAGCTTTTCTTCTGCCTCTTTTCTGAGAGCATTGGCTTTTTTGTTTCCCCCCCACATATTCGAATGAGAGGGGACATGGTACCACTCAAGTAGCCCCCTGTTTTGGTCTATGATTTGCAGCGGTGTATCCCACAGATGTCAGTAGGAGGCTGGGCCTGTGTTGCATTGGCCGCTTTCCATTTGCGGGCCCACAATGTAATGTATTGCCAAAGTCGAGTTCATTTGCGATGTAGATGCCCATGTATTTTTTGTTGTGGTGAAATGTTGACGAATCGTGAAAGCTAGTCTGTGAAAGCTAGTTTGATGTTTCCAGCATGGCGGCCGTCTAGGGTTATGAGGAAGTTGTTTTTTAGGCTACCTCTTTTGAAAGCAGAAGGGGTTGTAAATTCCAATGCTCAAGACCACAACCTAGTCACAACCAGCGTCCCATTTTGGTTTTCTTGAACACTTGATAACGGACAGTGCAACACACAAACACAATGACAATTCGCACCGGGTCCACATTTTTAATCCATTAGGCAACAAGCCACATTCTTCATGCACGGACACACGACTATGCATGCATAGATGTGATAAATTGTACAAGTATGCCCACTAAACCAATAAAGCATCATAGTAAAGCACCATTAAACAGCTACTTCAACCTAGTTGCCCCGGTTGGAAGTAACATTTCAATGTCTTTCGTCCCACTATGGCCTAGTGTACAGTTCTACGCATGCTACACTAACGGGAATGGTGCTCAATGTCGTTCTACCATTGCACATCTTTCCTCTACATTTTGAAAGACGCTTGTTGGGGATGTGATGGAGTGTGCGCACCATCTAAGGTGGTCTATCTTAGTGTGGCACTTGCTATTGAAATACGTCTACATACTTAAACATGTGTACATCTTGTATGCCATTGCCTAGGTGTATTTGGGTACCTAATTTGATTGCTCACGGGTACATTGAAGCGCAAGGTTGGATATCACCGGTTCTTCTTGCTGCTTACACTGCTTGAGAAGTGGTTGGTGATTTTTGGTGGGTTTGTGCTCTGGGGGGATTTATCGCACATGCACATAGTGCCCAATGGGAGGTTGTTTGAGAAAAGTGCCGGGAAAGAACAATATTTGCCCTAGTAACACCTTAGAATAGTAGATTTTGGTTTTTGGACTTTTGGAAAGACTTTTGTTAGTTGTATTGCGAACGGGGGGGGGGGGGGGGCTCTAGGCATCCACGGGGGTCAAGGGATCCAACATAAGGTTGTTTTGGGATTCCACCCTTAAGAACCTAGGGGGATCTTGGTATGGTTCTCTGTGGCAAGTGGAACAGCTTTCTAAACTGCTTTCCATTTTTTTGTTTGAAAAATTAGATGTTAGTGCTGACGTTTTTTGAAAGCTTTTGGAATGCCATTTTTAGAGCTGTTATCAGAAAGAGTGACAGAAAACAATACCAGGAAGGCATAGTAGCAAATTAAACCCATTCAGGCCCCAACAGCCTGTTCAGATGAGTGGCTTAGTCTAGTCTATGGCCCATATTAGTAGGGGCCACGAGCAGATGTAGGCACACCACGACTCCAACAGCCAAGAACAGCCCGAGATCGGGGGTTGGCAACATGCCCGGGAGGGGAGAGGGTTAGTGGAGCCTAACTTGGGTGCACTAAGGGAGAGGAGGAGGCCCACCGTCTCGATTGGGGGAAATAAGTGGGAGGCATACTCCCGAACGGTAGCCATGGCCGTTGTTTTCATAATAGGGTGGCCCCCATCTTGCCATTATTAATTTTGGAGTCATGCTGCGTGTTACGCCAATTTTGATGGCACTCGGTATGTTTCTACTCATGCTCTTGCTCCCGCTTCTTTCAAATTTTGAAAGACATTGCTTGGGGAGCCTTCTGTAGGTTTTTGACAATACCATGGCATTGTCATGTTGGCCTGCGGTGTTTCTATGTGAAGGTCCCGTGTGATTCATACGGCACTGTCATAAAAAAGCATACTAATGTCGAACTGGCAGTTCTCACCATGTACACATAGCTTCCTCCATTGGGTTTTGCATGCAGAAACGAAATGGTTGCTGAGGAAACTGTCCCCTTTTAGTATTGGTGTTTTCTTTGGCTGTTGTGGAACATCTGTTTTGGGCCTCAGACCAAATATTTTCATAACTACCAATTGTTGCCCTAACAACATGTAAGTTTTACTAGTTGGCTTCTGTCAGCCTGCACTCAGGTTTTCTTCATCTCAAACAGCCCTTTTTCACCTTGAGTTTAGGAAGGTAGTTGTTTAAGTTCTTTCTTCCATTTTCTGCCAATTTTTTTATGGAGCAAGCGCCATATTTTTAGTTTTGTGTCCGGAAAGATTGTCCCACCTTCAAATAGGCATTGTGGCCGAGATCACATGCCTTTTTTTTATTGCTTTATGGCGCCCCCCTTTTGGGCCGTTTTGTGGCGTCCTTGTGTGCATTGAACCCCAAGGGGTGCATTTGGCAGGGTTGGGGTGCGGTTTTCGGTTAATTCAGGACTTCACCTTGAAGAGAGGTTGTTAGATCGAGCGCAAGTGCAGGCTTTGTATACCCCCCTTTTGGGGGGGTCATTCGCGTAGCATACCCCAAGGCATGATATTTGATGTCCAACCCCTTGTAAAATCATTATTTTGCCCAATAAGATGATCCCCCAAGGGATTTTTTGATTCTACGGCCTCTATCCCTTGAAACTGGATATCACTTTTGGGGGGGGGATGGGGGAGGGGGTGGTCAAAGGTTTGTGCACAGAAGGCTTTGAACGAGGGTCAGATTGAGCAGAGCTGACAAGTCGGGCGGCGCCGCCAGCGGTTGGCCAACTGGGATTCTAACCGCCGACCTACACATCTGTGACATCTGTGGACGGCTGCACTACCATTCGACCATTGCTTGTTCTGACAGTTGTTGGTCTCCCCACTGCTTGTAGCCGAGTCTTCCACTGAAAAACCCCAAACTGTGTGTTTTTGTCTGCCTGCCTGCTTGCCCGACTGACTGTCTGACTGAATGACTGCCCGACTAACTGACTGATTGGCTGACTGTCAGCCTCTCTTCGAGGTGCACTGCCGAAGGCAATAGAATTATCTACCCCCCACCTATGCACCACCCCAACAACAATTTGAAGCATGCCACAGAATGCCACAGTGTGCCATGGCATGCAGCAGCTTTCTCTTTGATGGTCCAGGCAATTGTGAGGCTCCCATCAAGCTACCTCAAAAGCAGTTCAAACAACCACCCCTGCAAGCCATTTTTCTATCCCACTACATGCTGTCGTATTCAAGGGCTTGCTTTGCACACACTGCAAAGTTTTTGTGCAACCCGTAGTCCTGAGAATTAAGGTGCTACTGGTGGTCCCTTGATGCTACCCGGGCGGCTGTTCTTGCCTGTCTCCTGCCTTGGCCCCTGCCCCTGCCCCTGCTCCTGTTACTGCGACTGCCACTGTTTCTTGGCTCGATGTGTGCTGCTGTTCTTTCCCCTGCCCCTGCTACTGCTGCCACTGCCGCCGCCACTGCCACTGCCACGGCTCTATCCTCACCATGTAGTCTCTTCAGACCTCTACAAGGAACCACTGTGCCTTCTGCTCCGCTGCAACGCAGTGCCTTTTTCTGGATGTGGCTTCAAAGTACACTCACTACTACACTCCTCAGGCACCCCTAGAGCGTATGCGCACTTCGATCTGCATTGCTGCCCCGAACTGTACGGCGACCTCGACTATGCGTCATACTCTGAGACGCAGTGGCAACTGCCCAATGCCCGAGTGTTTGTGGGCGGGGTGCAGACTGTAACCGCGTACCACTACGACCACTTCCACAATATCAATGCTCAGATCTGGGGCCGAAAGAAGTGGACCCTCGTGTGCCCAGCACAATCGGATCGGATGTGTATCAGTTCTAAGTACTCCCTTGGGGCGACCTTGAGCTCTGTCACCAAAGATGCTACGGAGCAGGTCATGCAGTCTATAGTGGAAAGTGCAGGATGCAGGGTGGGGGAGGCCGGACTTGCACACACTTCCCCAAAAAAATGTTGCTGCGCCCAACCGTCTCTCGCAATGCCACACGATGAACCACAGCCTCCTTCACTGCCCGATCCTGCACCCATGCCTGTCGATTTATCAGGAAAAGGGGGAATCCCTGCCCCCTAGCTTCCCCACTACCGGATGTCTGTCATTCTCCGCCCGCCTGCCAGCGCGCTGACAGGCTTACCACTCAGTCATTCCCATGACTGTCAAGTTTGGGTAGTACACACTACCTCATCTGATGTGGGGATTGTGGGGGGGTGGCGGTGTGGGGAGCGTGAGGAAGTGATCTTAACACAAGATGGTTGGCGGGTGTCCGCTGTGGGGAGGCCGTTGGGAGATCAACATCGATGGTATCGTATCATGACTGAGTACCTTTGAGGTTTCTGTCTTTTTTCCCTGAAAGAAGTGGCCTAGCACAGCTCAACCTGCCTGTTAACGGCGACACACCAGGAGAAAATGCTGGTGATCTGTGCCACTCGTCGTGGAGCAGAAGTGGTCTGAAGTCTCTTACAAAAGTGCACCCCCCCCCCCCCCTCTCTACTCACTCCACTTTTGCCGTCCACGGCCCATACCCAGGAAACCAGCCCGCCGTGGTGCTATGCATACGTGCATCAGCCAAGCAATCCGACAACCCTTGCCACCCACGGCTCTGCATTCGGGCTGCAGTGTCCACTGTCAGTTGTAGGGTGTGTGTGTAGTGCCGCGGGAGTGTGAATGTGGATGTGGGTGGGCGGGGGGGGGATAAGGACAGGGCTGCTGTGGTGTGGATGAGAGTGGAATGTCTGTCCCACTGCCTACTTCTGCCCCATGGCGTCCACACGTCTGACAGGCTTCACCATCAGTCATCCCCATGATTGTCAAGTTTAGAGGGAGCTCTTCACCCCAAACGCCGCAGCGCAGGGCGTGAAAGTGGTGTTGCGAGTTGAGCGTGATCATAACCCCCGCCCCACGCCAGATAATAATGGGTTGACACGATGACCCTCGTGATCCTCTTGGCACACTGCAATCAAGTGAGCCTCGGGGCTGAGTGGGTCCTTGAGCACGGGCCGTGGGCACCACGCTGGTGCCGTGTCAAACGGGCTTTCTTTGACCTGGCCCACGCCCTCGCCCCATCTCAAAGCTCCTGCTCTATGAGTGTCGCATTTCCCTCTCAGGGCTGCACTGTGTGGACGGCGGAGATGGAACCCGGAGACATCCTTCTCGTGCCCGCAGGCTGGTGGCACCGCGTAACCAGCTGCGGGGCCTCGCTGAGCGTGGGTTGCTTCTTGTTGCAGCTGAATTCCTGGCGGGACCTGAGAGCTCTGGTCGTGGAGCTAGTGCTGTTGCTCTTGCACTACTGTGGCCTCTATGGGACCACCGAGTGCGCATGCCACCCCCGCGGTCACGGGTAGGTCACTGGTCAGAGCGCACGCCAGAGCCTCACCGCACACCTGCTGTGCAATGGCCTCTGCTGCACAGCAGTGTGATGTTCCTCGAGTGCCGTGGAGTGGTTTCTGGGCACAATCAACAGGCGGCCACTGTGTGTCCTCGCAAGCACATCAATCACCGCCAGAACCCCACAAAGTGCCGCACCAGGAACTGCGCGGTGCCGCCACCCCCCCCTCCCCCCCGAATACTGAAGGCGCGGGTCCCCCATCGCGGCCACCGGCTGGCACAAGTCTGACCACGAAAGGGCCATCATGAGCTTTGAGGTGAACAGATCGCACGTTGGAAGTGTGATGCATTGCCGCCTCGAGGGATGGGCGACAGGAGCACACTGGAATCCGCATCGAGGTCCAGGGAGCCAAGGGTGGCCGCTGCTGAATCGCCTGCTGCCATGCGGAGCACTGCGTGAGTGTGGGTGGGGAGCACTACCGGTATGATGAACGTGGCCACTGGTGGCCCTGCATGGCCCCGCATGCGCCCCATGGGCCCTACGGTCGCCCTGTGGGTGCATCGGGCAACACGACACGCCAATGGCTTTGGGGTCCTTGACACGGGAGCACTGACAGCCGGGGCCAGAGAGGTTGTGGAGAGGTTGCGATCCCCAAAAGGTGTTTCCTGAGACTACGGAGTTCTTTGGGCCCACTTGGGAATGCTGGTCCCCCACGCTTTCAGACGCAGCGCGATGCCAAATCCATCCTGTATGACTAGAGGAAGAGGGCGGCTTTGGGGGTGCGGTGCGCCAGAGACCAAGAGCTGTGCTGCACTGGCGGTAGATGGCACGGACCAGGTTCTTGCATGTTTGTCTCGTCGGCAGATACACAGGCCCCATCGAGTGGTGTTGATGTCGGGTTGGTTGTTGTCAACGTGCAAAAAAACATCCCTGTTCCCGAAACGTGCTTGCAAATTTTATTGGTCTGCCACACTTCATACGCCTTGGCGACCCAGAAAAGGCAAATGCGGCGTTTGGTGGTGCTTCAAGGAGGCAATGAAGATCACGGCACAATTCTAACAAAGGGAACTTCACTTTGTTGCCAACACGACAATCCCCTGGCACTTGATCTCGTATGGGCTTTCATCGGGTGCAGCGTTGTACACAGTTGTGCTATGTGTCATGTGCGTACCGCAGCCCTTTCGGGTCCTTTTCATTTACGAGATGTACATGATACGGCCCCAGCGCTTGGCTCCGTTCCTTGTGGAGCTGTGCTGCCCGAGAAGCGAAGACCTAAGGGCCCAGCAGGTAGCGGCCTGGCTTGTCAAAGTGCATCCGAGGGTGCACGTGTCGCAAGAGCTCGTGTGGGACGCTCACATGCTTTGCGGTCACCCCGAGCAAGTGACAAAGAAGTCGCGAATTGCACCCGGCTACGTGCTTTGCGGCACACGCTCACGGTCCGGTCGGTGGTACGCCAATGGTGTGCATGTGCGCCGAGACCATGGCGCAGCACTGGCATGTCTTGCTCAGTTGCGAAGGGTGGGTGGTCTTGGTTGATCACTTTTTCTTGCCTTCCAGCTTGCCTTATGATTAGATATTGGAAACAGAATCCAGGGTGGGCCTGCGAATTTCGACATCCCGGCTCATGTACTTGCTTGTAGCCGACAACGGGTGTTGCGGAGGGTTGATCACGGTGAGGGGGACGCAAGCAGCAGTACGTGCCCAATCTATGGGTGGGCGCCCGTGGGTGGACGCAACGGCCCCATCTACGGGTGGGCTCCTGAGAGGTGACGCAGGCTGTTTGCGGTGCAAATTGCCGGAGGAACGGCGGGGACGACCCGGATGCGCTTCCGTGCACGCTAGGCCACGTGGGCACGGCTGGAGACCACCGGCAGAAGCAAGAGGAGGCAGCGTAGGACGGCGGGTGTGGGCAAGACCCAACACGGAGCGAGAGCGGCGCGGCGCGTCGCAGCGGCATGCGACCGGAGCAAAGGGGCACCCGTGGCGGTGAATGGGTGCGACAGCCCTCTGTAGGAAGCCTATCTGGTACTTCAACTTTAATCTCCACCTCACGCACTTCTTGATACCCCCCACATCCACCCTAGCACTATCCTTCACTAATTCAAAATCATCCAACTTCTGGTTGAGAAGAATCTTTGCAGGCACAATGTCCTCGACGAATCTGCGGAAGAGACTTGGTACGGGACGGGGGAAGTTTTCTAGGTGGAGCACAACTAGCGCATATTCCGCCCAAAACGAAAGCGCAACATGCCCCTTGTCCCCTCCGGCAGAATCAACGACCAAAAAGCGTTCGTGTGATCCACGTGTGTCATCCTCCCTGTCCCCCCGCACCTCGCCGCTTGCGGCCATTGGGCTAGTGCCTCCCAAGAGGTAAATATAAGGCGGGCGGGGGGGGGGGGCAATCATTATTCACACTGTAACAATTTCGTGTTTAGGGAAATACGCAATGAACAATCAGAATGAAACGCAATGCACTCATCCGTCACCAGGGTTTTGCTTAATGTCCGTCCTACCCCACCCGGGGGGGGGGGTCTGGCAGAATTTCAGGGTGGGTGGGTGTCCAACCTGCCCCCCCCCGGGGTGGGGTGAGACTTTGTGGGGGCCCTTGGGTCTATCGTGTTCACCTCTGTGAAAAACTTGGTCTTCTGTATTGCATGTCTCAGTTGGGTACGTGGGTGGGTGGGTGGGTGGGTGGGTGTTAGACCCCCCCCCGGGGGGGGGGGGGGGGGCATTTGTCGGTCTGTGGGTATGCCAAAATTCTGGGTGGGTGGGTCCCTGAATTAACCCCCCCCCCCCCTAGGGTGGGTAAGCAAAACCCTGTCCGTCACCAATCGATATCACATCTACAGGTTCACGATATTCTAGCCGGTTTGTAGATGATAGTACACTTCCGGCGCTCAAGCTGCCTACATGCGATTGTACAATATGTCCTATTCCCACGGCTACTGTAATCAAGAACTCCTTCGGCTCCCAGGAAAACGCGAGTTTCCTAGTGTATTGTATTGTGTGTCATGATAAAGCGTGATGTGGTTGTCTCAATCAAAAATCAGCAATGTTGAGGCCTTCTATTTTTCCTTGGAGCTAAAGCATCCGTGCCGGCCGCCTGACAGAGGAAACTGAAGAGTTGCTTGCAGATGTCGTGTTGGCGTTCGAATCATAATCAAGCACACGTGGTGTGTGTGCTGTAGCGTGACTGGACGGTGCGTTGACTTCTTCAAGCATAAATTCATCACATGGAGTATGAAGCAATTGCCGATGTAACGAAGTGAGCAGGTGCGTGGCTGGCCTGGCGCCTAAAGGGAAGCAAAAGTTGGGTGGAGGGTAGGTGGGGGATGTGTGCTTCATTTGTGGGGGCAGCGTTCATAACGACCGATTTCTTAATCTGGTTCTTTGGGATAACCAATGGAGTGCAACCCGCCTCCCATTCCTTGGCCCTACTTCCTTGATAACTCCTTTCCCCATGAGAAGTTCGAATAGGGTGGAGGTTATTGGGTTAGGTTACCCCCTTCCTTCCGACAACTCCACGTTCTTCAACTTGTCCTTCGGCCCCTCCGGCACAAATTCCCTCCTCAGCTTGGTGGGAATTGTGCACAACCCAATTTCCCCTCCCATTCTCAACATGGCATTCATAATCACTACTAGCCTAGTCCTTGGTGAGGTGCCCAAATGGCCCAAAATTGTCGTACACCTCTCGTGTTAATGTCGCCTTGCACCAAAACAAATCTGTGCACTCTACCCCATGACCCCAAATCTTCCACTGCCCCCAAAACAGGTTTTGTCAACAACAACATCCCACCCGACAAGAATTGTAAGCTAACCCCGAGTCTTTGATATAACCACACCGTTATGGCCGCCAGCCGCGCCAGACACCGCGCCACAACCGGCGACCTTTCGTCGCTTAGGGGCTTTGGCCGGATGGCGGCCTACGCTCTCAACAGCAGCGGCAATTCTAGCGTGGGGCTTCCTAACTACAACGTAATCCCCCCTCTCCCCGCCCCGCACAGTTTTGCTTAACAGCTAAGCATCTCCTGAGGTGGGGGCGGGGCCGGGTCGGAGAGCACCCACCCACCTCCCGCTGACCGCCCACCCCCCTCTAAGTGATTGGGCAAATTTTGGTCTGGGGCTTTAGCCAATCAACAATTTTCTCTTGCGCCTCCGGGTCAAGTCAGTTTGGGCCAAAAGAATTTCTTGGCGCCCTCGGTGTCTACAAAATCCTACAGTCTCCTGGTGGGGGCCCGGTTGCCCCCCACAGCCCCCCAACACCCCCCCCCCCCCCTTGAAGGAAAACTTTGTCGCCCCCCACCGTCCTCCGAAGCGGAGGTAGGTTTCCCATGGCGCTCCATATCCAGGCCAACGTTTGATGCCCCAAAGCCACGGTCCCCACTTGTCTCGATTGAACGCGAAAAGGGGGAGCCAAGATGTCCAGTGGGCGCCCGGTGTCAGCTTTTGGGGTCGCGCCTTGACAATCCACTTACGCGCCGGTGAGGGCATCACATGTTTGTTAAGCAGCATATATGCCGGGGATGTGCTGCATGCTGCTTTGCCCGGATGCATCGTACTTGCCGTCTTTGCCTCCCGATTTGCCAATTCGTTCCCCATTCGGTCCGGGTAGTCATGTAGGTTGTGCGCCTTCTTTGGGTCGCGGTGTCCTCTCGCCCATCGTACGGCAAGTTGTTTGGCAGTGACTAGCGAGTAAGACGCCTGATGCAAGTGATAGTCTAACGAGTGAAGGTGCGGTGTGTGAGTGACTGCCTTAGCGACCGCCCTATTATCCAGTACAATTGTGTCTCCCGGCTGGGCCAGGGTGGCAGCGATCCATATCCCGTACATTTCTGCCCTACATATTGTCTTTGGGCCACGTGTACGCACCTTGATGCGCATCTTACCGTTGACAACCCCGGTACCTGCTCGCGCTTGAAGAAGGCTACCATCGGTGTACTAGGTGGTCTCGCTTGGGGAGCCCGTCTGGTGCCACTCGTGGCCGTGGCGGAACGTGTTGGCCTCACTTGGGGAGGTACTGGCCTTCGGTTGATGGAGGTGTAAGTACCGTGGGGGGGCCAAGGAATCGTAGCGCGCATCATCCGAGTCTTCTTTGTCAAAAAGGTGGTCGTAATCGTCTCGTGGACGTTTGAAAGCCTTCTTCACGACAGACGAGCGCGCCTTCGGCAGGCGTCCCATTTCCATACCAATGGAGAGTAGGATTTTGCGATACCATTCCACCATATGGGGCATGTGGCCTCCCCGGGCCTAGGTGGGCACCGTGTGGTTGGGGAGGCGGAGCGTCCTTTGCACCAGATGGATAAGGGCATATGTGCCTCCCCATGATGCGCTATGTAAGCCCAGACTCCCATGTGCGGTATCCGTGTACAGGCGGTGCCGCAAATACTTCTCTACCCGGGGTGCCGCGAGCACGTAGTCCTCGAATGTTGCCTCCAGCCTGTTGCCCGAGCATACGTCCCATAGGAAGAGACTCTTGTACGTCCACCGCGGCAGGATTACAGAGTTAACGATCCTGGCTCGTTTTAAGCCTGGGAGCGGCAGTTCATAGTAGGCGGCTATTTTTGCCTGAAGGGATGCAAGGAGAGTATCCCGTGCCTTCCCATTATACCCGGTGCCGGGGATAGTGTGCCCCAGGTAGGTGAAGATAGGGTCGCTTACCAGCAGACGGTTGTTCCCCCACCACACGTATTTCGGAATCCCTCATTTGGGGGAATTGGGTCGGTGGAAGTGGAACACCTCAATGATTTCCGGGTTGAAACGGATTCCGATCTGTGATCCCCACACGGACAGATCTGCAAGCAGATGTTCAAGTTCATCTTGACATTTAACATTGATGGCGATATTGTCTACATAAGCAAAAGCATTCGGGTATGTTGCGATCAATTGCTTCAGCGGCAGTTCATATACGATAGAGAAGACCAGCGGAGAGCAAGGGCATCCTTCCTTCACTCCTCTAGTGAGTTTATAGTGGATGCATTGTCCTTTGATGTCACAATATGTGTCGGTGTGCTGGTACACACCTCTTGATGGCTGCCACATAATTCGCAGCGTAGCAAGCGTCTGTCAAGAGTTCAAAGATGGCTGCGTGCAAGGCGGAGGGGCATCCCTTTGCCGCATCAAGTAGCAGGACGTAGGGTTCGTAGCCTTTCTTTTCAACCTCATGTAGGGCATTGACGAGGTTGGCGGCTTGCTTAGATGTGCCCTTAGTGGAGCCAGTGAGTCGGTATGTCCCCAATTTTCCAGGCGGCTAAAACGCCGTCGTATAGCGTGCAGCTATGTGTATAGCGACCTAGTCGGCTATCAGACATCAGACATCAGACTTTTATGGACCATCGTTACCAAACCATGAACCCCCCTCCCCCAAACCCCTTGATTACGCACTCCATCAACCCCCCCCCCCCCCGCCCTTGTCCACACCAAATTCTTCGCAGGAACCCCCCCCCGTGACCCCCCCCCCTCACTGTCGGGTGCTTTCCAGCCCCCCCCAAGGAAAAAAGGCGCCACGGAAAAAACAAACCCCCCCGCTTGGAAACAAATTGCACACCTGTTGTTGACAGTGTATGTCACAACTTCAATTTGATTCTGATTTTGGTTGTTTGAGCAGACAATTTGTTTGTGTACAACACCCTTGAGGTGTTTTTGATTGTTTGTGGTCTAGGCCTTTGCGCCTTAGACCAGAGACCCCTTCAATGATGAATGCGTTGATCACAACTGAGAAGGGGTTCTGGCATGTTTGCTCCTCCAATTACAATTTGCTTACTGTGAGCCCCTTCAATGACGATGCATGACAATTTACATGTGCTGCTCCGTCAGGCGTGGGTCTTCAGTGTCGACCCCCGCAGGGACCTGTTTCTTAGGACCTGTTTTGTGCGGACGGAGCTTTGCGGATTTGCGGCCGAGGAATGGGACTGCCCCCAGCAGTCAGTGTACCATGTCCACCAGAATGTGCACCATGTCCTCCAATGGCCAGCAACCATTTTGAAAACCCTTATTTGTCAATGTCATGTGCAAGCAACATACATCTGAGAAGGGGCTTTGCAGTGATTTCGATTTTGACTTCCTTGTTTTAAAGCGCCCCTCTGTCCCAGCCCCGAAGGCTCATTGCAATGTGCTGCACTTTGCCCTGCTCACGCTTTGTTGTTCATTGCAGGATCTGGTGACGACCATTAAAACCCCTGTGCTCTGTCTTGTCGTCCTCCGTCTTGCCGTGGTGTTTCTTGAGGAAGTTTGGAAAACCATGCAGAGAAATCCATAGTGTAGGGAAAACACCCCCCACACAACCCCATGCGCAATGGTGTGGAAAAGCCTGCCTTGCCTCTTTCAGTGTCAGCATCACATGGTGTGTGTCTGTGATGTTCGATGTTCTGTTGGTTCTGTGTGTAGTGGAAAAACATGGAAAAAATCACAGACTACAGATTACGCACAGACTACAATTCTCAGAGGTGTGCTATTGTGTAAGTCGTGAACATTTGCAATTTTGGTGCCACGTGTCGCATTGCATTTCTTTTGAAGGTGTATTTGAACGTGTGCTGTTTGTTCCTGAAAAACACCCATCGAGGTGTTTGGTATGTCCATGGTCTAGGCCCTGGCGCCTACGACCACAGACCCCTTCCATGATGAATGTGCTGACGACAACTGAGAAGGGGTTCTGATTTCCTGGTATTTCCTTCCATGTTTGCTATTTGACACCCAGCCACATATTGCAACCCCGTCCCGATTGGTTGTTAATAGTTGTGGGTTGTGCAGTTTGCAACCATTTTCAGCCCCTTCGATGTTGGCGACGTTGTGTGTACACGGGCCTGCTCCGTGGAACTTGGGTCTGGGCTGCAACAGGGAGCCATGCGCAGGCCCCTGCAGGGACCTTTTTCTTAGGCCCTGTTTTGTGTTCCACGGATTTTTTGAAATGCCACTGCCAATGCCCCAATCCAGCCAATACCGCACCTGAGGCGGGTCCCGAAGCAAACAGTTGAGACGCTTAGCATGTAACCCTGTGCTATAGCGCTGTGGTACACCGCTCCCCAAAAAACCATGAATCCAATGCATGGTCCTATGTGCACATGCAGTGGGATAGCTGAGAAGGGGCTCTTCTCTGATGTTGTGTTGTCAAGTGTGTGTTACGAGTGTTACGCATCCCCATCAATGATTTTTTGTCTCTAAGGGCGCAAACGCAGGGGGATGCTTTGCCGACGTCGGGTCTGTGCTTCCCCCACAGCAGAGGCACAGACCCCCGCAGGGACCTTTTTTCTTAGGCCCTGTTTTGGTCGGCAGAGCTGTTGAGAAAGTGGGGCGTGAAAGAGCATTTGCCTAAGCATGGGAAAATCAGTACCATCCAACTCCACATCCGGGGGGGAAGGGATCCGGCTTCGCACCAGCAGCATCCCTAAAGAGCCCTCGAGGCGCAGCCCCTGTCCCGGCCAAGTATGGTGCAAAGCCAAAGCCAAAGGCAATGGCACCACCACCATCACCACCATGCGCGCGACAGGGCGCCCAACCCTCTGCCCTGCAACTGCGTGCCCCAAGACATATTTCAACCATCCCCATAGTCGTATGGCGCCCGGAGGCTGACGCTCCCACCAAAAACAATGTTATGAGAAGGGGCTCTGCTTTGGCTGTTTTGGTTACCATTCTCAGAGGTATGCGTTGCTAATACTTTTGTGTCTTGGTTCTGTTTGCTTTGATGGATTTGATGGATTTTATTTTATTAGATGGAGCATGCATTGTGCCATGTATGTATGCATCCCCTTCGATGATTATCAGCCATGTGGGAACAATCTGTCAAAGGCCTACTGTTATAGGCCCTATTTTGTTGGATGGAGCAAGGCATCTCCCCGTACTCCAACGGATCTGCATGTTTGCCAAACTTGCCAAAGACCACTGCAATGAGCCCTACCGCACCCTTGTGCTGCACAACATATGCTAGCCCCTACCTTGACAGCTTGTCTGGGTCATTGCGCAGATTCCTGCCCCAAGGTTTCTTTTTCATTCTGCCTTGCTGGGCGCAGTACTGTCCAATGTGGCGGACTGCATTTGAGTTGGGTGATGCAGAATTCCCACTGTCAGCCAAAAAAAAAACTGAGAAGGGGCTCTGCTATGTGGGTACTGGTGGTCCATTGATTTAATGTGGTTGTGATTTCATGGTATGTTTTGGTTTTATCGCACTTGATTTTATTTTATTTGGCGGATCATGCAAAACACCCTTGAGGTGGTTAGTACGTCCGTGGTCTAGGCCATGGCGCCTATGACCATAGACCCCTTCAATCATGAACATGCTGCCCACTACTGAGAAGGGGTCCCATGTCACATTCTCCTGGTACCTATGTCCCTTCAACGCTTATCTGTTCCTTGTTGTGCATGTCTCTCTCGACACAAAGGGAAATGCGTGTATTGCCTAGGAGACAAGTGTGCGCTGAGCCTCTTCTACACATAGGGCACTCTTTTGTTATCGACCCTTGACCCTTGAGGCGAGGAAGCGCGTCTAGGGTCTAGACCGTTGCGTCCCTGACCCAGACATTTGAGTTGGGCCTGCCCCAGCACCCATGCGTTCATCCCCCACCCACTGCGGGCTGCAATTTGCCATGTCGTCTAGCCCCCATAGCGTGGCCTCTTCCGCCCCCTCCAGCCCTTCGTTCCCGGAATGCGGTTCGGGGGATCTGCCGGAGCTCTTGCGGTTTGGAGACCAACCCTCATCGCCACCGTGGGACTCTGATGCTGAGAAGTGTCTCAGCGAACCGGCCTCGCCCCGGCCTCCATTGCTAACACCGCCTCCCTCTCCCCCTTCACCCCGCCGTGCACCAACAACCTCTCCAACGCCCGTAAGTCCTCCACGCAGACCCCACATTAACCCAACCCCATACCTGGTAGCCCTGGAAGCCGTGGAGGAGGCCCTGATGTGCACTGCCGTGCCACCGCCGTCCCCCCCGCAACCCCACAAGTACCTACCCAAGGACCCGCCCACCCCCCCAAAGCCCACTGTACACGGGCCCTGCAGTGCCAAAACACTGCAGCTCATCCGGGAGAATCACGGGGGTGGGGTCCAGTACTTCGTAGACGGGGTGCTGAACCGCCGAGCGATGTGCCGGTTTGCTGTGCAGCAGCCCAAGAAAAACCCCCTGCGGGTGTGGCAGGAGGGCATGCGAATTAGCCGTTCGCATTTCCTCAGCAGGGACGAGGAGCATGCAGCAGTGGTACTTGAAATGCTGTGTGCCACCCCAAAACCCCCCCGTATCCCCAAGCCAGCCCCGCCACCTGTGCCGCGTCGGCCGCTGCCCCCTCCACCAAGTGATTAGGTGACACTGACCCAGTATAGCAGGCACCGCCGTACCTCACTCCTCCCACTGGCTCCCGCCCCAAAGCGGCCATGCCCCACCCCGCAGTACGGTTCATTGCTCCAGCGGCGTGCGTCTCAGTCCGCCCCCCCGCAATTTGGGTCATTGCTCCCTGCGCAAGCCCCCCTGCAGCGATCCCAGACTTCGGCGAGACGTTCGAATTTCCAGCTCTTCGGGCAGTGTGCGCCGAGCGTCTCTTACTGATAGGGCACTCTTCCAAATGGCTCCAAAATGGCTCGCCAAGACCAAGTATGGTGCAAAGCCGAAGCCGAAGGCAACGGCACCACCACCATCACCATCACCATCACCATCGCGCGCCCCAGAGGCGCCGCACTCCGCCCCTGTCCCGGCCTTGGCGCCGGCTGACAGGGGCGCGCCGCACTCTGCCCCCAAAAAGGCACCGGCAACTCAACCGCGCGCCTCAGAGGCGCCGTAGTCTGCCCCTGTCCCAACCCTGGCGCCGGTTGACAAGGGCGCGCCGCACTCTGCCCCCAAAAAGGCACCGGCAACTCAACCGCGCGCCCCAGAGGCGCCGCAGTCCGCCCCTGTCCCGGCCCTGGCGCCGGCTGACAGGGGCGCGCCGCACTCTGCCCCCCCAAAGGCAACGGCACCTCAACCGCGCGCCCCAGAGGCGCTGCACTCCGCCCCTGTCCCGGCCCTGGCGCCGGCTGACAGGGGCGCACCACCCTCTGCCCCCCCACATGCAACGCCCCAGCCACCACCCGGAGGTCATGATCCCACCGCAACCCTCGGCACAACCACCATCATTGCGCGCCCCAGAGCCGCAGCAATCCGCCCCTGTCCCGGCCATGGCGCCGGTGGACTCGGGCGCGCCACAAGGTGCCCAACCCTCTGCACTACCAATGCGTGCCCCCGAGCCGCAGGAATCCACCCCTGTCCCGGCCATGGCGCCGGCTGACTCGGGCGCGCCACAGGGTACCCAACCCTCTGCCCCGCAAATGCGTGCCCAAGAGCCGCAGCAATACGCCCCTGTCCCGGCCACGGCGCCGGCTGACTCGGGCGCGCCACAGGGTACCCAACCCTCTGCCCCGCAAATGCGTGCCCAAGAGCCGCAGCAATCCGCCCCCGTCCCGGCCATGGCGCCGGTCGACTCGGGTGCGCCACAAGGAGCGCAACCCTCTTCACAACCACCATGTGCTGCTCCGCCACAGCAGCCAACACTGTTGCCCACTACGGCCACGTTGAACAACATGGACTACGGGCCCGATGACATCCTTGTCGAAGGGTTTACGCAACGGTGGCTTGACCGCGACAAGTTAGTGACCAAAGCATCAGAGGTGTACACCGTCCATGAGATGGCGGCCGCTGAGGTGTGGGCAGACAAGAACGTCACCAAGCGGAACCTGGCCTTTGAGCGATGGTGCCCCCACGGTGATGGCGATGGGGATGGGAATGCTCCCCCACCGCCACAATGGGCCTCCCAAATGGAGGTCTGGGGCAACTATGGTGACATGGTGCGTGGCTGGATCTCCAGCAACCACAACTGGGATAAAAACAAGCCGGACTTCGAGGCGAGGGTGCATGGAGATGGCATCTCAGGACAGCGTGTTTGGATCAGCTGTGCTAATAAGCCACGCACCAATCTCACTGACACCTATTGGTGTAAGGTTGTCCCCGACACAGGTGCCGTTCAGACCCTTGCGTAGGGAGATCCAGAAGGGAGAAGCGTGGCCCAAACTGCTGGCAAACATGCGGGCCGAACCAAGGGACACACCTCCCCTGTCGACCGAGGACCGGGACATCCTGAAACACCTTGTCAAACCGAACGGGCTGAATCCCTCACATGCGTTGGCTGTGCGGCAGGTGTTGGATGAGTCATGCATCACAGCATTGACTGGTGGTGCTGGCACTGGGAAGTCAGAGACCTTGGTGGCATGCATCAAGGCCGTGCTATGGCAGCAAGGCCTCCTGGTCGCCCACAACCCTGAACCTGCTGACCCGGGTACGTGGAACATGGGCAGGAAGGTGGGGGGACCTGAGACAGATACCCCACCCCGCGCATGCGTGTTGGTGACTGCACCCACGAACGCATAAGTCGACATGTTGTTGGCACGCGTTCACGAGGAGTGTTACAAGGACAGTGTGTTTCGTGAGAAGGTGCTTGGCGAACACCCAGCCCCCTGGTTGCGCCTCCGAGCCCAACGGGCTACTGCCCCAAAAGGCCTGGCACCCTTCGACCAGGAGGCGGTGCAGAAGACCTTGGGGAAGGCCCCAGGTTGCAGGCCTACCCTCAAATGTGCCCTCAACTCCTGCCGTGTGCTGTTTGCCACGGCTGGGATGGTTGCTAACCGGCACAAGATGCTGCTTGGGAAAGGGCAGGAAAAAACCAGGTTTGCGTTCAGCTTCGTGGATGAGGCGTCGAGGCCCAGCATCCCTGTAGGCCTGGACTTGGCCGCCATGGGCAGCCAATGTCTGCTGTGTGGTGACCCAGGGCAGTTGCGGCCCTACAGCCACGTCCAGCGTTTGGCAAGTCAGTGTGAGGCCGAGAAGGTTGAGGTAGTCCCCAACAGAGTGGCATGGCCACGGGAGGACACCTTCAAGTACAACGGGGTTGTAAGGGACGGTCCTGGCCCGGAAGTGCATTGGCATGATTCGCATCGGTTTTGCACCACCAGCACCTTGCAATTCTTTTTGTACCGCACGCGCTGCCGGGCCAGTATCTTGGTACGACACTACCGGATGACCCAGCCGCTAGCGACGGTCATGCGTGCCTTGTTTACGGGGGGGGCAGTTGGCCACTACCACTCATCTGAGCACCCCCTCCCCGACCCCATCCTGAACAACCCCGTCCGCATTGTGGACCTCGCTGGGTCCACCTGGTGGGGGGAGCTGGAGCAGACTTTGGGGGCACAGGACCTAGGTAGGATGTTCCATCACGTACAGGAAGCATGGGCCAGCCTGCGAATGGATCCGTTGTTGCTGAACAAGGGGGGCCTGAGCATGGAGGAGGGTCTACGTGTGTGCCATTTTTTGGAGTATGCTGCCAGGAAAGGGACCTACCCAGCACAGTCGGTAGCGGTAGTGACGACTCACTACACGCAGATAGTGTGGCTGAAACACTGCGTGGCGTTTGTTGGCCGCAAGTGGCAGGCCCATCATGTAAACCTCCTCAGAACGGTTGCGACCCTCGATAGGTTCCAGGGGCTGCAAGCCCCAGTGATCCTGGCCTCCCTGGTGTCCACGACACCAAGGATCATGCAGGACATCTGGCGGTCAAACACCCTGACCAGCGGGGCGCAGTCGGAGCTGCACCTCTTCGGGCAGTTTGCACAGTGGACCACCCACACCACCCCTGGTATATGGCTCGAGGCACTGCAAGCGATGCAGTGGGAAGCAGCCTCCGGGACTGTGAGCGACAGTCTTGAGCTGGCAGGGGTTCTGAGGGAGGCCGCAACTGTGGAGAAGATTGTGCATGGCACAATCTACCGGTTGGCTGGGGGGGTGGTGGGGCACTGACTGTGGAAGCCATGGAGGAGGCACAAGAGGGCACGGGACCCATGGGGAATTCATCAGGCAGTGCGGATCAGTTGCTTGACTTTGAGCGCATCATGGCCAACACTCGGAAGGATGAGGTGTCTGTTTCTCTCAGGGATGCACGGGGGAACATTGTGAAACCCCGCCTTCTGGGGGTCATCCTGCCTGACTTCACCGAATGGGCGCTCCCGTACGTCTTGGTTGAGGACGATGGACAAGAGGACAGGGGACAGGGGGACTGGGGGGGGCTGGTGAGGGTAACCCACACATCCAAGCTTGACGTGTGGGAGCAGCGACTCGTCTAGCACCTGGCGGGAAGGCCCCTCTTCTACAAGCAAAAGTACAGCAACAAGGAGACAGTAGGGACGTACCGCACGATCCACCTGCCCTTGTGGCAGGACGCGTACGCCTGCCTGGATTCCCTGCCGTTCTTGTGTGCGGAATTCCGCACCCCTGTTGGTGTGTACGTGGCGTCCCTGCTCCACGGTGTGCACCCCTGCCCTGGGACCCTTGGGGTGTGTGCACCAATTCCGGTGCACGAGGAGGAAGCCCCCCAATGTGGGTGGCGCAAGCTGCCCCACGGGGTGAAAGATTACATTCTGGGCCGCCACTAACCCTGTATGTAGAAGAACATGCATTGACCCATGGCCTCTGACGATCCCTGGCACATCACAACAGTACCGGCCACGGCACCAGCGGGAAAGAGTACACACATGTGATCACCACCAGGTTTGCTGCACTGTGCGTTCATTATGTTTGCCCACAATGGTACGAGTGTGCCCATGCCTGCCCGCCCAAGATTGAAGGAGGTCTCCAAGGTCTTCAGGGTGGGGATGCCCAAAAAGGAGGTTGAAGACACGCCAACGATAATTGCCGTTCAACAATGATACATGACAATGACAGTGCGGATGGGGTTCCGTCAAATGTTTGGGGGCTCTACACCCCCAAAATATTTGACGGATGGGGTTCCGTCAATTATTTGGGGGGTCTACACCCCCGAAATATTTCACGGAAGGGGTTCCGTCAAATATTTGGGGGGTCTACACCCCCAAAATATTTGCCGGAAGGGGTTCCGTCAAATATTTGGGGGGTCCACACCCCCAACATATTTGAAGGAAGGGGTTCCGTCAAATATTTGGGGGGTCTACAACCCCAAAATATTTGACGGATGGGGTTCCGTCAAATATTTGGGGGCTCTACACCCCCCAAATATTTGACGGAACCCCATCCGTGAAATATTTGGGGGCTCTACACCCCCAAAATATTTCACGGAAGGGGTTCCGTCAAATATTTGGGGGGTCTACAGCCCCCAAATATTTGACGGAAGGGGTTCCGTCAAATATTTGGGGCCTCTACACCCCCAAAATATTTGACGGATGGGGTTCCGTCAAATATTTGGGGGCTCTACACCCCCCAAATATTTGAAAGATGGGGTTCCGTCAAATTTTTGGGGGCTTTACAGCCCCAAAGTGTTTCACGGATGGGGTTCCGTCAAATATTCGGGGGGTCTACACCCCCAAAATATTTGACGGGTGGGGTTCCGTCAAATATTTGGGGGGTCTACACCCCCCAAATATTTGACGGATGGGGTTCCGTCAAATATTTGGGGGGTCCACACCCCCAAAATATTTGACGGAAGGGGTTCCGTCAAATATTTGGGGGGTCTACAGCCCCAAAATATTTGACGGATGGTGTTCCGTCAAATACCCCCCAATATCTCACCCCCAAGACATTTCGGGGGTATGCCGCGTCCAGGTTCTGTGGTCTCATCTGTACTTTTTCTCCTTGTAGTTTGTTTTTGCCTCATTACACGTTTCCCTGTGCGAGTTCTCGTTCTGCCAGTTCGCCTACTGTGCGCCTTTGAGCCACAGCTACCTGGCTTGGCCCGAGCCATTGCGCTTCGCGACTGAACCTTGATCGCCCACTGTGCGCCTTTGAGCCACAGCTTTCGGTTTCAGTCTGAGCCACTGCGCTTCGCGACTGAACTCTGGTTGTCTATTGTGCGCCTTTGAGCCACAGCTTTCGGTTTCAGTCCAAGCCATTGCGCTTCGCGACTAAGCCTTGACGTAGCCACTGCGTGCCACTGAGCCGCAGCACTTCGTTTGTTGTCATAGCCCTAGCGCTCTCGACAACAAACCCACCAGCAACGGCGTCTCCTGGACCAGCCGGTGAGCCTGAGGACCAGCCCGGCTGGCACTTTGAGTACCAAGGACCTGCCCTTGATTGCCCCCCCGAGTTGTGGGAGCCCCATAGTGGTCAGGGTTGTGAACCCTGCAAGCCTCGAAGGTCACCCAAACCACTAACAGTCGTGGTGCACGAGCCAAGCAATGGACCAGCATGCTGAATGGCCACCGGAGCACTTGCTGGAGCCAGCAAGAATGAAGTATGGCCTAATGCTGGCCACAGGACAATTGGGGTGGGAGGCCACGCCGGAGGTGGCCGGGCGCCTATGGCGACGGTTGAGGGACCGCATGGCCTCGTGTGACCTTGACGTGGCGAATCTGCATGGTTGCAGGGCATTGTGCCGGTTCATGTACACCGAGCATGGGTTTGCCAAGCCCACCATGCATGATGGCGGGAGCCTCGTGCACTACCGGGATGTTGCCACAGACCTGTGGGAACGACTTGCAAAACGGAACAGTGGCCGGCCAGGCAGTTGTAAGGCCGGTGCTATTGCCGGGTGGCCGTCAAGTGTGAAGACAGCAGAGCAAAGGGACGTTTGGTGTGAACTGGTACGTGCCCTACCTCTGGTCGATGAGTGGCCGTTCTGGACTGGGGACGTGGCATATCCCACCCCTACCATGGGTTACTTCTATGACAACGCTATTCGCCATGTTACGCCTGGCCCATATCTGTGGCCCCAAGCGACAAGTGGGCCCAAACCACTGGTGAGCGACTTGTTGCCAAGCCCCAAGGCGCGTGCTAGCGGTCGGCGCAACTCGTTGCTGCCTGAGGCTGCGGTCCCACGTGCGTGAGTCACTGTCACCCAGACACGGCAAGAGCGCTTTGACCAAGCGTTGCTGCAAGCCGCCCATGGGGCAGCCCGCTGCCTCACGATTGCATGCCAAGGGCTGCAAGAGCAGCGCCGAGAACCATTGACTGAGGACAGCCTGGTGGCAGCATACACGCTGGGCCGCCACTTCGCGAACAGCATGCGGGTGCCTATGCAAGACTGCAACGAGCTGTTGCTGCGTTGCAGCCCCTTTAGCCCAGAGGTGCAAGACAGTCATCCCGGTCGTCTGCATGCGGCCGTACGGGTTATGGACAACGCATGGAGGGATGATGGAGGTCTTGAGATGTTGCAGGTACTAGTGGAGGAGATGCAGGCGGCCGGTGTACAGCCAGCATACACCCAACGATTAAGTCCAGGGGGGCACCCCCGAGGTGACCCAAGTGACTCCACATCCTCTGCCGTAGCGCAGGGGGTTGGAGCGGCGGTGCCCATGGAGGAGATGGAGGCGGCTGGTGTACAGCGACCATACACCCAACGATTAAGTCAAGAAGGGCACCCCCGAGGTGACCCAAGTGACTCCACGTTCTCTGCCGTAGCGCAGGAGGTTGGAGCGGCGGTGCTCATGCAGGAGATGGAGGCGGCCGGTGTACAGCGACCATACACCCAACGATTAAGTCCAGAAGGGCACTCCCGAGGTGACCCAAGTGACTCCACGTCCTCTGCCGTAGCGCAGGAGGTTGGAGCGGCGGTGCTCATGGCAAGAGACCCCTCAGGCGATGAGTCTGTGACTCCCACTTCGTCCTCCCTGGCACAGGGGCGTGGTCCCCCGGCAGGTGCACATAGGGTGGATAGCCCTGGTGAGGTGTTAAGTCCACTTGCCCCCCCCCCAGGTTGTGCGAACGACTCCGCGGCTTGTGTTGGACGTGGAACACCGGACCCCAGGTCCCAGGTCTGCCCCGCCGATGAGTCACCTTCCATTGCATCCGTAATGGACCCTACAGGGCTTATCACGCCACACTCCCCGGCCCCCCACCCTGTGTGTCTGACACCGGCGGCTAGTGATGGAGGGGTGGCGAGTTTCTTGGAGGAGTCTCCTGTACCACTTGCACAGAAACCCAAGGAGCCAGCTGCTGTGGACTGCAGTCCTTCTAGCACAGGCACTGTGGCGACAGTGAAGGCCTGCAGTCAGTCTAGTTCGGATTCAGGGTACACCCCGGTTGAACACCCTAGTTCATTGGCGATAGTGAGGGCTTGCAGTCAGTCCAGTGCAGAGTCAGCGACCACCCCGGTTGAACAGCCCAGTTCTATGGAACAGAGCCCACGGAGCAAGAAGCGCCCAGGGGTTCCCCCACCAAGTGATGGGGCTGCCGTGAAACGTGGCAAGAAAGAGCAAGGCACAGTGACATCGCCGATAGATCCAGATGCTATGGCATTGGACGACGTGGACAAAAAGCCCAGCAAGGCCGAGGTTGGCAGAGTCCTACCAACGGCGAGGTCCTTGAAGCTTCGCATTCTTCCGGACCAATACGTTGCCGGGGCATGTTTCTACTATGCCGTGGCCCAAAGCCTGCATGCTATCAGCAGCAACACCCCGTTGGACGGCGCATCGCTGCGGGCAAGGGCCATCGCCGTGTTTCGCGACATGTGTGGGCTTTCAATTCAAGAGTCTACACTATCTGTGAATCGGGATCTTGAGAAGGACACATGGCGTGGCCGGCCCCAAGGGGGAATGGCTGACCACTTTGCTGCCTTGGCGAAGCATGTGGACGGTAGTGTGGTGTTGCTGCGATCAGACAGGTACAGCATTGTGACGTCAGGGTTTGGGATCGACAGCGCGTTGACATCTGCTACTGTTTGGGTGCCTGGACAGGAGCATTCGCTGCACTACCGTGACTGTGGCCATATGGAGGAGCAGTGCCACCGGGCGACGGTGGTGGTTTTTGCCGAGGCGGAACGAGATGGTGTCAAAGGAGGTGGTCATTTCCGGGGTGCAGTCTTTGACCATTCGCTGCAGGTAGCCCCCTTTTGCACGTTGCACGGGATGATGGGCATCTTGGCATACAAGCGTGGGCCGGTTGGGGGGGTTAGAGCGTGGCATTTGCAACTAGGGGTTGGCGGTATGCAGGGCCACACCAATGCAACAGACTGCCGCCGCACTCGTCTAGCGCAACGGACACGCAACTACAAGCCAGTGGTGACCCTGGTGAACAAGATGGCAAGGCAGATGTTCCCTGATCGGTTCACATGGACCACCATGCAATTGTCTTGCAATGTGCTCACAAAACCGCATCGGCATGTGCATGACGCGTCCCCTTGGTCGGCAGTGTTTTCCACCGGCCAGCACACACGGGGACACATATGGGTGGAGGTAGGTGGTGTATGTAATGGTCGGGCTGGACGGAGATGTAGTATGGAATGCTTGGATGGTGTTACACGGGTTGGCGCCACATACGACGTATGCCAGCAACCGGCTCTCGTACGTACGGGTGCATGGCATGGCACTTGTTCTTGGCACGGGGAGAGGAGGTTGGCGGTGTTGTACTCCCGTGGTGACTGGTGGACACTCCCGCCGCGGGACCGTGCATTCCTCAATGAGACCGCATTCCGCTTACATGCAGGTGCATAGTGGGCCACTTAGTGGAGCAACGCGGCGACCATGGGGAATGGAGAGTCCACATGGGTACAACTGGTGTTGGTTGGGTACCACGCTGCAGTGTCTGTTGGTGGCGTCGGGTGGACATGAAGGACAGCACGCACGATGCCTGGACGAGGAGGGTGTCTGGGGACCATTGTGGCAGGGTGTTGTGGCACATGGAGGAGGTGGTGCATACAATCCACAGGACATTGCTGAGAGGCTGGCAATGGAGGATGCCATGTGTGAGACGGTGTGCCGATGCAGCGGGCGATGCAAGTGCAAAGCCCCTGCACCAAAATTCCAATGGATGCGGCAGGCAGAGATGCCCGAGTGTTGGAAGTACATGGTGCCCAAGCTCGCGGCCGCTGGGGTGGTTGCTCTGTCATGTTGTTTGTCGTACGAGCAGTTCTGGCAATACTGTGGTGCCTGTGAGGTGAAGGTTCTGCGGGAGGGGGGGGAGACAGCCATGCCAGCGCAGATATTGCATGTGACGAACCAGGGGCAGAGTGTGCGACAGCGTGTGAAGAAGGGAATGAAGGGGAGACCGGTTGGGTTACCTGACAACCCCCCCCCCCGTGTCCGTGTGGGGGTGACCTGAGGGAGGCACCAATGTATACATCGGTGGTGTACAACGAGGTCGTGGCGTTACATGTTCACAACCAGCAGGAGTACAAGTTGGTTGTGGACCATGAGTTTCTCGATTGCCTGGGGTGGCAATGGTCCTTGCATGCCATGGTGTTGCACATTGGAGCGACGAGGGAGGAGGGTCACTTTGTGGTGCATGTCGTTTTCAACGACAGGTGGTGGTTGTGTAACGACACCACGGTGAAGGCCATGAATCCCCCCCCCGACCCGCGAAAGGCGACGTTTCTGCTATACAAGCGGAAACAGACAGATTTGGTTGTACCAGACATGTCGCAGCGTGCCTCCCAACGGACAGGACCGCCGGCCCCTGGTCAGACATGGGATGCCCGGAGCGTACCTACTGACACCTCGGTGCCAGCCACGGCGCTGGCACCAGGTGCGTCTCCCCCCACCCCTCCTTCAACACAGGGTGCATCAAGGGTTGGGTACATCAGGAATAGGCCTATGCATGCCCAGAGCGTGCCTATGGACGCCTCTGTGCCAGCCATGGCGCTGGCACAAGGCGCACCTCCCCCTTCCCCAACTGCAACACAGAGTGCTTCAAGGGTAGGGGACATGAGTACGCATGCCCAGAGCATGCCTAATGAGATGTGTGTGGCTGCCTCGGCGCCGCTACAGACGTCCTCAGAATTTGTTGAGGCAGTGGCACAGTTGCTGCAGAAGCGCAAGGTGCGAGTGGCAAGGCATCTGAGAGTGCGTGTTGAAGCACACCCGATGCAACTGAGAGCACGGCATGCAAAAGAGTGGGATGCGCGGCATGCAGAGCATGGCATGTCACAATCCTCAGTGGCACAATCAGTCGAGCAAGACAGGTTGAGGTCTGTTGCATTGGCCGCATCGGGGAAGGACGCATTGTGCGTGTTGATGCAGGCCACTCCCATGCAACTGGAGAGTGGTCCAAAGACACTACAAATGTTTGTAGCCGCTCATTGGCAGTATCAGTTCACGACAAGTGGGGGTGTTGAGTGTGTGTGTTGTGCGTGGGCAAATGTGTGTGGCATTCCTGGGGTGGCGCGTCCCCCTAAGAAAAGTGAAGCCTTGGTATTGGGAACATATGCTGTAGGGATGCGCATGAAGACCTCCGGCCCAAAAACGTGGCGGAAGGAGGCGTTGGAAAGCCACTTGGGGGGTTATCACGTGGCACAACATCAAACCGAAAGAATCTGCACAGGCCAGGGCACCACCACCGATTGGCTGAGGGCAGTTTCAAGCTGCATTGTGCAGAGCGGTATCGCGCATTGTGCCCCACTGCTGGTGCCACAGCTGACGTGGTGGGAGGGAACGTTGTGTTCGTCAGCGGGGAAGCCATGGACATTTGTGTGGCAGTGTTGGATGCTGAGGCAGCCATTCTATCACGGTTCGTTGAGGTGTATATAGGGTTACGCATGTGCACTTCCATCCGTGAGCGCATCCTTCTGCACTGTTCTCTGACATCCGCCCCTGGGCACCATGCATCACGGCGGTGGATAGTTGAGAAGGCTATTGCCGCCATGCATGATGCCATGCAGGATGAGGTAACGCACGCCCTATTCCTGGCAACGTTCATTGCAGTGTTGCTTGACGGCTCGGATAGGCAGAGGCATCGCATCAATGAGTACGCCATTCTGCTTTTTTTCCCGGGGACTGGCCCTGGGGGCATGTGTGAGGTGTTCCTTGGTGTGGTGGATGTGGCCTGTGGTGATGCGCATGAGGTTGCAACGCAGCTAGAATGCGTCCTGATGTCCCGGATTCCTGACCGTGATTGGTGGGCAAAGAGGGTAGTGACCTTTGCAGTGGACGGGGCTTCTAACCTTGGTGTGCGAGGTGCCAGTGCGCGGCAGGTTGTTGATGTCTCTATCATTGAGAGCAATGTGTTTGCCTTGATTGGGAAGTGGTTAGCGTTGATGACACCCTTGGGTGAGCCGTGCCATGTGTTGCAGCGCAAGTTGGGTCTTGCATTGGAGGCTGCTGGCCCAACGCATGTTGATTACTTGGCGGCCGTCAATCGGCAACGAGGCTTGTACAATGGGGCACGGCAGTGGAAGGAGTTGCAAAAGTGTGTGCAAAAGCATGTGCAGGATAAACGTAGTGGCTTGCAGCTCATCCCCACAAGTCATCGCATCAGGTGGTCACAGGCGCATGCACGGCGCAACACTGCTTTTTTGGCCAATGTCCCTTGGGTGGCACGACACTTGGATTCCAAGGTGTAGCATTCTACCAAGGAGGAGGATGTGTGGGAGGACTGCCATGATGCCAGGTTGCTTGCATGGGGGGTGGTTTATGGGGACATCCTGCATGGCATGCGGTGTTTTAACAGTGTGGCACAACTACGTGCGCCCACTGGTGCACACTTAGCCACTGCAAAAGGTATGCTAGAAGCCCGGTTGCAGAGGGTGGCTCGCGAGGAGGGTCCATGGTGGTTGCAATTCAAGGAGCAGGCTGTAACTAGTGCGTGGCGTGGTGTGCAGTTGGTCCGGTTTGATTCAAGTGGGCAGAAGTGTGCAACAACCCCTCCTTTTCCAGGCGTTCAGGCGCGTGCAGTGACCGATGTGTTGCTTGCAGGCATCAAGGAGGGGCAGGCAACCATTGACCCCAGGGGGGTGTTGGAGTGCGCAGTATTGTTGGACCATGGCCGTTTCGTTGCCCTCCCGGTCAATGAGCGTGCTGCATATGGGGTGGAGCAGTTGCGTCAGTTCATGACTTCACACCAAGAAGAGTTGGGCGCATCCAACGTGAACTGTGACGGTGCCTTGGTAGAGTGGGAAGGCCTTAAGGAGCACATGGTGCAGCACTTTGCAACTGTGCAAATGTCCAAGATGTGGGAGGCATTGGCACCTGAAAGGGCACATGCACAGTGGGTGAATGTGTGGCGTGTTCTCGCATTATTGCGAACATATTGCCCTGCTGAAGCTGCAGTAGAGCGTGCCATCTCTTTGCGTGGGAGGTTCTGTGGTAGTATGCATGACACTGTGGAGACACATGTCGTGAGCATGTGCATGGCATTGCATTCCAACGTGCCCCCTCTACAGCAATGGGCAAAGGGACAAGGCGTTGCAGTGGCACGCCACCTGGCTGCCCATGCACGCTTCGATCTGCGCCCAAGACAGAGCGTTTCAAAGAAGGTAGGGGACAGAGAATCTGTGGAGGCTGCAATGCTTCAATGTCTGCAAGGTAATGAAGCAGTGGCTGATGATGGTGACAGCCTGCCCTTCTTTGGAGGGCCGGGTACACCACTGAGCTCAACGGCACCCTCAGGAAAGGGTACAGAACGGCACCAGGCAGATGTGGTCAGCATTGTTGCACCCGATGGGACCCCTGACTCGCATGCTGGCAACCATGACTTCATCACTTTTCGCAGAGGTATGGAGTGTGCCACATGCAAGAAGGAGGTTCGCATCTGGTGCAATACATGTCTGGTGTGCCATGCATGCTTTTGCGCAAGTCCGCGTCCTTGTGGGAACGTGGTGGTGAATGTTGTAGATGATGTCTATGATGAGGGGGAGAACAATAGTGCAGACGAATTGGCCACACCACGGAAGCCAAATCAGAGGCGTGGTGTGGCCAGGATGCAAGCGAAATTGGTGATGGCCACGCGGAATGGCAGGCTGCGTGATTGGTCAAAGGGGGCACTGTTGAATTGTCTGGATGTGCTTGGTGTGAAGGTGGCAGGTAACAGCAATCGGCAGGAACTGCGGGACCTTGCTACGCAGCACGCGTTGCCATTATTGGAAGAATGGGATACCTTTGTGCCGGACACGGACCGTGTCACCCGTTCTGCGGCACCACCAAGCAGCTCCCAGCCCAGTTGCTCGCGGCCAGTGGATGACATGGATGGACTCATCGATGAATGAGAGGATGCCGACGTATTTGCAATGTGCCCTTTTGTTGTTGTGTGCTGTCTTCGAAGATTTTTCCCCTTTTCCCTGTTTGCACATTTGATTTGATGTTGTGTGGCATTACCACGACCATTTTATTTGTGGATCTGAATTTAACTGATGCTGATTGGAATGGTCATGATGCAATCCCTTGAGATGTTTCCCATTTGGCTTTTTTGTGTGGTGGTCGTTCAATTTTCCCACTTTTCCTGGTCCCACATTTTCCCCTTTCCCTTTTCCCCTTTCCCCTTTCCCCTTTCCCCTTTCCCCTTTCCCCTTTCCCCTTTCCCAAAGTACACAAACAAATTGTCGGCTCAAACAACCAAAATCAGAATCAAATTGAAGTTGTCACATACACTACTGTCAACAACAGGTGTGCAATTGCTTTCCAAACAGGGGGGTCTGTGTTTTCTGTGGCGCCTTTTCTCCTTGGGTGGGGGGGAGGGAGGCTCGAAAGCACCCGATAGTGGGGGGGGGGGATGGGTGGGGGGGGGGATGGGTGGGGGGGGGTTTCCTGTGAAGAATTTGGTGTGGACACAATGGCGGGGGGGGGGGGCATTGGACCCCTAGACCCACCTCCAGTACATAAGAATATCAGACGTCTTCGTGGACAGACCGCACACACAACATCCCTTATCAGACATTAGACATCAGACCTTATACACATAGCTGATAGTGTGTGCAGGTGCTCATCCAGTAGTAGGCCCAACAGCCGATATGGCACTTCATCTGGGCCCACTGCCTTGCGTCGTTTGCCTTGGCATGCACGTTTGAAATCTTCGTAGGTTGGGGGCTCATCGTCTATGTGGACCTGGGGTATATATTCTTTGATTAGCTTGGTGATGGTGGGCATGTCGTAGTGCGAGTTGCCACTGAAATCAGCAAGGAGGGCCCGTGCCACGTTGGGGTTTGGTTGCTTTTGCGTTGGATTGAGGGGACCTCGCAGCTAGTTCTTGGTGAGGTGGAAAAAAGTGCCCCCTTTGCGCAATGCGGAGTGCCTCATGGTATTCAAGCGCGTTGTGGCATTGTCTCGTAGCTCTTGTTCTGTTGCACTGTTCTGGCAGCGTTCCAATGTTTTGTGGGATGTGTAGCGGCTATAAAAGGTTCACAGTCGGACACATTGAGTCCGGACGTCAACATGACCAGTCGGTGGTCCGACATAGGCATCGGGACCCCGTGATAAGTCACGGGGTGGAGGACCCCCATGCTGCCGGGGATAGCAATATAGCGTCGAGTGGTTGGTGTCCTCTTGTATGGGCGTTTTTTGCCGGGGTGCGTAGGTTGAGTTTGTATGGAGGGTCGTGTAAGTCACGGGTGTGCAGCTTCTCGTGCCAGAATCATGTGGAGTGGCAACTCCATATGGTGTCGTCGAAATCCCCCAGGAGTACATCATTTTCGTACGAACCAACGTACGTGTCTTGCTAGTATTTGCCTTCCTGTGTGTGGAGACCGTAATAGTTGAGGACCTAGAGGGGTTTCCGGTCGGGCAAGTGCACTGATATCCCCAGCATTGTGCCCTGTGTGTCCCAAAAAAGTTCACGAGCCTTATGTGGACCGCGTTTCACAAAAGGATCTAGGGTGTTCTTGACTAGGATGGCCAGGCCGTTGACGTTACCATTTGGGTGCAGGTTATAGTACATTTGCCATTCACGGAAAGTCGGAGTGGTGGCTGAGGTGATGTTGGGGAAGGTGAGGTTGACTTCTTGCAGCGCCACTATAGAAAGCTGCAAATTGTTCACGAGTTGCACCATTGTCATCCAGCGATCCGAAACCACAGTAGGGCCGCGGATGTTGTAGGTGGCCCATATGATGTGTCCATCGCGTGTTCCGAGGCACGCCGTGTGTGGTTTTGTCACCCCTCGTCGAAGATCTGCGAGGGCTGACAACCGGAGGTTGGAGGTTGGGCCTGAGTTGGGCACTATGTCACCGCAGGCCAACAGTAGAAGTGCCGTGCAGCGGGGCAGCGGTACCAACCGGCAGAGTAATGCATTGGGTTGTGGCTTAGTTGTAGCATGTACTCGTGCATAGCATAAAGTCATCGTGCAAACAAAAAGAAGACGTACACCCACAATCACGTAGGGTGCAACCAGCGCGCATGAAGAGGCATGAAAATCATCGGCATCATCAGCAGCCTCTACTTTATATATATATATATATATATATATATATATATATATATATATATATATATATATATATATATATATATATATATATATATATATATATATATATATATATATATATATATATATATATCATCAGCAGCCTCTGCTTTATATATATATATGTGTGTGTGTGTGTATATATATATATATACATACATATATATATATACATACACATCTATTTTTTTTCGATCTCTTACAGGAACTTTTGATGGATCCCCCCCGGCGACCAGGCGCCGCGGGGGGTACAGTGAAACCCTGGCCGGGGGGCAGCCGGGGCCTGCTAGGGCCGCGCCCCCCGCGGCATTTGGAACGGCCACCCGCGGCAGCGGCTCCTGCGGGGGCTGTGGCAGCGGCGGGCAGCCGCAGCGTGATGCTTCTTTGGCAGCACGTGCAGTCCGGCGCCCAGAGTACAACTGGTGGGCAAGGTGCAGGTGCGGTGAAACCCTGGCCGGGGGGCAGCCGGGGCCTACCAGGGCCGCGCCCCCCGCGACATTTGGAGTGGCTGCCCGCGGCGGCGGCTCCTGCGGGGGCTGTGGCAGCGGCGGGCGGCCACAGCGTGGTGCCAACCAGCCCGACGACGCCGCCGATAGAGGCCAGGTGCGTGCCTGCGACATGCCTGCGACGTGCCTGCGACTTGCCTACACAGTGTCCTGCGTAGTGTCCGAGGGGGAAAAGGGCAGGGGAGGGAGGGGGGGGCAGGGCGGGCGTAGAGGGACAAAGGCCGCAGGCGGGTGCAGTGCGACGTGCGTGCCACAAGCCCAGGGACCAGGGCACCAGGGGGCGGCAAGGTGAAGAGGGAGTGGGAGGGATGCCTCGCGTATTGCTCCGCGAAGTGTATGTCAGGGGGGTAAAGGGAGGACGGGGACAGGGGGACAAAGGGCCAGGGACCCAGGGGCATGGGAAGGGGGGCAAGGGAGGACGAGGGAGGGCGAGCAGACAGGGGGCAGGACAGGGCCAGGGGGCCGGGGCAGAGACGGAGGGCAGAGAGGGAGCGCTGCCACGCGAATTGCTCCGCATCGTGCTCGCGCTGGCCGGAGGGCAGAGGGACAGAGGTGGCAGGGCAGGGAAGGGGGCGTGCCACGGCGGCATGAAAGAGCAAACGTGGGGCAGGAGCAAAAAGGTGCCCCACATCCGAGCGAGCCGCCCGCAGCGCGCGGGGGCACTGGACAAGCCGGGGCGCCGCGGCGTGCTGCCACAAGGCAGTCCGCCCCCGAAGGTGCAGTGTCCTGCGTAGTGTCATGCAACGAGGGCCGGCAAGGACGAGGGAAGAGGGCACGAACAGGGCGAAAGAGGTAGGGCACTTAGGAAAAAGGCCACAGGCGGGTGCAGTGCGACGTGCGTGCCACTAGCCCAGGGACCAGGGCACCAGGGGGTGGAAAGGTGAAGGGGGAGAGGGAGGGATGCCACGCGTATTGCTCGGCGAAGTGTACGCCGGGGAGGTAAAGGGAAGACGGAGACAGGGAGACAGAGGGCCAGGGACACAGGGGCCTGGGAAGGGGGGCAAGAGAGGACGAGGGAGAACGAGCACACAAGGGGCAGGGCTGGGCCAGGGAGCGGGAGCAGAGGGGGGGAGCAGGGAGGGAGGGTTGCCTCGCGAATTGCTCCGCACCGTGCTCGCGCTGGCCGGAGGGCGGCTAGTGTGAGCGGACCAGGGGCAAGAACGACGAGGGTGCCCCGCAACCGAGCTGCCCGCCTGCGGCGAGCGGGGGCCCTGGACGTGCCGCGGCCGCTAGGCAGCGTGCCCCCGGAGGTATCGTGTGCGGTACAAGGTGCGTGCCACAAACCGGGAGCTCAGGACACCAGGGGGCAGCAAGGGAGAGAGGGAGTGGGAGGGTTGCCTTGCGCATTGCTCTGCACGGTGCACGCCGAGGGAATAGAGGGAGGAGGGGGACAGAGAGACAGGAGGCCGGAGACCCAGCAACCAGGGACGAGGGGCAGGGCAAGGTGAGGGAGGGCGAGCGGACAGGGGGCAGGACAGGGCAGGGGGGCCGGGGCAAAGAGGGGGGCAGAGAGGGAGCGCTGCTTCGCGAATTGCGCCGCACTGTGCTCGCGCTAGCCGGAGGGCAGAGGGTCGGAGATGGCACGGCAGAGAAGGGGGCAACATGGTGCCCCACAACCGAGTGAGCCGCCCGCGGCGCGCGGGGGCTCCGGGCAAGGCGGGGTGCCGCGGCGTGCTGCCACAAGGCAGCCCGCCCCCAAAGGTGCAGTGTGCTGTGTGCCTGCGTAGTGACAAGCATCGAGGGCCGGCAAGGACGAGGGAAGAGGGCACGGGCAGGGCGAAAGAGGTAGGACACTTAGGAGGCGAGCGAAGGCCGGACAGCCGGAGCAGAGAGAGGGAGCGACGAGGGAGGCAGGGGCATTGCTCTGCACCATGCGAGCACTGAGGGCGAGGGAGGGAGCAGAGGGGGCAGGGTAGGGGATAGTTGCCATGCGTCGTGTCGTGCGCCGTGCGCGTCCTGGCGACTACCGCCAAGGGGCAACGGCGGCTGGAGATCCTGGGGTGCGGAGCCCCTACCGTGGAGGAGGGCTGGAAGGCCCAAAGGAGAAACCCCCCCCCCCCCGCTGCAGCCAAGTGCCGCACCCCGTGCTTGCGTCGTGCTTGCGTCGTGCCTGCGACATGTGTGCAACGAAGGGACGACGACAAGGGCGCCCCCCCCCCCACACACCTCCGCCCCCCCGGGGGTGCGCACGCAAGGTAGGAGGGGCGACGACGGGTGACTCACGGCAGGCCCCCCCCCCTGCAGAGGGACAAGTGCCGCGCCTCGTGCCTGCGCCATGCTTGCGTCGTGCCTGCGACGTGCGTGCTACGAAGGGAAGACGACAAGGGCGCCCCCCCCCCCCCCCCCCCACACCTCCGCCCCCCCGAGGGTGGGGGATGCAGGTAGGGGGGGGCGAAAAGCGCCCCCCCCCCCGAGGACAAAGCGGCAGGGTGGGGAGGCAGCGGCGAGAGGGTGCGGGACGGACCACACGACCGTGCCCGAAGAGAGCACGCGCCGTGCAAGCCCCAGCGGGGGGACCACCGGGGGTGCGAACGCAGGGTAGGAAGGGCGACGACGGGAGCCACACGGCATGCCCCCCCCCCTGCAGAGGGACAGGTGCCGCGCCTCATGCCTGCGCCGTGCTAGCGTCGTGCCTGCGACATGCGTGCAACGAAGGGAAGACGACAAGCCCCCCCCCCCCCACACACACCTCCGCCCCCCCAAGGGTGGGGGGTGAAGGTAGGGAGGGGCGGACAGCGGCCCCCCCCCCCGAGGACAAAGCGGCAAGGTGGGGAGGCAGCGGAGAGAGGGTGCGGGACGGACCACACGACCGTGCCCGTAGGAAGCACGCGCCGTGCAAGCCCCAACGGGGGGGGCACCGGGGGAGCGAACGCAGGGTAGGAAGGGCGATGACGGGAGCCACACGGCTAGCCCCCCCCCCCCCCCTGCAGAGGGACAAGTGCCGCGCCTCTTGCCTGCGCCGTGCTTGCGACGTGCTTACGCCAGAGGACGGACAGCGAGGACGCCCCCCCCCCCCCACCCCCTTCTCCCCCACCCACCCCAGAAAGGGGCGAGGACAGCACGGAGACGGCGAGGGGACATGGGGGGGGGCAGAGGACAGACCGAAACGCCGGGGGGAGAGACGAGTGGCGAGCGGTGGAGGTAAAAAAAAAAAAAAAAAAAAACCGCCGAGTTGGCCAGCCAAGTTGTCGTGAAGGGTGCCATCGAGGCTTACCGTGTGAAGGGTGGTCCATTCGGTGGACGGGACCTTGATCTGGTGAACCCTAGTGGCAAGCAATTTGACCCTCTGGGTTTGGCCGAAGACCCTGACACGGCTGCCGAACTGAAGGTGAAGGAGGTCAAGGAGGGCCGAATGGCTATGCTCTCCTTGTTCGGCAACTATGTGCAGGCTGCCGTCACCGGCCAGGGCCCTGTTGAGCACTGGGCCTCCCACAATGCTGATCCGTTCGCGGTGAACGGGTTGACCCTTGAGCAAGCCGGCCAGTACACGCCGTCTGTGGCCAAGTTCACAGATGCTGGGAAGCAGAAGGAGCCCCAGGTGGATTTGTCGGACTGGTGTGGTCCTCACCGCAAGAGGTGGTTGGGCCCCAACGCTGCGGACAGCAACGTCCCAGACTACTTGACCGGTGAGTACCCTGGTGACTACGGTTGGGGCAGCGCTGGGCTTGCTGCAGGCCCCAAGGCCTTCGAGCCAGCACGTGGGTAGCAACGCCATCTTCAATCTCGTCTTGTGCCCATGCTTGCTGCTTTGTTTCTTGGTTGCTGCAGTGCTGCACCCCTAGGAGTTGTGCTTGCTTGTTGCAGTGCTGCAGCTCTGCCATGCCTTGACCCTTACCCCCGGCGAACAAACGGGCCAGCGCTCGTCGCCGTTGCTAATGCTAACGCTCTGCAGTTGCCACTGCCCCCAAAGCCTGGTTGGCCGGTATCCCCGGTCCTCTGGGTCCTCCGTCAAGCTGTGGGCCACCTCAGGCAGCCCTGGGACCCACGGGATCGAGCAAGGCAGGAACCACCTGTCGGTGCGAGATGCCCGGTAACACCAGTAGACGGCGTGATAAGTGGTTATGACTATGACTATGACTATATATACATACATACATACATATATATATACATATATAATATACATATATATATATATATATATATATATAGTCATAGTCATAGTCATAACCACTTATCATGCCGTCTACTGGAGTTACCGGGCATCTCGCGCCGACAGGTGGTTCCTGCCTCGCCCGATCCCGTGGGTCCCAGGGCTGCCTGAGGTGGCCCACAGCATGACGGAGGACCCAGAGGACCGGGGATACCGGTCAACCAGGCTTTGGGGGCAGTGGCAACTGCATTGCATTAGCATTAGCAACGGCGACGGGGCGACGGACGCTGGCCCGTTTGTTCGCCGGGGGTAAGGGGGCAAGGCACAGCAACGCAGCAGCATCGCAACAAGCAGAAAGCAAGGGCTTCTCTGTTCGGCGCAAAGCGGCAACCAAGGAACAAAGCAGCACGCATGCGGCGAAGCGAGAGCTGACCCTCCGTCGTTCGCGTACCCCCGCCACCGTGGAGACGTCCACCACCCGTGACCCCACGGAATCCATTGCCGTCTGTGTTCTCGAAATTGCTCACCACCCTTGACTCCACGTATCCCTCTGCCAGCACGCAATAGCCCGTATGTGCATAGCCAGGATTTCTGGGAGGCTCCAGCCTAGCCTGGCCCTCAGCTTTCATCGCCCCCATGTCTCCACAATGTACGCCGCCGACCCACCGCACCATCCCTCTAGTATAGTACAGAAACACGGTATCAATTCCACGTCCCCGTGGCCCTGAGCTGCTCCCACACCCCAGATATATACCATGCCGGCACTCCTTGTCAGGGGCCAGCACCCAATCAGTCTCGAGGCATCCACTTGCCCACGTATAATATAACACGAGGGTCTACAGGGGGGGACGCTGGCCGCTACGTGACGGGAGTGGCGCAACCCGTGAATATCGCTGGCTGGGATTCGGGCTGGTGGGTGCCGTAGCTTGGTTATCGACCCCCTGTAGGGGTACCCACCAGAGGCTCGCTCCGGGCTGTGGTAACCAGGTGCACCTCATCTGGCCCACATACATTGCCCTGGCGCCTACCCTTGACCCTTACCTGCACTGATTGGCCAGCTCCCGTGGTTGCGCCTCTTCCGCCACAGCAGCGGCCAGGCCGCAGGTTCGGCCCCCACCGACGACTTGGCGAGCCTACTTATAGCATTGGCCCGCGCGTCACCCCCCGGACCACTCAGCATGCCGCTCCTCTTCCCTCCTCGCCTCTATCCGACCGGACTGGCGCCCCCCAGGGGTAAGCCGTTACAGTGTTGAGGCGACCGCATACTCTTCGCTACGACGCCACGCAGTACCGCTGTTGCCACGCCGACGCCACCTGCGAGCCGCCACGACACGCACCACCGCAACCACAAGGCCATGGTCAGAGGTTAGACTATGTACATGCCCGCAGGCACGGTCCCTCTAGTTTGTTAACGGGGCCAGGGGATGCCCCCGCGCTCCCCCTGAGTTGTTAGAGGGGTCAGGGGGACACCCCAGTACCGCCATGCTTCTCCGCTGCTCCCCCACTGTACGGTTCCCCGGTACCGCCGCGTACCCCCACCGTACGGACCCCATTACCGCCGCGTATACCCCAAAGACGCCTGTACACCGTCACCTGGAACTCCACGTGCCCCCCGTGAGTGCTCCTCCCAGGCTGCCACGCCGTCTCCACGACGCCCGCTATACAGTCCCCCCGACGACCCCACTGTCATATCCTTCTACGCACACATCTTCGCCTCGTCGCCGCTCCCGGGGCCCGCAGGCTGTCCCCGCAACCCCGCGTAACACTCCCAGGGGGCGCTGCAACGCCGTAATCCCCAGACAACTCCGTGCACCCCCGGTGTATCCCGAGCAACCACTCCCAATACTGCCGTAGCCGGGTCGCCATTAGAGACCCCGGTGCCACGGGAATACCCTACAGGGGTTTGGGCCTTATTACCCTGGTCGGGACGACCCATGACACCTCACTGTTGTATGCGGCGACCCGAGGCAGGCGGGTGAAGCATCCCTGTCCGACCCTCATGCACGGGGGCAGTACGGCTCACCACCAGGCCGGCACGACCTGTCACATCGCGTTGGCCGTGATACTCCGCCTGCCAGTACCGCACAATCAGGCCGTGAAGGCATTGCTTCTCAGGCGCTACCCCCTCCGCTGCGTCCAGCGTAGGGACGGTAGCTGGTGCACCCACAATTCCTAACCCCATCAATCTGCACCCCCGGCCCCCACCACGCCGTCACCATTTCCTCCGTGATGCCACAACCAGAGTATCCGTGAGTCGCCCTCCAGAGCCGCCCACCACAGCATCAGGGGCAGGGCCGCAGACGGCGCTCCAGGGCACCGTACCCCTTCCACTCGGACGCGCTGCGGAAGCACAGACCGCGATGGAACGCAGCTACCATCACAACACTGCGACCACAGGTCCTGCCATACATCGCAGCACGCGTCCTGGAGTCCGAGCAAAGCAACCGCCAGCGTGCGTGCTGTGGCACAACTGAGGAGGCTGCGCCTCGCTTCCTCCCACGTGGACACCGGGCGGAGTATCGGTCGCCCGTCGGGCATCACCGGCAGGCTCTCAAGCAGCCGGGGCCACCGCGCCACTTTCGGGCTGTGTGTGCCATGCGCCAGGAGCTCCCAACCGTAGTCCCGTAAGACCTCTCCGATGACATCAACCCCGTCCTGCTCTGGGCCCCTGGCGGAAGCCAGAACCAAGCGTTGTCCTCCCGCCCGAGCCTCAATGACCGCCTCGAGGCCCAGGGTGTCAAGGGTGTGACGGGCATCGGCAGCCACGTGGTCGTCCCCCTCTGGCAGAGAGAACATGGCCTCCGTGACTTGGCCCTGCGCGTCGTCGCCCTGTACCCGTGCCAGCTGCTTGGAGCCCACTAACACTGCCATGGACCGCTGCTCCGTGACCGCTGGTATGGCTCGTCGCAGCTTCCGGTCATAAAGCCACAACATACCCACGTCAAGTACGACAGCGACCGCCAGGATTGGGAGACTGCACAGAGGTTGATGAAGGACCGGCAGCACCGAGCGAGGCCGGCGCATGACGTTCCCCACAGCTGGATGTTTGGCGTACACCTGAAGCCAGGGATCACTCTGGCCGTCAGGGCTCCTCACCTTGGTACCACGCACCTGGGCCCACGATTGCGCCGACACCACGCGGGACCACTCCCTGAATGTCGTGATGTCCCGCGCCACCCAGGAACCGATCCACAGGTCGAAGGCCTGCGCCACCGCCGCCATCCAGTGAGGGAACAAGGACCTGGCCTCTTCATGCTCGATGCACGACCGTGACACCAGCAGTGCGTGCAGCGGTGCCCTCTAAAAGGTTGCCCGCAGGTCGCCGGGGAGGCCGGCAAACGGGTTCCACGGCGGACGCTGCAGGATCCTCCCTGCCGGCGGGCAGAAGGGTGTGTCACCGCGCAGGAACGCGTAAACCGCCCTCCTTCGATCTTGCATCGGCGGCTGCATGATCTGGGTGAGCCGATGGTTCCTGCGGGCATACACATCTTCCCCAATCTGGACCATGTCCTCCACAAAGAGCCTGGCCTTGGCAGGGCCCCGGGACGACGCCGCTCGCACCGCAGCGAACAGCCGCTTCAGGTCCCCGGGGACGACACCCGCCATCAGGGATTCAGTCCACCTGCAGCCATGCTCCCTCCACGCCACGAACTCCACCGCCCTGTCTGTCAGGGGTAGCTCCGCCGTGAACTCCTCCACACACCTGCACAGGAGCCCAGCCACCTCCTCGTCCCGCACACACAGTAGGCGCATGTGGCCAATGTCCTCCTCCGGCCCCCCACAGAAGATACAGGGGTGGGCTGGTATTGCCATACACGTGAGCTTTTGTCTCCACCGTCGCATGACCTGCATGGTGGACAAGCGACCGTCACGTGCCCGCAGCATATTCCTGTGCGTTGGGCCGTGGTGCACAGCTCCCAGGGGCATCGCCTCGCAGGCGCCAGCCAGTGGCGTGTGCGCCCTGGTGCGAGCCGCTAGCGAACGCCACTCCATCTCCCGGACGTGCTGAAGGGCTTGCATGGATGGCACACACGGCTCGAGCTCTCCATTATCCCCCGGCACTAAGAGGATGGTGTGCTCCTTTGGGAGGACGAGATGGACAGGCGGGGCCATTGCACGGGCCGCGGCAGAGTCCGGTGCCTCGAGCGGGACCGCCGCCAAGTGCGAGCTCTGCCTCACCACCCAGTGGTGCGGCCCCCCAACTCGGCGCGGCAGCCGCCGCAGCCCCTCCACTATCCAGCTCAGTGCGTGCTGATTGACCAGATGTGATGTCGGCCCCTTGCTGCCACGGTACAGGGCCTCCTGCGCCCTGCGGAGATGCGCTCCTATGACGGACGCATCCACCACGTGTACCGTGCACGCTGACGGGGGCGTGTGCAACAAGTACGCCGCCGCGCCAATGATCTCTGCCTCCGGGACCGTGCCGTAGATGGCACCCGTCCACGTGGGGACTCCGTGGCTGGCCACCGCCACGTTTGTGGCGTCGTCTCCCTGGGGCGACGCGTCAGACGATGTGACTTTAGTCGCCACCGGCACCCAGCAGTACCGGTGGGGCTCCAGCCACGCCACGTCGGAGTGGGGGCTCTGCACCACCTTTCCCAGGGACGCCGCACTGGTGGCCGTGAGTTCCGGGGACAGGACCACCCTCGGTCGATATACCGCATGTGGTCTCCAGGCCAGGTCACATCCGCAGACTGACTTTATGGCGTCCAGGGCGGTGGTATACTCCGCTCCCCAAACTGTTGCGGAGCAGGAAGGCTGGTATACCACCACAGACCCCTGCTCCACTGCGCCGCCATCACGCAACGACGTGACGGCGACGTGCGGATCGTGTGGCACGTTGGACATCCGGACCACTTCCGGGACCGAGTACTCATCCGGATCCGGGATTGGGCCTGCTGGCAGCAGAAGGACAATTGCCCACTCGCAACACCTGTGCACCGCCGCGCACGCCCTGGAAAACGCTGGCCGCCCGTGCACAACCCACAGTGGTGGCGGGCTTATGCCGCCCCCGGCGTGTGGAGTGAGCAGGGGGACGGACGCCGGGTCGTCTTGCTGTTGGTAGCCCTCAAAGACGTCCCCCAATAGAAACAGGAGGGCGGCTAGCGGGACGAACGGCATGGACAGCCCCCGGTTGGCTGGGTCCCATCCTTCCTCCCTGTATCCGCCCACCACATACACGTCCCCCGCAGCGGACTGTCTATTGCGTTTGCTGGCCTTCTTTCGGCGCACCGGGTGTATTAGCCGGTGAGTCAACGGACCGGGCAGCTACGGCCGGAAGACGTTGCGGAGCCCCGTGAGCCACACGTGTTCCAGCTGGCGGGGCCCTACTCCCGCGTGCGGAAGGTGCAGGTGGTCCTCATGGCACTCCTGAAGCTGGACAGCCCAGTGCCCAGGCGCACGGCAGGGGAGCCGCGCATGCAGGAGGTCATTTGCGGGATCAGTCAGGGATTGTACTGTCGCATCTGTGCGGGGCCCCGAGAGAACGCAGATGTCCCTACCCTTGAAGGTATAGGATTGGGACACCCACTTCCGCCCCGCCCACTGCACTTGCGGCAGATGGGGGTGTACACACGAGTACACCGACGATGGCATGAGAAGTCCTACGCGCAACGTCCCCATCGCCCGGAGTACCCTGTCCACCCACGTATTGCCAGCGTGCGTGGCGAATGACGCAGAGGGCACCATGAACTGCCCGCACACTCCGTACTGCACGTGCATGTCTCGGAGCATGGCCCGCAGTTCATCCCGGACTGTCGTCGACCTGTGGTGGGTGAGCTGAGCCATGGTTGCCACGACGGAGTCGCGGCATATAACCTGGACATCCGCCAACCGTAACCCATGACCCGACCGCACTGCCACGTTCGACAGGTCCTTGGGCAGCTTCTCGAATTGCAGGGCCGCAGCCTTGATGGCAGTATTCAGTTTGATCACCGCCTCCGCCGTGTCGGACAGGTAGGGCGCCGCGTACCGCACGATGCCTCCAACCACAGCCGCCATCACCTCATGAGGCACCGACGCCGGCCCTAACGTGTTCTTGCACCAGCCCAGCAGAGCTTCACACCGGAGTACATGTTTCTCCTTCATGGTCGCCATCCCCCTGGGATCGAGGCGCAGGCCCAAGTATGGTACCGTGCCCTTGGCACGTAAGCATACCCATGGGGCCGCCGTGTTCCCTGGGTTCAGGTATACCATAATCGAATGGATGCGAGCAGTATTGGCATAGGCGCATTTCCCGACGTTGAGGGACATGCCCATGTCCGTGAGGTACCGCGCTATCGCCGCCGCATACTCCAGGAATAGCGGCAGGGAGTGCGCTATCAACAGGAGGTCATCACAGTACGCCTGTACCAGGGGTGGCACCGCATGGCGAGCATCTCCCCGCGCCTTGCAGGCGAGGCTCCGCAGGAGAGGCTCCAAAAGGAGGAGGTAGAGCACAGCGCTCTCCGCACTGCCCTGCCGCAGTCCCCTGTGGAGCCGTATGCTCGGCGTCGGGCCGTGCGCGGTGACGATGCGCACCACAGACCCGCAGCTGAGGGTGTGGAAGAGCCTGATGAGCTCCTCCGGGACACCCATGTGGCGCAGGAGGAGCGCCAGCGCTGCGTGCGGCGCTGTGTCAAAAGCTTTTGACACATCGAAGGCCAGGACGTGGTTTTCCTCCAGCCCACGCTGCAGCCTGCGCTGGGCCAGGAACACCCGGGCAGCCGCCGTGGAGCCCGGCATGGCTCCGAACTGCCAGTCCGCGGCCAGTCCCTTGCGTGCCAGAACAGCTGTGAACCTCCGCATGAGGGGAGTCATGAGCATTCGCATGTCTTGCTGCCCCAGCGCTATCGGCCTGTACTCGTCCAGGTTGCCCGTGGCTGTGCCCTTGGGCATCAGCCAGATAATGGCCTCGTGCCAGGACTCCGGGACGTCCGCACCCCGTAGGATTGCTCTGTACGCATGCACCAGGAGCCCCTGCACCGGTTCAGGCAGCTCTGCTATGAGGGCAGCCGTGACCCGGTTGGACCCCGGAGCTTTGTCGTCCGCCACGGCCTGCCTCACGGCGTCTTTAAGGTCCTGCATGGTGTAGTCCTGTACCGATCTCCATTCCTCCGGCACCCCTTTGGGAATGTGGGCCCGGACCAGCCGCTCGAAGGCCGGCAGGTTCACTGGCAGCTTGGCGTACAGCGCCTCCCAATACCTCTGGACCTCGCCAATGACGTCCGAGGCCTCCAAGAGCACCTTCTCCGACTCGCGGACGCGTACGGACCATAGGCCTGACGGGGCATAGTTCACCACGTTGATGGCCCCCCGTATCGCCGTCCATCGGAGCTGCAGATCCGGTACCCTGCCCCGCCAGTAGTCCTTGATGGACCGGCGCCTGTTGCTCCTGAGGACATCCCGCAGCTCCTCCACGCGTGTCTCCAGCTGGTGGAGCTGTTGGTCCAAAGCGGCACGTAGGTCCTCTACCGAGGCGGGGGACAGGTCGGGGTCCACTCGCCAGAGGTGCCGTAGCAGGGCAGTCGCTTCCTAGGAGTGGAGTCCGGCCGCCGCCGCGTCCCGTTGCCACAGCTGATGGGCACGCCAGGCCAGGGCCTGCTGATCCGAGAGGACCTGGTCCAACGACGCCTCCGTTTCCGCCTGCCCGTACGGGTACTGCGGGTCCACGCCTGAAGGCATGCGCACTCCCGTGACCCCGGACACGTCATCACGGAAGGCGTAGAGCAGGTCAAAGACCGCTTGCACCTCCGACGTGCCCATGGTGGCAGTGTCCTGGTCCGACGAGAGCCACGCCTGTAGCCGCCGATCCCCGCAGGCCTTCTGCAGTACTGCCGCTGCCGCCTCACGAACCCCGGGGGAGTCCGGGCGTATGGCATGCAGCCTGCCTTGGGCGTGCGAGTACGCCATCCTGGTGACCCTCTCTTTGCCGGCCACCGCTAGCGGGATGTCCAGGACCACAGGGCCATGATCCGACCCCAGTGACGCAGGAGACCGCCCCGGCGCCAAGTGTGGGCGCTCACGCGCCGCCCATGGGACCAGAGGCGAGTTTAGAAGGAAGGAGTCCAGTCGGTGCCCTGCCCTCGTGGGCCTCCTGTCCTCCTCCCGTTCCGGGCCTGCCCTGTGGAAACCACACTGTTCCCACAGGGCTTGGAACCTCCTCGTGGTGGGGTGCCACGGGGACTCCAGCCACACGTTGAAGTCCCCTTCGAGGAGCACGGCCCTGGTGCCACCCGCGCTCTTGGCCGCCGCGTACATGGCCACGTCAGCCCAGAAGGACGCCTTAGACGCCCGGGAGTCGCCGCCGCTACCCGGACCGTGGACGTTGATGACCGTGAGGGTGCCACCTGCGGTCACCACATCGAGGGCCATGGCCTTGCCCGGCACGATGTCCACGATATCTCAAACTTCCTCCGCGGCGAACATGTCCGCCCGAAGGGCAATCAAGAGCCCGCCGCGCACCGCTGCCGCCGACGCCGCCTGGGCATCCACCCCTGGGTTTGCATGATACCCGTGGTGACGCCACTGGTTCTCCGAGTGCACCACACCCTGAGGGTCCTGCAGGCCGGTCTCCTGGAATAGGCCCAGGATGGCACCCTCGGCCTTCATGATGCCCGCCGCCACCGCTTCACCGTCGAGCATACCTGGGGCCACTGGTACGCCGTCCCCCCGCATCGAGCCCTGGACGTTCCAGGACACCGCCGCTCGGCTGTCGGAGGCGGGGCCCCTTCATGGCTGCACGTGTGGATCGGGCCCCCCCGCCGGATGCGGATCACTGGACGGAGGGGGGCCACCAGCAGGTTCAGGGGGACCACCCGCACCCGGCGCGGGCGGCCGGCGAGGTGGCCCCTGTCCCCGTGGGCCTCCGCCCGAGGCGGTCGTCGCCTGCTGAGACCCGGCAGATGCGGCGGGCTCCCCCTCTGCCTGTCTGCCGGATGTACTTGCCGCCGTACTCCCCGTAGAAGTCACTGCCCCACGCCGTGCTGCAGACCCAATCGCTCCAGATCGTGCTGCCGACGGCGACGCCCCGCGCTCCGCCACAGGGCGGGCACCCGTGGGCAGCGTGAGCGCTCTGGACCCCGCCTGGGCCGACGCGAAAGGCCCCGCCTGGCCCCCCGGCATAACGCCAGCCAGCATGGCCAGCACCTGGTCCCGTTGCGCCGGATCAGTCGCATGGTCCCGCTGGATGTGGTCCAGCAGGTCCTTGCGGTTGAGGTGGGTAGGCCGGCAGTGCGTGCCAGCTTTCCATGTGCAGTGACCAGCCCCATCCAGCCGAGACCAGGGGCAGACGTTGATCGTCTTTGTCCCACGCTGCTCCGTGGCCAAGTCACCACCGAAGTGCTGCAGCACGTACCGAATGTTGGCATAGCCGCCATACTGAGGCGGCTGGCCCCTCTTGGGCGGCGGCTTGGGCGCCGCTTTCGGAGCCTGCCTCGCCGCCGCGGCCGGGGGTGCCGCAGGCCGTACTGGTGGCACGCTTGGTGGCTGCGGCAGGTGCAGCATTCCCCCCACGGGAAACTGCTCCTCCACGCAGCGGCGCCACGCGTCGGCGAACTTCTCCCGGTCGCCCTCGACCTTCCACCTGGTTGTGGAGAATGCCCGGAGCCACGGCCCCATGTTCTCCGCCATGACCAGGCGGAGGGCATCTCCTCCGCTCTGCCGGCGGAAGCGTGTCGCGGCCGCGCCTGCCACGGTCCCTTGGAGGTACAGCGCTTCGCCCCCGTCGCCACTCAGTGCACTAAGGTGCAGGGCCTCCAGGTCGGCGGGGCGGATCGTGAGCACCGTGCCCTCTCCGCGATCGTACAGGCGCAGCGCCGAGGAGTGGGGCTCCAACCCCGCCACAACCCAGCACCACGCCCGCGACACGCTATGCAGCAGTGCCAGCGAGGCCGCCGGCCTGTTGCTGAAGGACTGCGCCGCCGGGGCCCTGGGGAGGGCCGCCGCGTGACCCCGCACCGCCCTGCACATGCCAGCTGCATGCTCAGCCTGCCACATGTTGCTCGGGGCTATGAGCCAGACGTCCTGCCCCTGGATCACCGGCGGCCGCGTGACCTCCACGAAGACCGCCGGCGCCGGCGGGATGTCCTCGGCCGTGCACCTGTGCGCCCTACGCACCGGCCCCAGCTCACTGAGGCACTCCTGGAACACCCGGTAGCAGGCCGTGCCCCTGGACTGCTGCCTCCTGAGCCGGCACGCGGTGACTACGACCCACTCCAGTCCCCCTGTTTCCACCCGAACACAGGCCCAATACTCCGCCCCCTCCAACACCACCAGCCGCCCCATATCCGCCATGCCCACCGTATGGGTGGAAGGCACGCTCTCCACCCTCAGCCACCGCTTGGCGCTTTCTTCCCACGGCTGGGGAGCATGCATCCGCTGCTGCCGCATCGCGTCCTGCACGTGCTGCAGGGACACCGTCGCCAGCATGGACATCCCCCCGTCCGCCGCCGCCGCCATACACAGCAGGGCATGTTGCATGCGCGCCCCGGGCAGCCCCACGTTGTGCGGGACGTCCGCCAGGTCCAAGGGCGTGCGGGGCGCCGGCAGGGCATCCAACACCGCTGCAGGCAGCTCCCCCAGGGACGGCAGACGCGCGATGGGCCCCATGTCCCTGTTGAGGACCACCGCCGCCACCCACCGCCTGTCCAGCGCGGACAGGAGGTTGCCCGGCCTCGGCACCCTGAGGAGGGTGCCGACGGCGGACATGAGGGCGCACACGCCATAGTCCTTGGTGTTGCCGGCCGGCTGCTGCACCTGTGCCGCCCGGGCCTCCGCCAGCAGATGCTCTGCACCCGGCCATCCCGCCCTCTGGCCCCGGGGTGCCATGCGCATCGTCCGGACCGCCATGTCCCACGTGTGCGGCCACTGGGGCGGGGCCCCCGACACCACAGGCCGGCCCAGCGGGTCCACGGCCAACCGCATGTCAGGGGCCACGAGGTGGTGGGCCGTCCAGTGCCGCATGCTCGGCGTCTCCAACCGGTCGAGGTACACCGCCTCTGAGCCCCCCAGCTCGACGTACCTCGCAATGAGGAGGGCAGCCGGGGTTTGGTCGTGCTGGTGGCCTTCGCACCCCTCCCTCGGGAGCATCATGGCGTGGGGGGCCAGGCACTGCACCACGTCGGCTGCCAGCGCGACCACATCGTCGCTGAGCTCCACCCCATGGTCCGCGGCCACCAAGAACTGGTGCCTGGGCTTGGAGTACAGGTGCTCCAGGGCGCCCCGCAGCTCAGCCGTTGGGGGAGAGGCGTCTCCGCAGCCCCGCAGCCATGGGAGTGCGCCCGGGAGATGCCGCCCTGCTCCTCCTGACCAGACGGCGGCCTTAAGGACCGGCAGGTCCCGCCAAACTGCCTTAGCGACCTGATCGCGCCAGGGCTGTGGCTTGTCTGCTCCCCACTGGAGGACGGCCACCACAGCATGCGTGGTCAGGGGCTCTGCCGTGAGCTGCAACGCTGTCCCCCCGTCGGTCTCGATCACCGTGCCCCGTGGGGCAGTGAAGACGTGGCCATCGGCCCCACGGACCGCCACCCATCCCCACAAGACCGCCACGGTCTCCCAGCTGGGGTGGTTGGTCCTCCTGGGCAGGACCACCACCGGTGGGCACGGGCTGTTGGCGGCCTACACGCGCCATTCCACTCCCACCAGACGCTCGTGACCAGGGGGCCGGTACACCTGGGGCCACGCGTCTGGGAGCTGGCGATCGACAGCGGTCCACACATCAGCCCCGCCAGCCCGCGTGAACTGGAGTCCCTCCAGGATGTCCCCGTCCACAGGGCTGGGGAGGCGGGCAGTGCGAACTTCCAGCCCCTGGCCCAGGCGAAGCCCTGGCCCCTCTCGGTGTCCCAGCAGCGAGACCTCCGGGTCTGTGGCCGCAAGACGAGCCGCCACCGTGGGGAGATGCAGGGAGACAGTCCACGGCTGGACTGAGACGGGCTCGCGCGGGAGGTCAGGGCAGGCCGCCACAGCACTGCCATCCCTCGCCCAGCTGAGCCCTCTGTCCCAGCACTGCGTCCACGCACCCGGCGCTGCCGGCAACGACCAGGACAGGTACGTCACGACCGCCTTAGCCTGCCACTCGCGAGGGTCCATGCCGGCGAGGTGTGTGTGCCACGTGCACACCCATCCCAGATTGGCTTCCTGGACGGCGACCACGTCCCTCCACGGGACCACCGGGAACGGAGTGAGCAGGGCCGCCATGCCACATGGCAACGCCACTGCCCACTCGGTCAGGCCCCCACTCTCCACCGCATACCCCACCGCTGGGAGCCCCCCCCCTTGCGCCTTTACCACCGCTTCCTGCAGCAACGTTCCGTGGCCCCGGCCGTGGTCCTGGCTGCGGTCCAGGCTGAGGGCCCCCTCACGGGCCATGGCCTGGAGGATCAGGAGTAATTCCTGGGGTACTCCCCGCGGCACCGGCGGCTGGGGGTGGGCGAACCGGCGGGCATCTGCCCGCATGCACCACCCCTTGGCCCAGTGCCTGCAGGTTTCCACCTCCCCCGTCTTCGGCCCAGCCTTGTCCGCCACCCCCAGCTCCCGTGGACCCACCTCACGCGCCTCCCTCGCCCCCACGATCACCAGCTCCTCGTCCTGCTCCCCGGCGCCCTGTGCCTCTTCACCCTTGAACTGCGGCTCCTCGTCCCGCTCCATGGCGACTTGTGCCTCCTCACTCCTCCTGCGTTGGTCCCCCTCCTCCAGTGCCTCCGTCGTCGGCGGCGGGCCCGCAGCATCCGTGAACTTCGCCAGGGCCGCCGCCACAATGGCCTGCACGTCCACCTCCCCCCCGGCCACCTCCGGCTGATCCTGCTGCTGTCCCTCCCCCGTGGGTTGCTCTTGCCCCACCTCGTCACCGCCACAGCCTGCCTCCTCATCACCCCCCACCGGGATCGCGTGTTCGGACCCCTGGGGGGCGGCGCTCTCGTCAAGGCGCGTGCCCACCACCACCAGCAGCTTGAGGTCACCGCCGCGGCTCTCAAGGCGGTAGCTGCTGGAGGTGGGGACGAGGACCGCCCCATCCCCGGTTAGCAGCAGGCGGTCCGCATCGAACACGACCTCTGCACCCTCACGGTGCACCGCCACCCGGAGCGCATGGGACCCCAGCGCCTGGGGTGTGAGGGGCCGCACGGCCTGCTCGCGACGCCAAGCGTCAGCCCCACCTCGCCACAAGGCCACGTACAGGCCTTCGTCCCGCCGCACATCCTCCAGCCCTGCCTCGTCCAGCAGGCGCCCCACGGACAGGCGCACCGACAGGGGGAGGCCTTCCTGGGGCTCGGCCGCCCGGACATCACCCGGGTGGTGACCCAGGACCGCCGCGTCCCCCAGTTGGACACAGCGGACCTGGCCGTTGTCCGGGGACGCTGCCGCCAGGGCCATCTCCCGGGCGACCTGCCCTGGGCGCTGGAGCTCATAGCGCTCCAGGGCGCTCGCCAGCATCCCTGCCTCCCGCTGCCCCGTGCCCACGAGGCGGTGCCTGTGGACACCCTCGGCCGCATGGTACCTGCAGTGCCGCCGCTCACAGCTCCCCAGGGGAGGGGGCGGCACCGCAGTGGGCATGGGCCGCAGCGGCTCGTTGGCCGGATATGTATATATATATATATATATATATATACATACATATATATATATATATATATATATATATATATATTATATATATATATATATATATATATATATATATATATATATATATATATATATATATATATATATATTACTACACCCCTCTCCCCTTAAATTTAGCTAACAACAACAACAACAACAACACGTCACCATTCTGTTTTGGCCACTGCACCTTCCCATCGCCTCGGGCTTGACTCTATTTTAGCCATCCTAGATCCAAAAACAGCCATTTTTCGCCCAAGACAGCCCTAGTAAGGGTTCAAAACAGCCAAACGAAGGCAAACGGCTGCTACACTGCACGTGCGGATTGACTCTTTTGTGACCAAGGGACCTTTGGTGCCCTCTAACTCCACGATATGTCCGAGAAACGGCCCAAAAAGGCGCCAAAAAGCCCCAAAATCTGCGCAATGTGCACCAGCACCCCGAAACCAAGAACGGGCCGTATCTTGGGCTATGTGGCCCAAAAACGAATTCCGAGGGCACCTAGTCCACCCGCAACCCCCCACTTTTTATGGTTTCCAAGCCTTAGAATCGCCCAATGAGACGCGTAGACCCCCGTACCAGTGGTCACTTGGTGCAGACGGAGGGCCGGCCAGCCCACACACAGTGGGGGCCAACGGTGGGTCCACCAGGGTCCCCAGGGCGAAAAAAATGGTTTTTTCCAAAGTTGTTCCTAGGCCACTTGGGATGCTCAAAAAAGTGTTTTTAGTCCATTTTGAGCCCGTGGTGGCGCGTTTTGGGGCCATGGAAAATCCTAAAATGCCTTGAAAATGGGCCGTTTTGGGACCAACAATTGGTCAAAAATGGGTCAAAAACGCGTTTTTTCAAAAATGATCCTGGACCCTTTATGATGCTCAAACAAGTGGTTTTGGCCCATTCGGAGCCCGTGGCGACGGGATTTGGCCCATGAAAAATCCCAAAATGCCTTGAAAATGAGCCATTTTGGGACCAAAAATGGGTCAAAAATGGGTCAAAAACGCGTTTTTGCAAAAGTGATCCCGGACCATTTGGGATGCCCAAACAAGTGTTTTGAGCCCGTTTTGACCGAGTTTAGCCCCTTCCACCACATGTATGCACCACTTTGTGCCCTTCGCACGTACCTTAGAGCCGTGTGGTGGAGCCACCTAGAGTTGGGAGAGGGGTGTAGATTGGAGGATATATATATATATATATATATATATATATATATATATATATATATATATATATATATATATATATGTGTGTGTGTATATATATATATATATATATATATATATATATATATATATATATATGTTTTCACGGCGGGGGGTCAAAACCCCCCAAAAGCATCCACTGATTTTTCTCGCATGGTTTTTGTTGGAGTTGGGGGGTGTTGAGGGTACCCCCCCCCCTATTTTGAGGGTGCCCGATTCAGTTCTGAAGGTTTCAGCCCATGGTTTGACGATATGTGTGAGAAACTCTGGATTTTGTTGAAATTTTTGCCACTTTCGGCTGCTGCTGCCAGACTGGTGACAGGGGCCAAGGTTGCAATATCCATGTCACCGGCACCGCTTTTTCTAGGTTTTTGGTGGGTTAAGCACCCCCCCCCCCATTTTGGGGTTGGGGAATCCATTTTTCAAGGTTTTGGGGTGTGGTTTGATGGTATTTTGGGGCAACTTTCGTTTTTTTTTGCACATGACTTGGGCTGTGGGTGCCTGAGTTTGACGCACCATTTTTGACCTTCGAGGGTTTGCGGAGTTTTTTTTGGCTTCTTTTCTTGGGGTGGTGGTTCCCCCGCCCTTTTGGAGGTGAAAGAGTTCATTTTTGAGGGTTTGAGGGTGCCCTGTTGTCAAGGGTGGCTACGCTTTTGCAGAATTTCTGTGTCCTTTGTCCACAGTTTTTTTTTTTGCAGTCATGTCACAGGGCACCCCTGCCACCCCAAAACGTCGCTGCTCCGCCTCGCCTTCCCCTTTCAGCCCAACGCAAAGTTCTCCAGGGAGCCCCCGAAAGAGATGCCGCGTGGATGTCCAACAACTTGCTTTCCTCTACAACAAGGAGGAAAAGGATGCGGCAGTTTTCAAATTGCGGGAGACCATCACCGAGGACCGTGACGCGGCTTTTGACAAGCAGTAAATTTCCAGAGCTGCCTGAGCCGTCGTCAATGTGATCATTGGAGTTTCCCAAGACAATGGGGCCTGCGCCAAAATGGTGATTGACGCAGCTCAGGAGATGCTCTTTGGTCCGGATCCTCAAAAAGTTGAAGCTGATTTGGGGGAAAATATCAAGGCCACCGTGGGGATGATGCGGGCAGACCACAGCCCAGGGGGATGGACCGCGCTGCGCTTTCTGGCGGCCTGTGCAGCTGCACCAAATCGGGACCCAACTTCGCCGAAGAAACACCGTCGGCGGGCAGTCAGCCTGAAAGCCCCCCCCCCCCCTCTATTCCGAAAATTTGCAATTTCATTCTCGTTTGTTTGTGCAATTTTTGCCAATGGTCAGTCACTTTTCACTGACATTTCTTGCCCCTCAGGACTCGGCAGTTTGATTGGACTGAGAAGGCGGTTGTGGACGGTTTGGGGGCTGGCATCAAGCGCCTCCCTTACCGAGAGTGCACAGCCACCTTCGAAAAATTCTATTGCCTTCGGCAAGTCCACCTCGCAGAGAATCCACCCCGAGCAACACACACCCAAAATAGGGTGGAAACTACATAAATACCGGGCTACAACATGCTTTACATACCTTGGATGATCATTTTAGGTGGTCACAATATCAAAAAAACAAGTTTCAAAAACTTTCATTTTTGAGCTGCCCAGGGTGAAAAACTGCACAAGCAGGTTGTGTACCAACCCCTTGGGAGGTCCCCCCCCCCACGGACCTATTACCCAAATAGGGTGAAAAACACGTGAATACGGCCTAAAACATGCTTTGTATACCTTGGATGATCATTTTAGGTGGTCACAATATCAAAAACACAAGTTTCGAAAAGTTCGATTTTTGAGCTGCCCAGGGTGAAAAACTACATAAGCAGGTTGTATACCAATCCCTTGGGAGACCCCCCCCCCCGGACCTGATACCCAAATAGGGTGAAAAACACGTAAATACAGCCTAAAACATGCTTTATATACCTTGGATGATCATTTTAGGTGGCCACAATATCAAAAAAACAAGTTTCAAAAACTTTCATTTTTGAGCTGCCCAGGGTAAAAAACTGCACAAGCAGGTTGTGTACCAACCCCTTGGGAGGTCCCCCCCCCCACGGACCTATTACCCAAATAGGGTGAAAAACACGTAAATACAGCCTAAAAACATGCTTTATATACCTTGGATGATCATTTTAGGTGGTCACAATTCAAAAACACAAGTTTCGAAAACTTCGATTTTTGAGCTCTCCAAGGCGAAAACTGCATTAGCAGGTTGTGTACTAATCCCTTGGGAGACCCCCCCCCCGGACCTAATACCCAAATAGGGTGAAAAACATGTAAATACGGCCTAAAACATGCTTTACATACCTTGGATGGTCATTTTAGGTGGTCACAATATCAAACAAACAAGTTTCGAAAACTTCGATTTTTGAGCTGCCCAGGTTGAAAAACTGCACAAGCAGGTTGTGTACTGGCCCATTCACTAGGCCATTATGGGTGGAAACAGTCATTTCGCGTCTTTGGCACGGGTTGTGGACGGCCCTAGGCAAGGCTAGAGACTGCAAAAAACGTCCTTCCGTATCCTAGTAGGCATATACTGTCACAACATCCCCACTTGCACCCCTCAGAGTAGGTACCACGGGGTCACCGAGGTCGACGAACATAGCAAAAATGGCTGAAAAGTGCATAAACTGCATAAGCGCTCGTCCCACTCCGCCCCATACAAACCCCATAGAGTCGGGACCCGGAAAAACTTTTTCGGCTCAAAATCGAAAAAAACCAAAAGATTCATGATTTTCGACCCAAAAAAAGGGGGGGTCATTTTAGGTGGTCACAATATCAAACAAACAAGTTTCGAAAACTTCGATTTTTGAGCTGCCCAGTTTGAAAAACTGCACAAGCAGGTTGTGTACTGGCCCACTCACTAGGCCATTATTGGTGGAAACAGTCATTTCGCGTCTTTGGCACGGGTTGTGGACGGCCCTAGGCAAGGCTAGAGACTGCAAAAAACGTCCTTCCGTATCCTAGTAGGCATATACTGTCACAACATCCCCACTTGCACCCCTCAGAGTAGGTACCACGGGGTCACCGAGGTCGACGAACATAGCAAAAATGGCTGAAAAGTGCATAAACTGCATAAGCGCTCGTCCCACTCCGCCCCATACAAACCCCATAGAGTCGGGACCCGGATAAAAAGTTTTCGGCTCAAAATCGAAAAAAACCAAAAGATTCATGATTTTCGACCCAAAAAAGGGGGGGGTCATTTTTTGACCCCCCCCCCCACCCCCCCACCCCCCCCCTCCCTCAAAACCTGAAAAAAGCCGGTTTCAAGTGGGGGGGGTCTGGGGGGGTCCGGACCAAAAACTCATTGGGGGATGCGATTATTGGACAAAATAATGATTTTACAAGGGGTTAAACTAACAATTCAACCCCTTGGGGTAGGGTACGCGAATAGCCCCAAAATGGCCAAAATGGGGGGGTATGTGGCGTTTTCCCCTATATACGCCTGCCTGGCTTTGATCTAACAACCTCTGCGAGGTGATTCTATTGCCTTCGGCAAGTCCACTTCGCAGAGAATCTACCGCGAGCAACACACACCCAAAATAGGGTGGAAACTACATAAATACCGGCTAAAACATGCTTTACATACCTTGGATGATCATTTTAGGTGATCACGGTATCAAAAAAACAAGTTTCGAAAATTCTATTGCCTTCGGCAAGTCCACCTCGCAGAGAATCTACCGCGAGCAACACACACCCAAAATAGGGTGGAAACTACATAAATACCGGCTAAAACATGCTTTACATACCTTGGATGATCATTTTAGGTGATCACGGTATCAAAAAAACAAGTTTCGAAAACTTCGATTTTCGAGCTGCCCAGGGTGACAAACTGCATAAACTGCATAGCAGGTTGTGTACCAAGCCCTTGGGAGACCCCCCCCCCCCTTGGACCTAATACCCAAATGGGGTGAAAAACACGTAAATACGGCCTAAAACATGCTTTACATACCTTGGATGGTCGTTTTGGGGGATCACAATATCACAAAAACAAGTTTCAAAAACTTCCATTTTTGAGCTGTCCGGGGTGAAAAACTGCATAAGCAGGTTGTGCACCCGTCCCTTGGGAGCCCCCCCCCCCCCGACCTGATACCCAAATAGGGTGAAAGACACGTAAATACGGCCCAAAACATGCTTTCCATAGCTTGGATGGTCATTTTGGGTGGTCACAATATCAAAAAAATATGTTTCGAAAACTTCGATTTTTGAGCTGTCCGGGGTGAAAAACTGCATTAGCAGGTTGTGCACCCGTCCCTTGGGAGACCCCCCCCCCCCGACCGAACACCCAAAAAGGGTGAAAAACACGTAAATACGGCCTAAAACATGCTTGACATACCTTGGATGGTCATTTTAGGTGGTCACAATATCAAAAAAACAAGTTTCAAAAACTTCGATTTTTGAGTTGTCCGGGTTGAAAAACTGCATAAGCAGGTTGTGCACCCGTCCCTTGGGAGACCCCCCCCCCCCCGACCTGATACCCAAATAGGGTGAAAACACGTAAATACGGCCTAAAACATGCTTTGCATAGCTTGAAATGTCATTTTGGGTGGTCACAATATCAAAAAAACAAGTTTCGAAAACTTCGATTTTTGAGCTTTCCGGGTTGAAAAACTGCATAAGCAGGTTGTGCACCCGTCCCTTGGGAGACCCCCCCCCCCCCCGGACCTAACACCCAAATAGGGTGAAAAACACGTAAATACGGCCTAAAACATGCTTTGCATAGTTTGAAATGTCATTTTGGGTGGTCACAATATCAAAAAAACAAGTTTCGAAAACTTCGATTTTTGAGTTGTCCGGGTTGAAAAACTGCATAAGCAGGTTGTGCACCCGTCCCTTGGGAGACCCCCCCCCCCCCCGACCTGATACCCAAATAGGGTGAAAACACGTAAATACGGCCTAAAACATGCTTTGCATAGCTTGAAATGTCATTTTGGGTGGTCACAATATCAAAAAAACAAGTTTCGAAAACTTCGATTTTTGAGCTGCCCGGGTTGAAAAACTGCATAAGCAGGTTGTGCACCCGTCCCTTGGGAGACCCCCCTCCCCCCGGACCTAACACCCAAATAGGGTGAAAAACACGTAAATACGGCCTAAAACATGCTTTGCATAGTTTGAAATGTCATTTTGGGTGGTCACAATATCAAAAAAACAAGTTTCGAAAACTTCGATTTTTGAGCTGCCTGGGGTGAAAAACTGCATAAGCAGGTTGTGTACCTCCCCATTCACTAGGCCATTATTGGTGGAAACAGTCATTTCGCGTCTTTGGCACGGGTTGTGAACGGCCATAAGCAAGGGTAGACACGGCAAAAAACGTCCTTTCGTATCCTAGTAGGCATATACTGTCACAACATCCCCACTCGCACCCCTCGGAGTGGGTACCACGGGTTCACCGAGGTTGCCAAAACCGCCAACATAGCATAAATGGCTGAAAAGTGCATAAACTGCACTAGCGCTCGTCCCACTCCGCCCCATACAAACCCTATGGAGTCGGGACCCGGAAACACTTTTTCGGCTCAAAATCGAAAAAAACCAAAAGATTCATGATTTTCGACCCAAAAAAGGGGGGGGTCATTTTTTCGACATTTTTGACCCCCCCCCACCCCGCCACCCCCCCCCACCCCCCCCCCTAAAAAGTGGGTTTCAAGTGGGGGGGGGTCTGGGGGGGTCCGGACCAAAAACTCATTGGGGGATGCGTTTATTGGACAAAATAATGATTTTACAAGGGGTTAAACTAACAATTCAACCCCTTGGGGTAAGGTACGCGAATAGGCCCAAAATCGGGGGTATGTGGCGTTTTCCCCATATATACCCCTGCCTGGCTTTGATCTAACACCCTCTGCGAGGTGACTTCGATTTTTGAGCTGCCCAGGGTGAAAATGTGCACTAGCAAGTTGTCTACCAATCCCTTGGGAGACCCCCCCCCCCCACCCCCGGGACCTAATACCCAAATAGGGTGAAAAAGATGTACATACGGCCTAATACATGCTTTACATACCTTGGATGATCATTTTCGGTGGTCACAATATCAGAAAAACAAGTTTCAAAAACTTCGATTTTTGAGCTGCCCACGGTGACAAACCGCATAAGCAGGTTGCGTACCAATCCCTTGGGAGACCCCCCCCCCCCGGACCTAATACCCAAATCGGGTGAAAAACATGTAAATACGGCCTAAGACATGCTTTACATACCTTGGATGGTCATTTTAGGTGATCACAATATCACAAAAACAAGTTTCAAAAACTTCCATTTTTGAGCTGTCCGGGGTGAAAAACTGCATAAGCAGGTTGTGCACCCGTCCCTTGGGAGCCCCCCCCCCCCCGACCTGATACCCAAATAGGGTGAAAAACACGTAAATACGGCCTAAAACATGCTTTACATAGCTTGGATGGTCATTTTGGGTGGTCACAATATCAAAAAAACAAGTTTCGAAAACTTCGATTTTTGAGCTGCCCGGGTTGAAAAACTGCATAAGCAGGCTGTGTACCTCCCCATTCACTAGGCCATTATAGGTGGAAACAGTCCTTTCGCGTCTTTGGCACGGGTTGTGAACGGCCATAAGCAAGGCTACAGACTGCAAATAATGTCCTCTCGTATCCTAGTAGGCATATACTGTCACAACATCCCAACTCGCACCCCTCAGGGTGGGTACCACGGGTTCAGCGAGGTTGCGAAAACCGCCAACATAGCATAAATGGCTGAAAAGTGCATAAACTGCGTAAGCGCTCGTCCCACTCCGCCCCATACAAACCCTATGGAGTTGGGACCCGGAAACACTTTTTCGGCTCAAAATCGAAAAAAACCAAAAGATTCATGATTTTGGACCCAAAAAAAGGGGGGGTCATTTTTTCGACATTTTTGACCCCCCCCCCACCCCCCCATCCCCCCCCCACCCCCCCCTAAAAAGTGGGTTTCAAGTGGGGGGGGTCTGGGGGGGTCCGGACCAAAAACTCATTGGGGGATGCGTTTATTGGACAAAATAATGATTTTACAAGGGGTTAAACTAACAATTCAGCCCCTTGGGGTAGGGTACGCGAATAGGCCCAAATGGGGGGGTATGTGGCGTTTTCCCCACATATACGCCTGCCTGGCTTTGATCTAACAACCTCTGCGAGGTGATTATGACCCCAGAGGAGGCGGTGCAGCGGTTGCAGAAACGCACCAAATCGCGACCTGTCCGTGGCAAGTTTGCCAAGTTCACTCAGTACCGCTTCACCCTCCTTGAGGAATCAAGGTTAAAACCTTGCCTAGCGGTGCCACAGTGAAGGGCACAACCCAATGTTATCATTGGCAATCATGTGGCAAGCCGGGCCTCTTGCGTCGCCGCAAATACCCATGCCTTTGCTCCGCTTGCCTCAACGACGATTCGGAAAACTGCCCCAATGCCGCGTGGTGCGGCAAGTGGGAAGAGGTGGCCGTGAAGGCGAAATAAGATGGTTGAAAAAGAGTGTTGGTGCCTTCACATTGATGCATTTGCCTCATGTGTGCATGGAAAACCCATAACAACCCCACAAAATGGCCACCAATGGACCCACCAAAGCCTCAGGGTCAACACACATACATCGTTGTGCTACCAGACCAGAATAGGGCAAAAAAAACCCAAATTGTCCACAGTAACGGCCAAAATTCTCAAAAATATGGTTCCCTACCCTCCCCTATATATATATATATATATATATATATATATATATATATGTATATATATATATATATATATATATATATATATATATATATATATATATATATATATATATATATATATATATATATATATATATATATATATATATATATATATATATATATATATATATATATATATATATATATATATATATATATATATATATATATATATATATATATATATATATATATACATACATATATATATATATATATATATACATATATATATATATATATATATATATATATTGCATACATGTGTATTGCATACATGTGGTGGAAGGGGCTAAACTCGGTCAAAACGGGCTCAAAACGGGCTAAAAACACTTGTTTGAGCATCCCAAATGGTCCGGGATCACTTTTGGAAAAACGCCTTTTTGACCCATTTTTGACCCATTTTTGGTCCCAAAATGGCTCATTTTCAAGGCATTTTGGGAGTTTCCAGGAGCCAAAACCCGTCGCCACGGACTCAAAATGGGCTAAAACCACTTGTTTGAGCATCATAAATGGTCCGGGATCATTTTTGGAAAAACGCCTTTTTGACCCATTTCTGACCCATTGTTGGTCCCAAAACGGCCCATTTTCAAGACATTTTGGGATTTTCCATGGCCCAAAACGCGCCACCACGGGCTCAGAACGGCCTAAAAACACTTGTTTAAGCATCCCAAGTGGCCTAGGAACAACTTTGAAAAAAATCATTTTTTTCGCCCCGGGGACCCCGGTGGACCCACCGTTGGCCCCCATTGTGCGTGGGCTGGCCGGCCCTCCGGCTGCACCAAGTGACCATTGGTACGGGGGTCTACGTGTCTCGTTGGGCGATTCCGAGGCTTGGAAACCATAAAAAGTGGGGGGTTGCGGGTGGACTAGGTGCCCTCGGAATTCGTTTTTGAGCCACGTAGCCCAAGATACGGCCCGTTCTTGGTTTCGGGGTGCTGGTGCACATTGCGCAGATTTTGGGGCTTTTTGGCGCCTTTTTGGGCAGTTTATCGGACATATCGTGGAGTTGAAGGGCACCAAAGGTCCCTTGGTCGCAAGAAAATCAAGCCGCACGTGGAGTGTAGCAGCCGTTTGCCTTCGCTTGGCTGTTTTGCACCCTTACTAGGGCTGTTTTGGGCGAAAAATGGCTGTTTTTGGCCCAAAGCTGCGCAGATTTGGGAGGGCACCTCCCGACTTGGCGCCCCCGCCCCGGGCCGCCACCGGTGAGCTTTTGGCTCAAAACTTGGATTTGGCAAGGCCACCACCTAGACTCTAGGATGGCTAAGGTAGGGTCAGGTCCGAGGCGATGGGAAGGTGCAGTGGCCAAAACAGAATGGTGACGTGCTTGTTGTTGCTTGTTGCTTGTTAGCTAAATTTAAGGGCAGAGGGGTGTAGTAATATATAGTCATAGTCATAGTCATAACCACTTATCATGCCGTCTACTGGTGTTACCGGGCATCTCGCACCGACAGGTTGTTCCTGCCTCGCTCGATCCCGTGGGTCCCAGGGCTGCCTGAGGTGGCCCACAGCATGACGGAGGACACAGAGGACCGGGGATACCGGCCAATCAGGCTTTGGGGGCAGTGGCAACTGCGGAGCGTTAGCATTAGCAACGGCGACGGACGCTGGCCCGTTTGTTCGCCGGGGGTAAAGGGGCAAGGCACAGCAACGCAGCAGCATAGCAACAAGCAGAAAGCAAGGGCGTCTCCTACGGGCGCAAAGCAGCAACCAAGGTACAAAGCAGCACGCATGCGGCGAAGCAAGAGCAGACCCTCCGTTGTTCGCGTACCCCCGCCACCGTGGAGACGTCCATCACCCGTGACCCCACGTAATCCATTGCTAGCTGCATACTCGTAAATGCCCACCACCCCTTACTCCACGTAACCCACTGCCAGCATGCAATAACCCGTACATGCATAGCCAAGATTTCTGGGAGGCTCCAGCCTAGCCTGGCCCTCAGCCTTCATCGCCTCCATGTCCCCATAATGTACGCCGCTCACCCACCGCACCAGTCCCCTAGTATAGTACAGAAACATGGTAGCAACTCTACCGTCCCCGTGGCCCCGAGCTGCACCTACACCCCAGATATATACCGTGCCGGCACTCCATGTCAGGGGCCAGTACCCAATCAGCTTCGAGGCATCCGCTTGCCCAGGTATAATATAACATGAGGGTCTACAGGGGGGGACGCCGGCCGCCCCGCGACGGGGGTGGCGCAAACCGTGAATATCGCTGGCTAGGATTCGGGCTGGTGGGTGCCGTAGCTTGGTTATCGACCCCCTGCAGGGGTACCGACCAGAGGCTCGCCCCGGGCTGTGGTAAACGGGTCCACCTCATCTGGCCCACATACATTGCCCTGGCGCCTACCCTTGACCCTTACCTGCACTGATTGGCCAGCTCCCGTGGTTGCGCCTCTTCCGCCACAGCAGCGGCCAGGCCGCAGGTTCGGCCCCCACCGACGACGTGGCGAGCCTACTTATAGCATTGGCCCAAGCGTCACCCCCCGGACCACTTTGCATGCTGCTCCTCCTCTCTCTCCGCCTCTAGCCGACCGGACAAGCGCCCCCCAGTAGTAAGTCGCTACAGTGAAGACTAGATAGATTACACGCATATAGAGGTGACCGCATACTCAGCTCTACGCCGCCGTGCAGTACCGCCGTCGCCACGCCGATGCCACCTGCGAGCCGCCACCACACGCACCACCGCAACCGCAAGGCCATGGTCAGACGATTAGACTATGTACATGCCCTCAGGCACGGTCCCTCTAGTTTGTTAACAGGGCCAGAGTATGCCCCTGCGTTCCCCCTGAGTTGTTAGAGGGGTCAGGGGGACACCCCAGTACCGCCATGCGACCCGGCGTTGTCCCCACAGTACGGTTCCCCAGTACCGCCGCGTATCCCCTGTACCCCCACCATACGGCCCCCATTACCGCCGCGCATACCCCCATGACGCCAGTACACCGTCACCTTTAACTCCGCGTACCCCTCCCGATAGCTCCTCCCAGACCGCCACGCCATCTGAAGTACGCCTGCCATACGGTCCACCTGACGATCACGCCGTCGCAATCCTCGGTGCACACTTCGCCGCTTCCGGGGCCTGCAACGCACGCACCGTAGCGCCGGTAACGATGTCGCTTGCCCCCACACAAACCTGTGCACTCCCGGAGTATCCCGAGCAACTACCCCCGTTACTGCGGTAGCCAGGCCGCCAGTAGAGACCCCGGTGCCATGGGAATACCCTACAGGGGTTTGCGCCTTATTGCCCCGGTCAGGACGACCCATGACACCTCACTGCCGTATGCGGCGACCCGGGGCAGGCGGGTGAAGCATCCCTGTCCGACCCTCATGCACGGGGGCAGTACGGCTTACCATCACGCCGGCACGACCTGTTACATCGCGTTGGCCGTCATACGCCGCCTGCCAGTACCGATAATCAGCCCATGAGGGCACTGCTTCTCGGGCGCCACCCCTTCCGCTGCGTCCAGCATAGGGACGGTGGCAGGCGCACCCACATTTCCCGTACCCTGTAAATCTGCATTACCCTTGGCCCCCACCGCGCCGTCACCATTTCCCCCGTGATGCCACAACCAAAGTACCCGCTAGTCGCCCTCCAGAGCCGCCCACCACAGCAGCAGGGGCAGGGCTGCCGTCGGCGCATCGGGGCATCGCACCCCTTCCACCCGGACGCTCTGCAGGTCACCCTGGATTGCCTTCCAGGCACTTGAGGACATCTGTCCAGAGTGCCGCAGTGCCCACCTCGCCTTAGGCCACCCCCTACCGGCACGCTCCCGACATGTCCCGCAGAGTGGGACGGAGGCACATTGATGAACCCCAACCGACGCCGTCTCTCTGCACCCGTGGCAACGCTGTGGAAGCACAGACCGCGACGGAACGCAGCTGCCATCACAGCACTGCGACCACAGGTTCTGCCACACATCGCAGCACGCTTCCTGGAGACCGAGCAAAGCACCCGCCACCGCGCGTGCTGTGGCACAGCTGAGCAGGCTGCGTCTCGCTTCATCCCACATGGACACCGGGCGGAGTATCGGTTGTCCGAGGGGCATCATCGGTAGGCTCCCAAGCAGCCGGGGCCACTGCAGCTATGTGTATAGCGACCTAGTCGGCTAACAGACATCAGAAATCAGACTTTTATGGACCATCACTCCCAACCCCCCCCCCACCCCAACACCCTTTCTACCCCCCCCCCCCCCCCGCGTGTCAGACTTCCCCCCCCCCGTGTCCCCCCCAATATCAGACTTGTCCCATTGTCACCACACCCTTGAGGTGTAGAAGTGGGTTGTGGTCTCGACCCTAGCGTCTGCAACCCAACCAGTGCTCGCAACCCCTTCAATGATGGTACGTGCCCCCCCCCCCACCCCACCCCACCCCACCCCACCCCATCTCTCTCACTCAAACCGATCGGGGGGCTCATATGTGACTGAAGACAAGTGGGAACAGAATCCTGATGTCTGGCCCAAGCAACCTCACCTGAGCTAATCGGGTCAGTTTTGCTGGTGGGGTGGGTGGGTGGGGGTTCATCGGGTTGAGCCGGAACTGTGGAGAGGGGGGGTAGTGGGTTTCGAGCACGGCACAGCACAGCACGGCACAGCACAGCACATCACAGCACATCACAGCATACCACAGCACAGCACAACATACAGCATAGCACAGCATATTACAGCACAACACAGCACAACACAGCCCCTACGGCCGCCCAAGAGAGCCTCCCTCCCTCCCTCCCTCCCTCCCTCCCCTCCCTCCCTCCCTCCCACCCTGTCATTTCCCTGCTTGTGTGGTTGAGGTTAGGGAGGGTATGCCTGTTTTTCTTTTTCAGGTTTGAACCATGACGATTGATCATATGCCGTTTCTTTATGGGTTGCCGGTGACAGCGTGTCACGGCACTGATCGAACGGTGGACCGTAGTTGCCCCCACATTTGCAAGTTTCTTTGTGCGTTTTCGAACCATGACGATTGATCATATGCCGTTTCTTTATGAGGTGCCACTGACAGCATGTAACGGCACTGATCAAATGGTGGACCGTAGTTGCCCCCACATTTGCAAGTTTCTTTGTCCATTTTCGAACCATGGTTAGGGAGGGTATGCCTGTTTTTCTTTTTCAGGTTTGAACGATGACGATTGATCACATGCCGTTTCTTTATGGGTTGCCGCTGACAGCGTGTCATGGTGGATGTGGTGGATCATGGTGGGGTCATCGTGGACCGTAGTTGCCCCCACATTTGCAAGTTGTCCGTTTTTCAAACGTGACAATTGATCATATGCCGTTTCTTTATGAGGTGCCACTGACAGCGTGTCACGGCACTGATCAAATGGTGGACCGTAGTTGCCCCCACATTTGCAAGTTTCTTTTTCCGTTTTGAACCATGACGATTGATCATATACCGTTTCTTTATGAGACCCCCCATATATATGACGGAACCCCATCCGTGAAATATTTGGGGGCTGTAGACCCCCCAGATATTTGACGGAACCCCATCTGTCAAATATTTTTGGGGTGTACAGCCCCCAAATATTTGACGGAACCCCATCCGTCAAATATTTTTGGGGCGTACACTCCCCAAATATTTGACGGAAACCCATCAGTCAAATATTTGGGGGCTGTACACCCCCCAAATATTTGACGGAACCCCTTCCGTGAAATTTTTGGGGGCTGTAGACCCCCCAAATATTTGACGGAACCCCATCCGTCAAATATTTTGGGGGTGTACAGCCCCCAAATATTTGACGGAACCACATCCGTCAAATATTTTGGGGGTCTACGGCCCCGAAATATTTCACGGATGTGGTTCTGTCAAATATTTTGGGGGTCTACAGCCCCCAAATATTTGACGGAACCCCGTCCGTCAAATATTTTTGGGGTGTACAGCCCCCAAATATTTGACGGAACCACGTCCGTGAAATATTTTTGGGGTGTACACCTCCCAAATATTTGACGGAACCCCTTCCGTGAAATATTTGGGGGCTGTAGACCTCCCAAATATTTGACGGAACCTCATCGCCAAATATTTTGGGTGTGTACAGCCCCCAAACATTTGACGGAACCCCATCCGTCAAATATTTTGGGGGTGTACAGCCCCCTAATATTTGACGGAACCCCATCCGTGAAATATTTTGGGGGTCTACACCCCCGAAATATTTCACGGATGTGGTTCCGTGAAATATTGGGGGGCTGTAGACCCCCCAAATATTTGACGGAACCCCTTCCGTGAAATATTTGGGGGCTGTAGACCCCCCAAATATTTGACGGAACCCCATCCGTGAAATATTTTGGGGGTCTACAGCCCCCAAATATTTCACGGAAGCCCATCCGTCAAATCTTTTGGGGGTGTACAGCCCCCAAATATTTGACGAAACCCCATCTGTGAAATATTTTGGGGGTCTACACCCCCAAAATATTTCACGGATGTGGTTCCGTGAAATATTTTGGGGGTGTACAGCCCCCAAATATTTGACGGAACCCCATCCGTCAAATATTTTGGGGGTGTACAGCCCCCAAATATTTGACGGAACCCCATCTGTTAAATATTTTGGGGGTCTACACCCCCAAAATATTTGACGGATGTGGTTCCTTGAAATATTTTGGGGGTGTACAGCCCCCAAATATTTGACGGAACCCCATCCGTCAAATATTTTGGGGCTGTAGACCCCCAAAATATCTTACGGAACCACATGCGTGAAGACTTTTGGGGGTGTAGACCCCCAAAATATTTCACGGATGGGGTTTCGTCAAATATTTTGGGGGTCTACAGCCCCCAAATATTTGACGGAACCCCATCCGTCAAATATTTTTGGGGTGTACACTCCCCAAAAATTTGACGGAACCCCATCCGTCAAATATTTTTGGGGTGTACACTCCCCAAATATTTGAAGGAACCCCATCCGTCAAATATTTGGGGGCTGTACACCCCCCAAATATTTGACGGAACCCCTTTAGTGAAATATTTGGGGGCTGTAGACCCCCCAAATATTTGACGGAACCCCATCCGTGAAATATTTTGGGGGTGTACAGCCCCCAAATAATTGACGGAACCCCATCCGTCAAATATTTTTGGGGTCTACAGCCCCCAAATATTTGACAGAACCCCATCCGTGAAATATTTTGGGGGTCCACACCCCAAAAATATTTCACGGATGTGGTTCCGTCAAATATTTTGGGGGTCTACAGCCTCCAAATATTTGACGGAACCCCATCCGTCAAATATTTCTGGGGTGTACAGCCCCCAAACATTTGACGGAACCACATCCGTCAAATATTTTGGGGGGTCTACACCCCCGAAATATTTCACGGATGGGGTTCCGTGAAATATTTTGGGGCTGTAGACCCCCCAATTATTTGAAGGAACCCCTTCCGTGAGATATTTTGAGGCTGTAGACCCCCCAAATATTTGACGCAACCCCATCCGTCAAATATTTTGGGGGTGTACAGCCCCCAAATATTTGACGGAACCCCATCCGTGAAATATTTTGAGGGTCTACACCCCCAAAATATTTCACGGATGTGGTTCCGTGAAATATTTTTGGGGTGTACAGCCCCCAAATATTTGACGGAACCCCATCCGTCAAATATTTTGGGGCTGTAGACCCCCAAAATATCTTACGGAACCCCATCCGTCAAATATTTTGTGGCTGTAGACCCCCAAAATATTTCACGGAACCCCATCCGTCAAACATTTGGGGGCTGTACACCCCCCAAATATTTCACGGAACCCTTTCCGTGAAATATTTGGGGGCTGTAGAACCCTCAAATATTTGACGGAACGCCATCCGTGAAATATTTTTGGGGGTGTATAGCCCCCAAATATTTGACGGAACCCCATCCGTCAAATATTTTGGGGGTGTACAGCCCCCAAATATTTGACGGAACCCCATCCGTGAAATATTTTGGGGTCTACACCCCCAAAATATTTCACGGATGTGGTTCCGTCAAATATTTTGGGGGTCTACAGCCCCCAAATATATTTGACGGAACCCCATCCGTCAAATATTTTTCGGGTGTACAGCCCCCAAATATTTGACGGAATCCCATCTGTCAAATATTTCGGGGGTCTACACCCCCGAAATATTTCACGGATGTGGTTCCGTGAAATGTTTGGTGGATGTAGACCCCCCAAATATTTGACGGAACCCCTTCCGTGAAATATTTAAGGGCTGTAGACCCCCCAAATATTTGACGGAACCCCATCCGTCAAATATTTTGGGGGTGTACAGCCCCCAAATATTTGACGGAACCCCATCCGTGAAATATTTTGCAGGTCTACACCCCCAAAATATTTCACGGATGTGGTTCCGTGAAAAATTTTAGGGGTGTACAGCCCCCAAAAATTTGACGGAACCCCATCCGTCAAATATCTTTGGGGTGTACAGCCCTCAAATATTTGACGGAACCCCATCCGTCAATTATTTGGGGGCTGTAGACCCCCCAAAATATTTGACGGAACCCCATCCGGGAAATATTTTGGGGCACTACACCCCCAAAGCATTTCACGGATGTGGTTCCGTGAAATATTTGGGGGCTGTAGACCCCCCAAATATTTGACGGGACCCCTTCTGTGAACTATTTGGGGGCTGTAGAGCCCTCAAATATTTGACGGAACCCCATCCGTCAAATATTTTGGGGGTCTACAGCCCCCAAATATTTGACGGAACCCCATCCGTCAAATATTTTGGGGGTGTACAGCCCCGAAATATTTGACGGAACCCTATCTGTGAAATATTTTGGGGGTCCACACCCCCAAAATATTTCACGGATGTGGGTCCGTGAAATATTTTGGGGGTCTACAGCCCCCAAGTATTTGACGGAACCCCATCCGTCAAATATTTTGGGGGCTGTACACCCCCCAAATATTTGACGGACCCCTTCCGTGAAATATTTGGGGGCTGTAGACTCCCGAAATATTTGACGGAACCCCATCTGTCAAATATTTTGGGGGTGTACAGCCCCCAAATATTTGACAGAACCCCATCCGTCAAATATTTTGGGTGTGTACAGCCCCCAAATATTTGACGGAACCCCATCTGTGAAATATTTGGGGGGTCTACACCCCCAAAATATTTCACGGATGGGGATCCGTCAAATATTGTGGGGGTCTACAGCCCCCAAATATTTGACGGAACCCCATCTGTCAAAAATTTTTGGGGTGTACAGCCCCCAAATATTTGACGGAACCCCATCGGTCAAATATTTTGGGGGTCTACACCCCCGAAATATTTCACGGATATGGTTCAGTGAAATATTTGGGGGCTGTAGACCCCCCAAATATTTGACGGAACCCCTTCCGTGAAATATTTGGGGGCTGTAGACCCCCCAAATATTTGACGGAACCCCATCCGTCAAATATTTTTTGGGGTGTACACTCCCCAAATATTTGACGGAAGCCCATCCGTCAAATATTTTGGTGGTCTACACCCCCAAAATATTTCACGGATGTGGCTCCGTGAAATATTTGGGGGCTGTAGACCCCACAAATATTTCACGGATCGGGTTCCGTCAAATATTTTGGGGGTCTACAGCCCCCAAATATTTGACGGAACCCCATCTGTCAAATATTTTGGGGCTGTACAGCCCCCAAATATTTGACGGAACCCCATCCGTGAAATATTTTGGGGGTGTAGACCCCCCAAATATTTGACGGAACCCCATCCGTCAAATATTTTGGGGGTCTACACCCCCAAAATATTTCACGGATGTGGTTTCGTGAAATATTTGGGGGCTGTAGGCCCCCGAAATATTTGACGGAACCCAATCCGTGAAATATTTTTGGGGTCTACAGCCCCCAAATATTTGACGGAACCCCATCTGTCAAATATTTTGGGGGTGTACAGCCCCCAAATATTTGACGGAACCCCATCCGTGAAATATTTTGGTGATCTACACCCCCAAAATATTTCACGGATGTGGTTCCGTGAAATATTTTGGGGGTGTATAGCCCCCAAATGTTTGACGGAACCCCATCCGTCAAATATTTTTTGGGGTGTACAGCCTGCAAATATTTGACGGAACCCCATGCTTGAAATATTTTGGGGGTGTAGACCCCCCAAATATTTGACGGAACCCCATCCGTCAAATATTTGGGGGCTGTACACCCCCAACATATTTCACGGAACCACATCCGTGAAATATTTTGGGGGTGTACAGCCCTCAAATATTTGACGGAACCCCATCCGTCAAATATTTTGGGGGTCTACAGCCCCCAAATATTTGACGGAACCCCATCCGTCAAATATTTTGGGGGTGTAGACCCCCCAAATATTTGACGGAACCCCATCTGTCAAATATTTTAGGGGTGTACAGCCCCCAAAATATTTGACGGAACCCCATCCGGGGCCTATGGGGACCTTTGGGGGCCTATGGGGGCCTATGGGGACCTATGGGGGCCTATGGGGGGCTATGGGGACCTATAGGGGCCTATGGGGACCTATAGGGGCCTATGGGGGTCTATGGGGACCTATGGTGGCCTATGGGGGTCTATGGGGACCTATGGGGGCCTATTGGCACCTTTGGGGACCTTTGGGGACCTATGGGGGCCAATGGGGGCCTATGGGGGCCTATGGGGGCCTATGGGGACCTATAGGGGCTTTTGAGGACCTTTGGGGGCCTATGGGGACCTTTGGGGGCCTATGGGGGCCTATGGGGGCCTATGGGGCTCTATGGGGGCCTATGGGGACCTTTGGGGGCCTATGGGGGCCTATGGGGGCACGTGGGGGCCTATGGGGACCTATGGGGGCCTATGGGGACCTATGGGGGCCTATGGGGGCCTATGGGGGTCTATGGGGACCTATGGGGGCCTATGGGGGCCTATGGCGGCCTACGGTGGCCTATGGGGGCCAAGGGGGCCTTTGGGGGCCTATGGGGGCCTACGGGGATCTATAGGGGCCTATGGGGGCCTATGGGGGACTACGGGGCTCTATGGGGACCTATGGGTGCCTATGGGGGCCTATGGGGACCTATAGGGGCCTATGGGGACTTTTGGGGGCCTATGGGGACCTTTGGGGGCCTATGGGGGCACGTGGGGACCAATGGGGACCTATGGGGACCTATGGGAGCCTATGGGGACCAATGGGGGCCTATAGGGACCTTTGGGGGTCTATGGGGACCTATGGGGACCTATGGGGGCCTATGGCGGCCTATGGGGACCTAGAGGGGCCTATGGGGACCTTTGGGGGCCTATGGGCACCTTTGCGGGCCTATGGGGGCACGTGGGGACCTATGGGGACCTATGGGGACCTATGGGGGCCTATGGGGACCAATGGGGGCTTATGGGGGCCTATGGGGGTCTATGGGGACCTATGGGGGCCTATGGGGGCCTATGGCGGCCTATGGTGGCCTATGGGGGTGTATGGGGAACTATGGGGGCCTATTGGCACCTTTCGGGACCTATGGGGGCCAAGGGGCGCCTATGGGGGCCTATGGGGGCCTATGGTGATCTATAGGGGCCTATAGGGACCTTTGGGGGCCTATGGGGACCTTTGGCGGCCTATGGGGGCCTATGGGGGCCTATGGGGGCCTATGGGGGCACGTGGGGACCTATGGGGACCTATGGGGACCTATGGGGGCCTATGGGGACCAGTGGGGGCTTATGGGGGCCTATGGGGGTCTATGGGGACCTATGGGGGCCTATGGGGGCCTATGGCGGCCTATGGTGGCCTATGGGGGTGTATGGGGAACTATGGGGGCCTATTGGCACCTTTGGGGACCTATGGGGGCCAAGGGGCGCCTATGGGGGCCTATGGGGGCCTATGGTGATCTATAGGGGCCTATAGGGACCTTTGGGGGCCTATGGGGACCTTTGGCGGCCTATGGGGGCCTATGGGGGCCTATGGGGGCCTATGGGGGCCTATGGGGACCTATCGGGGCCTATGGCGGCCTATGGGGACCTATGAGGGCCTATGGGGACCTTTGGGGGCCTATGGGGACCTTTTGGGGCCTATGGGGACCTTTGGGGGCCTTTGGGGGCCTGTGGGGACCTGTCGGGGCCTACGGGGACCTATGGGGACCTATGGGGGCCTATGGCGGCCTATGGGGAACTATAGGGGCCTATGGGGACCTTTGGGGGCCTATGGGGACCTTTGGGGGCCTATGGGGGCCGATGGGGGCCTATGGGGGCCTATGGGGACTTTTTGGGACCTATGGGGGCCTATGGGGACCTATGGGGGCCTATGGGGACCCTTGGGGGCCTATGGGGACCTTTGGGGGCCTATGGGGGCCTATGGGGACCTTTGGGGGCCTATGGGGGCCTATGGGGGCCTATGGGGACCTATGGGGGCATATGGCGACCTATGGGGACATGTGGGGGCTTGTGGGGACCTATGCGGGCCTATGGCGGGCTATGGGGGTTTTTGCGGACCAATGGGGACCCATGGGGACCTATGGGGACCTATGGGGGCTTATGGGGACCTTTGGGGGCCTATGGGGGCCATTGGGACCTATGGGGACCTATGGGTACCTATGGGGACCTTTGGGGGCCTATGGGGGCCTATGGGGGCCTATGGGGCTCTATGGGGACCTATGGGGGCCTTTGGGGACCTATGGGGGCCTATGGGGACCTTTGGGGACCCTTGGGGACCTTTGGGGACCTATGGGGGTCTATGGGGACCTATGGGGTTCTTTGGGGGCCTATGGGGACCTATGGGGGCCTTTGGGGGCCCATCGGGTTCTACGGGGACCTTTGGGGACCTATGGGGACCTTTGGGCATCTTTGGGGACCTATGGGCACCTATGGGGATGGGGGCCGATGGGGACTCATCGGCATCTAGGGGGACCTATCGGGGCCTATGGGGGCCTATGGGGGCCTATGGGGGCCTATGGGGACCTTTGGGGGTCTATGGGGACCTATTGGGGCCTATGGGGGCCTATGGGCACCTTTTGGGGGCCTATGGGGGCCTATTGGGGCCTATGGGGGCCTATGGGGGTCTATGGGGACCGATGGGGGCCTATTGGCACCATTGGGGACCTATGGGGGCCTATGGGGACCTTTGGGGGCCTGTGGGCGCCTATGGGGGCCTATGACGGCCTATGGGGGCCTATTGGCATCTTTGGGGACCTATGGGCATCTTTGGGCACCTTTGAGGGTCTATGGGGACCTTTGGGGACCTATGGGGACCTTTGGGCACCTTTGGGGACCTATGGGGGTCTATGGGGACCTATCGGGACCTATGGGGGTCTATGGGGACCTTTGGGGGCCTATGGGGGTCTACGGGGACCTTTGGGGACCTATGGGGACCTTTGGGCACCTTTGGGGACCTATGGGCACCTATGGGGATGGGGGCCGATGGGGACTCATCGGCATCTAGTGCGGCCTATTGGGGCCTATGGGGGCCTATGGGGGCCTATGGGGACCTTTTGGGGTCTATGGGGACCTATTGGGACCTATGGGGGCCTATGGGCACCTTTGGGGGTCTATTGGGGCCTATGGGGGCCTATGGGGACCTATGGGGGCTTGTGGAGGCCTATGGGGGCGTGTGGGGACCTTTTGGGGACCTATGGGCACCTTTGGGGACTTATGGGGACCTATGGGGGCCGATGGGGACTCATTAGCATCTAGGGGGACCTTTGGGGACCTATGGGCACCTCTAGGGACCCATGGGCACCGTTGGGGGCCTATGGGGGCCTCTGGGGCCCTATGGGGACCTATTGGCACCTTTGGGACCTATGGGCACCTTTGGGGGCCCATGGGGGCCTATTGGGGCCTATGGGCACCTTTTCGTTTGCCACTTTCCTTGCTCACACATTTTCCCCATTTTCCCATTTTGGTGTTCAAAGTCTTTTTTACTTTTGTATTTCCATGTTTGTGATTGTCCAAGGTGGTTCCCCAATGATTTTTCAATTGTGTCCTCCCTTTTTGGTTTTTTCATTTGTGGGGGGGGGTTGATTTAGATTTAGGCATAGTTTCTCCCAATTTCCTCTGGGCATTAGACCCCTAGACCCATCTCCAGTAGATAAGAATATCAGACATCTTCTTGGACAGACCGCACACACAACATCCCTTATCAGACATAAGACATCAGACTTTATACATATAGCTGGGCCACCGCGCAACTTTGGGGCTGCGTGTGCCATGCGTCAGGAGTTCCCAACCATAGTCCCGCATGATCCCCCCCATGACATCAACCCTGTCCAGCCCCGGGCCCCTGGCGGACGCGAGAACCAAGCGTTGTCCTCCCGCCCGAGCCTCAACGACCACCGCGAGGCCTAGGGTGTCAAGGGTGTGACGGGCATCGGCAGCCACGTGGTCGTCACCCTCTGGCAGAGAGAACATGGCTTCCGTGACGTGGCCCTGCGAGTCGTCGCCCTGTATCCGTGCCAGCTGCTTGGAGCCCACCAACACGGCCATGCACCGCCGCTCCGTGACCGCTTGAATGGCTCGACGCAGCTGCCGGTCATACAGCCACCACGTACCCACTTCGAGCACGACAGCCACCGCCAGGACTGGGAGACTGCACAGAGGCTGCCGAAAGACCGGCAGCACCTCGCGAGGCCAGCCCATGACGTTCCCCACAGCCGGATGGTCTGCGTACACCTGGAGCCAGGGATCGCTCTGGCCGTCAAGGCCCCTCACCATGGTACCACGCCGCATGGCCCACGACTGCGCCGATACCACGCTGGACCACTCCCTGATTGCCGGGAAGTCCCGAGCCATCCAGGAACCGGTCCACTGGCTGAAGGCCTGCGCCACCGCCGCCATCCAGTGAGGGAACAAGGACATGGCCTCCTCGTGCGCGATGTACGACCTGGGCACCAACAGCGCGTGCAGCGGTGCCCTCTGAAAGGTCGTCTGCAGGTCGCTGGGGAGGCCGTCGAACGGGTTCCACGGCGGACGCCGTTGGATCCTCCTTGCCGGCGGGCAGAAGGGCGTATCACCTCGCAGGAACGCGTACACCGCCCTCCTTCGATCTTGCATCGGCAGCTGCCTGATCTGGGTGAGCCGATGGTTCCTGCGGGCATACACATCGTCCCCAACCTGGACCATGTCCTCCACAAAGAGCTTGGCCTTGGCAGGGCCCCGGGGACGACGCCGCCCGCACCGCGGCGAACTGCCGCTTCAGGTCCCCGGGGACAACACCCGCCATCAGGGATTCCGCCCATCTGCAGCCGTGCTCCCTCTTCGCCAAGAACTCCACCGCCCTGTCCGTCAGGGGTAGCTCCGCCGTGAACTCCACCACACGCCTGCGCAGGAGCCTTGCCACCTCCTCGTCCCGCGCACACAGCAAAAGCATGTGGCGAAATGCCCTCCTCCGGCCCCCCACAGAAGATACAGGGGTGGGCCGGTATTGCCATACGCGTGAGCTTTTGTCTCCACTGTCGCATGACCTGCATGGTTGACAAGCGACCGTCACGTGCCCGCAGCATATTTCTGTGCGTTGGGCCGTGGTGCACAGCTCCCAGGGGCACCGCCTCACAGGCGTTGGCCAGTGGCGTGTGGGCCCTGGTGCGCGCCGCCAGCGAGCGCCACTCCATCTCCCTGACGTGCTGAAGGGCTTGCTTGGAGGGCACACGCGGCTCAAGCTCTCCATCATCTCCTGGCACCAAGAGGATGGCGTGCTCCTTGGGCAGGACGAGATGAACAGGCGGGGCCATCGCACGGGCCGCGGCAGAGTCCGGCGCCTCATGCGGGACCGCCGCCAAGTGCGAGCTCTGCCTCATCACCCAATGGTGTGGCCCGCCTACTCGGCGTGGCAGCCGCCGCAGCCCCTCCACCATCCAGCTCAGTGCGTGCTGGTTGACCAGATGCGAGGTCGGCCCCTTGATGCCACGGTACAGGGTCTCCTACGCCCAGCGCAGGTGCGCTCCAATGATGGAGGCATCCACCACGTGCACCGTGCACGCCGACGGGGGCGTGTGCAACAGGTACGCCGCCGCGCAGATGATCTCTGCCTCCGGGACCTTGCCGTAGATGGCACCCGTCCACGTGGGGCTCCCGTGGCTGGGGACGGCCACATTGGTGGCTTCGTCCCCCGGGGGCGACGTGTCAGACAATGTGACTTTAGTCGCCACCGGCACCCAGCAGTACCGGTGGGGTTCCAACCATGCCACGTCATAGTGGGGGCTCTGCGTGACTTTTCCAAGGGACGCCGCGCTGGAGGCCGTGAGCTCCGGGGACAGGACCACCTTCGGCTGATACACCGCATGTGGTCTCTAGGCCAGGTGGCATCCACAGACCGACAGGATGGCGTTAAGGGCCGTGGTATACTCTGCCCCCCAAACCGTCGAGGAGCAGGAGGGCTGGTACACCACCACAGAGCCCTGTTCCACCGCCCCGCCATCACGCAACGACGTCACGGCGACATGCGGATCGTGTGGCACGTTGGACATCCGAACCACCTCCTGAACCGAGCACTCATCTGCGTCCGGGACAGGGCCTGCTGGCAGCAGAAGGACGATTGCCCACTCGCTGCACCAGTGTACTGCCGCGCATGCCCTGGAAAACGCGGGTCGCCCGTGCACAACCCACAGGGGTGCCGGGTTTATGCCGCCCCCGGCGTGTGGAGTGAGCAGGGGGATAGACGCCGGGTCGTCTTGCTGTCGGTATCCTTCAAAGACATCCCCCAGCAGGAACAGGAAGGCCGCTAGCGGGAGGAACGGCATGGACGGCCCCGGGTTCGCCGGGTCGCATCCTTCCTCCCTGTACCCTCCCACCACATACACGTCCCCCGTAGTGGACTGCCTATTGCGTTTGCTGGCTTTTTTGCGGCGCATCGGGTGAATTAGACTGTGAGTCAATGAACCGGGCAGCTGCAGCTCGAAGACGTCGCAGATCCCCGTGAACCACACGTGGTCCAGCTGATCGGGCCCCACTCCCGCGTGTGGAAGGTGCAGGTGGTCCTCATGACACTCTTGGAGCTGGACAGCCCACTGCCCAGGTGCAGGACAGGGGAGTCGCGCATGCACGAGGTCATTTGCGGGATCAATCAGGGACTGTACCGCCGCATCCGTGCGGGGCCCCGAGAGAACGCAGATGTCCCTACCCTTGAAGGTGTAGGGTGGGGATGCCCACTTCCGTCCCGCCCACCGCACCTGCGGCAGATGGGTGTGTGCGCACGAGTACGCTGACGACGGCATGAGGAGTCCTATGCGCAACGTCCCCTCCATCCGGAGTACCCTGTCCACCCACGTATTGCCAGCGTGCGCGGCGAATGACGCAGAGGGCACCATGAACTGTCCGCACACTCCGTACTGCTTGTGCATGTCTCGAAGCATGGCTCGCAGCTCATCGCGGACCGTCGTCGACCGGTGGTGCGTGAGTTGACCCAGGGTTGCTACGACGGAGTCGCGGCAGATAACCTGGACATCCGCCAGCCGCAGTTCATGACCAGACCGCACCGCCACGTTGGACAGGGCCTTTGAGCAGCTTCTTGATTTGCAGGGCCGCAGCCTTGATGGCAGCATGCAGCTTGACCACTGCCTCCGCCGTGTCGGACAGGTACGGCGCCGCGTACCGCACGATGCCTCCAACCACAGCCGCCATCACCTCATGGGGCACTGATGCTGGCCCCAACGTGTTCTTGCACCAGCCCAGCAGAGCTTCACACCGGAGTACAGGTTTGTCCTTAATGGTTGCTATCCCCCTTGGATCGAGGCGCAGGCCCAAGTAGGGCACCATGCCCTTGGCGCGTAAGCACACCCATGGGGCTCCCGTGTTCCCCGGGTTCAGGCACACCATGATCGAATGGATGCGAGCAGTATTGGCATAAACGCATTTGCCGACGTTGAGGGACATGCCCATGTCCGTGAGGTACTGTGCAATCGCTGCCGCGTACTCCAGGAATTGCGGCAGGGAGTGCGCCATCAACAGGAGGTCATCACAGTACGCTTGCACCAGGGGCGGCACCGCATGGCGAGTATCCCCCAGCGCCTTGCAGGCGAGGCTCCTCAGGAGAGGTTCCAAGAGGAGGAGGTAGAGCACAGCGCTCTCTGCACTGCCCTGCAGCAGGCCCCTTTGGAGCCAAATACTCGGCGTTGGGCCGTGCGCAGTGACTCCCATGTGGCGCAAAAGGAGTGCCAGCGCCCCATGCGGCGCCGTGTCAAACGCCTTGGACACATCGAAGGCCAGGACGAGGTTCTCCTCCTGCCCGCGCTGCAGCCTGCGCTGGGCCAGGAACACCGGGGCAGCCGCCGTGGAGCTCGGCATGGCAATATATACATACATATATATATATATATATATATATATGTATATATATAGTCATAGTCATAGTCATAACCACTTATCATGCCGTCTACTGGAGTTACCGGGCATCTCGCGCCCACAGGTGGTTCCTGCCTCGCTCGATCCCGTGGGTCCCAGGGCTGCCTGAGGTGGCCCACAGCATGACGGAGGACACAGAGGACCGGGGATACCGGTCAACCAGGGTTTGGGGGCAGTGGCAACTGCAAAGCTTTAGCATTACCAACAGCGACGGACGCTGGCCCGTTTGTTCGCCGGGGGTAAAGGGGCAAGGCACAGCAACGCAGTAGCACTGCAACAAGCAGAAAGCAAGGGCGTCTCCCACGGGCGCAAAGCAGCAACCAAGGTACAAAGCAGCACGCATGCGGCGAAGCAAGAGCGGACCCCTCGTTGTTCGCGTACCCCCGCCACCGTGGAGACGACCACCACCCGTGACCCCACGTAATCCATTGCCAGCTGTGTATTCGTAAATGCCCACCACCTCTTACTCCACGTAACTCACTGCCAGCATGCAATAACCCGTAGATGCATAGCCAGGATTTCTGGGAGGCTCCAGCCTAGCCTGGCCCTCAGCCTTCATCGCCTCCATGTCCCCATAATGTCCGCCACCGACCCACCGCACCAGTCCCTTAGTATAGTACAGAAACATGGTAGCAACTCTACCATATATATATATATATATATATATGTATATATATATATATATTGTTGTTGTTGTTGTTGGGGGCACCCAGCACGTGCCGGCGGGAGAAATTGCCAGACACGCTCTCCCTGGGCAGGGCGCAAGGGAGCAGTCGGCCGGCGTCACGCTGGCCGGGCGTGTGCCGACGACGACCGAGGGGGGGGGGGGGGGGGGGGGCGCCATGTCGGGGGGGGGGGTGCGCGCGCGAGGAGGAGGGAGGAGCCACCTGTGTGTGTTACCCCGGAGCCCTCCCCCACTGCGGGGGGGAGGGTGACCCGACCTGTGAGCGATCGAGGCGGGATGGGGGGCAGGCTGGAGGGACCACCTGTTCGGGCATCTGCGGGGCCCCGCTTCCCCTTGCTCCCGGCCGCCGCTCCCCCGCGTCAGGGGAGGGGGCGTTCTGCCTGCGCGCCCCTGTACCGCTCGTGCGCGGGCGCGGTGGGGCGCTGCCTGTGTCCTGTGGGGCCCGCACAGCACTGCTGGTGCGGCCCTGGTGTGCGGGGGTTCCTGTGGGGCCTGCACAGCACTGCTGGTGCGGCCCTGGTGTGCGGGGGTTCCTGTGGGGCCTGCACAGCACTGCTGGTGCGGCCCTGGTGTGTGGGGGTTCCTGTGGGGCCTGCACAGCACTGCTTGTGCGGCCCTGGCGTGTGGGGGTTCTTGTGGGGCCCGCCCAGCACTGCTGGTGCGGCCCTGGCGTGTGGGGGTCCCTGTGGGGCCCGCACAGCACTGCTGGTGCGGCCCTGGTGTGCGGGGGTTCCTGTGGGGCCTGCACAGCACTTCTGGTGCGGCCCTGGCGTGTGGGGGTTCCTGTGGGGCCCGCACCGCTCCGCTGGTGCGGCCCTGGCGTGTGGGGGTTCCTGCGGGGCCCGCTCAGCACTGCTGGTGCGGCCCTGGCGTGCGGGGGTTCCCGTGGGGCCCGCTCAGCACTGCTGGTGCGGCCCTGGCGTGTGGGGGTTCCTGTGGGGCCCGCACAGCACTGCTGGTGCGGCCCTGGCGTGTGGGGGTTCCTGTGGGGCCTGCTCAGCACTGCTGGTGCGGCCCTGGCGTGTGGGGGTTCCTGTGGGGGCCTGCACAGCACTGCTGGTGCGGCCCTGGCGTGCGGGGGGGGGTTGCAGGAGAGAGGGAGTATGCCTGGGACCCCCGCCGGCGGTGGGGGGCCCGTAGTTGTCTTGACGTCACGACGCGAGGTTGGTTCTCTCGCTGCACCTGTGATGCGAAAAGGCAGGGAGGGGACAGGGAGGGAGGGGCGGCGTGTGCGGAGAGGGGGGGGGGGGGCGCGGGAGGGGCGTGTGCGCGCGTGAGGGGGAGGGGGTGAGGTGAGCTCAGCCGCAGAGCGTCACCGGGCGGCTGACCGGGGTAGAGGAGCGGTCGGGGCTGGCCAAAGTCGGCCGGGGAGCCCAGGGCGCTCGCGGTGTCGGGGGGCCGCGGTCAGCGGTGGGGCCCGCACCCCGCTCGGCGGGGACGAATCCCGCCGAGCATCATCCACGGGGGCGAATCCTGGCGGAGGCGGGGGGAGCGCCACGCCGTCCCCTCGCGGCCGAACCGGACCGGGACGGGCCCCGCCGGATGGATACCGGGGGGGCGGGCGGGGCTGGGCACCGGGGCTCCGGGGCCCGGGTCCCTGGTGGTTGTGGACCGGCGCGGGGGAGACCGGGCGGGCCCATGGGCTGCGGCTGGTGAGGGGGGGGCGTGGAAGGGCTGGGCGGGCTCGAGGGCGAACCCCGAGGGGCCCTCGGGGGCTGGGCAAGGGCTCCTGAGGGCGGCCGTTCCTTGAAGGGGGGGGGGGGGGGTTGCTCCCTGCCCGGGGGACGACGGGGGCCCCTCTTGAGCGAGGGGGGGGGAGGGTGTGTATCGCCCGGTGTAGGGCCATGTCGATTCATGGCCGCGCGGCATGGGACTATATCCCCAACCCTCTGCGCCGGAGTCCCTTTTTTCGGGGGGGCTGAGGGGGGGCGGGGGGGGCTGGCGGTTGTGGAGTGCACCCTCCCATGCGGGGGGGGGGGGTTGCCGGTGGGAGCTCCGTCCGGCTTGGCCGTGTATACCCGGTGGCGTCCCCTGGGCTTGTGGGCCCCTTCGAGGAAGAACCTCGGATTCGCCGGGGGGGACTCCGCTATATATATATATATATATATATATATATATATATATATATATATGTTTTCACGGTAGCAACTCTACCATATATATATATATATATATATATATATATATATATATATATATATATATGGCACAACGTGCAACGCCCCCCCCCCCCCCCACCGGCCGGGGGTTGGTTGGGGTTTTTTGGGTCGAGGAATTCAAAAAAAGAAGAATTAGAGCCGTTTGGGACAGTGGTGGGATGCTATGACCCTTCAAAGTTGCTAAAAATAGGTATTTCTTACCGAGTGACATCATCCCCAAAAATAGCCTCAAAATCCTAAAAATTGCCCTATTCACCTCACAAAACCCACAAAACCCCCAGCTCAATGCCGTCAATGCCTTCATTTGGATCCATTCATCACCCCTTTGCCCGACTAGGTGCAGGGGAAGGGGCACCTACACCCCAGCGTACCAATTTGTGAGCCTACCTTGCATATTTTGGTATTTTTAGTTCACTGGTTAGGACCCTATTTTTGGTGATGTCATACCCTATTTTTAGCCCTACCCACACCTTTGTGCGACCAAATTCTGCACCCCAACTATCCAAAAACCTTCTCAAAGGTGTTTATTTGTGTTCCCCACCCTTAAAATAGGGGGTGTGGTCCTTACTTGCCCTCCGGTCCTCCCCAAGTCACGGAGGTGGGGGGGGGGGGCGTTGCACGTTATGCCATATATATATATATATATATATATATATACATATATATATATACATATATATATATATATATATACATATATATATATATATATATATATATATATATATGTGTATATATATATATAGATATGTATGTATATATATATATATATATATATATATATATGTATACATATATGTATATGTATATGTATATATATATATATATATATATATGTATATATATATATATATATATATATATGTATACATATGTATATATATATATATATATGTATATATATGTATATATATATATATATATATATATATATATATATATATACATATATATCACTACACCCGTCTCCCCTTAAATCTAGCTAACAAGCAAGCAACCAACAAGCAACAAGCAACAAGCACTTCTCCTTTCTGTTTTGGCCATTGCCCGGCCTCATCGCTCCGGGCTCTACTCTACTCTCGCCATCCTGGAGCCCAGGTGGTGACCTCGTCAAATCCAAGTTCTGAGCCAAAAACTCACCGGTGGCGCCCGGGGGCGGGGGCGCCAAGTCGGGAGGTGCCCTCCCAAATCTGCGCAATTTTGGGCCAAAAACAGCCCTTTTTCGCCCAAAATAGCCCGAAAACCCGGGCAAAGCGCCCAAATGAAGGGAAACGGTGTGTACACTCCGCGTGCGGCTTGACTTCATCGTGTCAAAGAGCCTTCTAGCGCCCTTCAACTCCACAATATGTCCGAGAAACGGCCCAAAAGGGCGCCCCAAAGCCCCAAAATCTGTGCAATGTGCACCAACCCCCCGAAACCAAGCACGGGCCGTATCTCGTGCTACGTGGCTCAAAATCCGATTCGGAGGGCACGTAGTCCACCCGCAACCCCCCACTTTTTGTGGTTTCCAAGCCGCAGAATCGCCCAACGAGACGCCTAGACCCCCGTACCAGTGGTCACTTGGTGGAGCCGGAGGGCAGCCGGGCCCACACCCGGTGGGGGCCAACGGTGGGTCCACCAAGGTCCCCCGCGCGGAAAAAAATCATTTTTTCAAAAGTTGTTCGTAGACCACTTGGGATGCTCAAACAAGTGTTTTTAGCCCGTTTTGAGCCCGTCGTGACGTGTTTTGGGCCATGGAAAATCCCAAAATGCTTTGAAAATGGGCCATTTCAAGGCCAAAAATGGGTCAAAAATGGGTCAAAAATGTGTTTTTCCAAAAGTGATCCTAGACCACTAGGGATGCTCAAGCAAGTGTTTTTAGCCCATTCTGAGCCCGTGGTGACGTGTTTTGGACCATGGAGAATCCAAAAAAGCCTTGAAAATCAGTCGTTTTGGGAGCAAAAGTGGGTCAAAAATGGATCAAAAACGCATTTTTCCAAAACAGGTCCTGGACCATTTGGGATGCTCGGACAAGTGTTTTGAGCCCATTTTGAGCCCGTTTTGATCGAGTCTAGTCCCTTCCGCTACGTGTATGCACCAAGTTGTGCCCTGGGCAGATACCTTAAAGTGGAGCCACGTAGAGTATGGGACAGGGGTGTAGATTAGAGGATATATATATATATATATATATATGTATATATATATATATATATGTATATATATATATATATATGTTATATATATATATATATATTATATATATATATATATATATATATATATATATATATATATATAGTCATAGTCATAGTCATAACCACTTATCATGCCGTCTACTGGAGTTACCGGGCATCTTGCGCCGACAGGTGGTTCCTGCCTCGCTCGATCCCGTGGGTCCCAGGGCTGCCTGAGGTGGCTCACAGCATGACAGAGGACCCAGAGGACCGGGGATACCGGTCAACCAGGCTTTGGGGGCAGTGGCAACTGCAAAGCGTTAGCATTAGCAACGGCGACGGGCGCTGGCCGGTTTGTTCGCCGGGGGTAAGGGGGCAAGGCAAAGCAACGCAGCAGCATCGCAACAAGTTGAAAGCAAGGGCTTCTCTGTCCGTCGCAAAGCGTCAACCAAGGAACAAAGCAGCACGCATGCGGCGAAGCTAGAGCTGACCCTCCGTCGTTCGCGTAACCCTGCCACCGTGGAGACATCCATCACCCATGACCTCATGGAATTCATTGCCGTCTGCGTTCTCGAAATTGCCCACCACCCCAGACTCCTGGTATCCCTCTGCCAGCACGCAATAGCCCGTATGTGCATAGCCAGGATTTCTGGGAGGCTCCAGCCTAGCCTGGCCCTCAGCTTTCATCGCCCCCATGTCTCCACAATGTACGCCGCCGACCCACCGCACCATCCCCCTAGTATAGTACAGAAACACGGTACCAATTCCACGTCCCCGTGGCCTCGAGCTGCTCCCACACCCCAGATATATACCATGCCGGCACTCCATGTCAGGGGCCAGCACCCAATCAGCTACGAGGCATCCACTTGCCCACGTATTATATATCTTGAGGGTCTACTGGGGGGGACGCCGGCCGCTACGCGACGGGAGTGGCGCAACCCGTGAATATCGCTGGCTGGGATTCAGGCTGGTGGGTGCCGTAGCTTGGTTATCGACCCCCTGTAGGGGTACCCACCAGAGGCTCGCTCCGGGCTGTGGTAATCAGGTGCACCTCATCTGGCCCACATACTTTGCCCTGGCGCCTACCCTTGACCCTTACCTGCACTGATTGGCCAGCTCCCAAGGTTGCGCCTCTTCCGCCACAGCAGCGGCCAGGCCGCAGGTTCGGCCCCCACCGACGACTTGGCGAGCCTACTTATAGCATTGGCCCGCGCGTCACCCCCCGGACCACTCAGCATGCCGCTCCTCTGCCCTCCTCGCCTCTAGCCGACCGGACTGGCGCCCCCCAGGGGTAAGCCGTTACAGTGGTGAGGCAACCGCATACTCTTCGCTACGACGCCACGCAGTACCGCTGTCGCCACGCCGACGCTACCTGCGAGCCGCCACGACACGCACCACCGCAACCACAAGGCCATGGTCAGAGGTTAGACTATGTACACGCCCGCAGGCACGGTCCCTCTAGTTTGTTAACGGGGCCAGGGGATGCCCCCGCGCTCCCCCTGAGTTGTTAGAGGGGTCAGGCAGACACCCCAGTACCGCCATGCAACCCCGTAGCGCCCCCACTGTACGGCCCTCCAGTACCGCCGCGTACCCTCACCATACGGTCCCCAGTACCGCCGCGCATATCCCCACGACGCCAGTACACCGTCATCTGGAACTTCCCCGCTGCACCCCCACTGTATGGTTCCCCAGTACCGCCGCGTACCCCCACCGTACGGATCCCAGTACCGCCGCGTTTATCCCCAAGACTCCAGTACGCCGTCTCCTGGAACTCCACGTGCCCCCCGTGAGTGCTCCTCCCAGGCTGCCACGCCGTCTCCACAACGCCCGCCATACTGTCCCCCTGACGACCCGACTGTCATATCCTCCTACGCACCCATCTTCGCCTCGTCGCCGCTCCCGGGCCTGCAGGCTGTCCCTGCAACCCCGTGTAACACTCCCAGGGGGCGCCGCAACGTCGTAACCCCCAGACAACTCCGTGCACCCCCGGTGTATCCCGAGCAACCACTCCCAATACTGCCGTAGCCGGGCCGCCAGTAGAGACCCCGGTGCCATGGGAATACCCTACATGGGTTTGGGCCTTATTACCCTGGTCGGGACGACCCATGACACCTCACTGTTGTATGCGGCGACCCGGGGCAGGCGGGTGAAGCATCCTTGTCCGACCCTCATGCACGGGGGCAGTACGGCTCACCATCAGGCCGGCACGACGTGTCACATCGCGTTGGCCGTCATACGGCGCCTGCCAGTTCCGCACAATCAGGCCGTGAAGGAACTGCTTCTCTGGCGCTACCCCCTCCGCTGCGTCCAGCGTAGGGACGGTAGCTGGTGCACCCACAATTCCCAACCCCATCAATCTGCACCCCCGGCCCCAACCACGCCATCACCATTTCCTCCGCGATGCCACAACCAGAGTATCCGTGAGTCGCCCTCCAGAGCCGCCCACCACAGCATCAGGGGCAGGGCTGCAGACGGCGCTCCAGGGCACCGTACCCCTTCCACTCGGACGCTCTTCAGGCCAGCCTGGATAGTGTTACATATATTTTATATGTTATATATATATATTTTTTGGGCCACGGAATATCGCAAAAAGCCTTGAAAATGGGCTGTTTCGGGACCTAAAATTGGTGACAAAAGGGTCAAAAGCGCACTTTTCCAAAAGTGATCCTAGACCACTCGGGATGCTCAAACAAGTGTTTTTGACCCTTTTTGAGTCCGTGGTGACACATTTTCGCCCATGGAAAATCCCAAAATGGTTCAAGACCAAAAATGGGTCAAAACTGGGTGAAAAATGCATTTTTCTGAAAGTGGTGCTGGGCCATTTGGGACGCTCACACAAGGGTATTTAGCCTGTTTTGAGCCCGGGATCGCGCGTTTTGGCCCATGAAGAATCCCAAAATGCCTTGAAAAGGGGCCGCTGTGGGACAAGGACAGGTATTTTGAGTCTCTTTTGGTACAAGAGGGACGAGTAATCCTTGTTGTGTTTTGCCGTTTGTGTGCTTTGTTCTTCTGTGCCCTTTGCTCTTACTGATTGGACTTGGAGTACAACTGTACTCTTAACGGAGTTACCTTCACATTCACGCCATGTCTAATCATGGGAGCAAGACTTGCAACAATAGTGTGGAGTGTTTGGTACAACAGGGACGATTAGTTCCTTGTTTCCTTTTGCCGTTTGTGTGCGTTGTTCTTCTCTGCATGTTGCTCTTAGTGATTGGACTTGGAGTACAGGTGTAGTCTTAACGGAGTTACCTTCACATTCACGCCATGTCTAATCATGGGAGCAAGAGTTGGCAAAGAGGGACGAGTAGTTCCTTGCCGTGTTTTGCCGTTTTTTTGGTGCATGGGGGTTGCCCCCCGGCGAGCATAACACAAAAGCGGCCTAACCACGGGCAAGTGAGCGTTCATGGCGAGCCGAAGTTCATCGAAGGACAGCAGCCATATGTACAGTAGCTCAGGGGGTGTGACCCTGCTCCAAAATGCACCAAAGGCCTGGTTACTGTGGGCTGTGGCTTTGCCATTAGCCCTGTGGTTGGTGTTATGACGCAAGACGAATCGAAAGTAAAAGGGACTCTATATATATTTATATATATATATATAGAAGTCAGAAACAAACGAATATCCCGGCCTTAGAACATCAGGGGTATCAAAAAAGACCTCCAGTTAAGTGGAAACCACTGACTTCAGAAGCGTTCGGAAAGCTCTGAGAACCGAGTGATGGCTGAGGTGTTCTTACCGTAGTAATTGAGCTGTTGCCGGTTTCAAATTGACCTCACAGGCTAAGGGACTCACAGGCCACCTTCAATGTTCAAGGAGACGGGAACGAGGATCTCAGGGTACTTTATCAATCTGTTGGCATGCAGCGTAAGGGCAAACGCCGTATGTGAGCGGGCTCGGAGCACCGGAATGCCGTGTTCTTTTAATCTAGGTACCACAGGACTTCCGGGGACGGCTCGCGAGGTTCTGGTATCCAGAACCAGCAATGATAGTATCCAAAACCTTCTGGTTCATACCACCAGTGAATGCCGAGGTACCACATGACAGCAGTGGCTGGGGAAAAAGGCTGTAAATTGGATGATTGATTGGAAGGTGTGCGAGACGGAGCTGGAAGAGAGCATCAAAAAAGTGCTGACGTGGTCCCATCTCATCGATTTGCCAACTGGTGTCAGGGGGGGGGGGGTGCAGATCGCAGGTGGTGAAGATGAGGAGGACGGAAAGAAAGACAAAAAGAAAAAAGAAAAAGAGGGGGGGAGAAACTCGTCACCCGGAGACCAAAGCGGGGCAGAAACCCCCCAGTCGCTTGCGGAGCATAGTTTCTTTTCGCGATGGCTTTTTTAGGGTAACGTGTTCCTAAGTGGGTAGTTACTGTGAATTAAGTAGTTGGGATGTGGTTTTTTTGTTCTTGCTGTGAACGTGTCTGTGTTTGTGGGGGTGTTTATTGGTGACTGTTGTGTTTGTCCTTTTTGGGTAGGTCAACAAGGTGGAGTTGTGAGACGAAGTGCTGTAGATGGAGTATTGGTTGTTCCATGGGTTGTCTTCGGAATCTGGTTGGAGTAAGTGCAGATCGTTAATTGGGTTTTGTCTGAGCCAGGTTTGTGTCTCTTGCAGTGCTGTTTTGAGTCGTTTTCTTCTGTTTTTAAAGGCTGTTTTCAGGTTTTGTAGGTGTTGGAAATAGGGAGTGTTGGGTGGGATTGCTCTTAGTGAATTACTGAGTGAGTTGGGAATGAGCGTGCGGATGTAGTTTCTTCTTTCTCCTTTGGATGCATGTAGCCACCAGTCGATGACTGTTTGTTTGAAGGGTTGTTGCCAGACCTCAAAAAAGAGGTCACGAACAGGTTTCGCTGTGCCGCATCCGGTCACCGTTGTTATGGGGTCGAGGGGGTGATGAGTGTGGCGTTTGGGGCATTGATATGTGTTGAGTTTGTAATGGGGAAGAAAACCAGTGCAGCAGTACAGTCCGTTAGTCCATTTAAAAGGTAATCTGGAAAACCACGATGTATGGGCGTAGAAGTCGGTGCTGGAAGGTAGGTGTATGTTGTTGTGTTCATGGCTTGGAAGTAGGTGTTTGACAGTTTTGCGTGTAATGCGTCCTGGCAGTGGTGTATGATTGTGGTATATGAAGTGAAAAGTGTCGGGGTTGTGGTGTTCTGGGTGTTGGTGGAGGTTGAGTGATATCTATTCAGAAATTTTGTCAGAGTGCTCATTGCCAGCGAAGTCAGCGTGTCCTTTGATCCAGGTGAAGATTATGTGAAGGTGCGTGTTGTGAGGAAATTCCCAAATATAGTTGTACCAAAGAGCGAATCAATTAGCGTTAGAAGCGAAGGGTTTAGTTTTGAATTGTTGTATTTGGTGGAGTGTGGAGCAAACCGACAGGTTGTCAATGGCAAAAATGATTGGTTGAGAGAGAGTGTCGAGGTGTTGGAGGTAGGTAAACAGTATAATGGCATAAATTTCTGCTGGGTAAGATCCTTTTACCGGTGATGTGTTGCAGATGGTTGTTGGCGGTGTAGTGTTGAAGGTGATGGCGGCGCCCGATGGCGTGTTAGCTGTGGGATCATCTGACCCGTCGGTGTAGGCAATCGTAGCGTTAGGGTAGGCGTCGAGTGCGTCTAAAAGATCGTGGCACCCCCATTAGTGCAGGTGTTGAGGGTTTGGGGGAGGAAGATTGTTTTTCAGTGTAAATTGAATGAAATTGTGAGTGGTTGTGGCGCTAGTGAAAGGAAAAGGGAAGTTGGCCGTGTCGGGTATGGAGAGAGACTTGGTAGGTTTGGAAATATCTTGGGATGTGGGGAGAGTAAGGAAGCGAGACTGGTGGTTGGGGGTGAGGATTGTGGACATGTCAGGGAAAGTAACTGTGGTTTTCTGAGGCGTGGGGTGGTCGACTGTGCCTCGGACCACTGGGTCGTTTTTGTGGTATGGGTGGCATTCTTCGTAATGGAATATGTTGGTCGGTGGCTGTTGGATTGGTAGTAGAGAAAGGCGACTTCGATTGTTGTGTGTGTAGGGATTTGAGAAGGGAGACATGGGTTGACTGTGGGTATGTTGTGCGTGTGGAAACCTAAAAAGCTAGCAGCGTCGGCAGTCATGCGTTGCATGGTGTTGGGGTTAGTGGCCTTGTAGCGCAAGGTGTACTTCACTCTTTCGTTGGTGTGGGAAGGTCTGTCGTCGTGTGTGTAGCGCAGTATATGGTTGATGGCTTGGATGTGGGTTACGATGGAAATTTTCGTGATGTTTAAACCTAGTGTGTGTGGGGGGGAGTATTTGGTTTTATTGGGGGTACGAAAGCATAGTTTGCCTAACTTGGAGATATGACTCCAAATTGTGGTGTCCAGTTTGTCGAGGTCCTGTTGCGGGAGTAAGTTGTAGATTAAACGGTAGGTGAGGGTAGGTATCAGTTGTATGTTGGATAGTTTTATGACTTCGTTGTGTGTGAGAGGGAGGGTGGATATGTTGGCGAGAAAGGCGTGAATGGTGTTAAGTAGAAGTTGGAGCTTGCTGGGGTTTTGTTGTTTGTTCAAAAAGTAGGTGCCCAGGTATTTATAAAAAACCCTGGGGTCGCCGTCATCGGTAAAGGTACTGAAATGTTGGCTGCCGTGTTTTGCCGTTTGTGTGCTTTGTTCTTCTCTGCCTGTTGCTCTTAGTGATTGGAGTTGGACTACATGTGTACTCTTAACGGAGTTACCTTCACATTCACGCCATGTCTAATCATGGGAGCAAGAGTTGGTACAAGAGGAACGAGCAGTTCTTTCGCGTTTTTTGCCGTTTGTGTGCTTTGTTGTTCTCTGCCCGGTGCTCTTAGTGATTGGACTTGGAGTACAGGTGTACTCTTAACGGAGTTACCTTCACATTCACGCCATGTCTGATCAAGAGGCAAGAGTTGCAAAAATAGGCTGGAGTGTTTGGTACAAGAGGGACGAGTAGTTCCCTGCCGCCGTTTGTGTGCTTTGTTGTTCCAAGGGTACCAAAAGGTGATGGTCTGTTTGGGCTTGGGTACTAGTGGGTAGGAATGGGGCTCATTCTTTGGGAGGATAAGGCCCATCAATGATGCTTCTACGCCCCAAGTAGTCACTTTGTTTTTGCCCCACCAATGTTTTTTCTTGCTCTCGGCAATTGGACTTGGAGTATAGGTGTACTCTTAACGGAGTTACCTTCTATTTTGCACCATGTCAAATCCCTGGGAGCACGAGTTGCAACAATGCTTGGACACGGACATTGACTTCCCGGTGGCAGAGTTCATCAAGCTGCATAGCGAAGTACCCCAGTGTACGATCCGTCGGCCACATGCGCAGTTGCGCGCCACGCTGATGAAGCGATTGCAAAAGCGCGCGGCACTCGGGATCCAAGCGGCGACGGTGGCAAGTTTGAACACTCGTGAGTCGCAAGCGGCCAAGGGTTCTTGTGGGGGCAAGAAGAACATCGCGGAGTCCCAAGCCAACAAGGGCAAACAGAACACCGCGGAGTCACAAGCGGCCAAGGGTTCTTGTAGAGGCAAGAAGTACACCGCGGAGTCCCAAGCGGCCAAGGGCAAAAAGAACACCGCGGAGTCCCAAGCGACCAAGGGCTCATCTGGAGGCAAGAAGAACCCCGCGGAGTCACAAGCGGACAAGGGTTCATCTGGAGGCAAGAAGAACACCGCGGAGTCCCAAGCGGCCAAGGGTTCATCTAGAGGCAAGAAGAACACCGCCGCTCCCAAGCGGCCAAGGGTTCGTCTGGAGGCAAGAAGAACACCGCGGAGTCCCAAGCCAACAAGGGCAAAAAGAACACCGCGGAGTCCCAAGCAGCCAAGGGTTCTTCCGGAGGCAAGAAGAACACCGCGGAGTCCCAAGCCAACAAGGGCAAAAAGAACACCGCGGAGTCCCAAGCGGCCAAGAATTCCTCCGGAGGCATAAACAACACGCCAGAATCGCAACGGAATAAGGGCATCGTTGATGGACATGGAAATACGCCAAAGAAGCAACACATCAAGGCATCGGGGCGTCGTTCTTGCGGGGTTGTTCGTACAGTGTCTCGGGAGTTGTTCCGTATTAATCCATCATCGCCGTCCAACATTTCATTGAAGTCTGTTCTAGAGTATTGGCTTGATGGTTTGGACACTCTGTACTCACCACTTTTTGATGCACTTTGCTACCGGTGTGGTCAACTCCTTTGGTGCCCAATAGTGGGGGACACAAGTTTACGGTTCCACGCAATACTGACGAGATACGTACACAAACTTTGTTTGGCGTGCGACCCACTGATTTGGTTACAAGTGGGATATTTGTGTTCCGCAACGAGATGTTCGCCAATTACTTGAAGTAAAAGAATGAACCGTTTCCAGTTCCCCCACGATCTCCTGCACGTAGCACAAGTCGCTTTGTGGTGTATGACACTCCTGTTTTGCACTCAGCTACACGCATGTATGCTTGCCACGTTTGTAGCAAGTATTCCGCGAAGTATGACCCCATCAACTATGGCTACACTTTGGATGGGGACATCCATTACAATATCCCCTCAAAAATTGCGGACCTCACCGAGTACCAGAAGCGACCAATTGCACTTGGGCCCCTCTACTCAAATACGTTGAAGCAGGTGGATTTCCAAGACATTGCTCTTGTTGACTATAGTGTGATTGACCTCGTCAACACCTTGGTTAACAAATGGAGTCCACAAGTGTTGCAACAAAGCAACAATTCCGCACTCCTTTCCATAAATCTTCCCTACAATTATAATATTGATGTGGCGGGGGTTTGTGCATTGCAAGTGCTAATAAACCACTTTGCCGTTGACGTGCATACAACAATTTCATGTGATGCATTTGATTCACCCCATTTGTGCAGCGACGACAACTTGGTCCTTCGTCGGCAGTACTATGCAATTCATACCCGGTCCCCCTCAGTTCCAAAATTTTCCAGTGGCCAAGAGCTCCGACCAGTTCCGGTTGCCATGTGTGCCAATTCCCAATGTACAGGTGTACTCTTAGCGGAGTTACCTTCACCTTCATGCCATGTTTGAACCTTGCGAGCAAGGTTTACAACTGTTTCTGTAAAGTTATTACCACGAGACAAGCAAGTAATTCCTTCACGTGTTTCGCCATTTCTGTGCCTCGTTCCTCTGACACTGCCAAACGGTTACGGTACATTGCGGTTTGCGTAAAGATACGTACGGATACGAATGCCCACTAGCCTCCATCCTTGTACCCTGCTACCACATGATGAACCCGCATAGCGTTCAGGAGAGGGGTGTAGATTAGAGGATTTTTTTTATATACACCCCTCTACCCTTAAATTTAGCTAACAAGCAACAACAACCAACAACCAACAACAAGTAACAAGCACGTCCCCGTGCTGGTTTGGCCATTGCTCCGTCCCAACGCTTCGGATCTGTTGCCCATGTAGTTATCTTGTAGCCTAGGTGGTGGTCTTGCTAAATCCAAGTTTTGAGCCAGAAACTCACCAGTGGCGGCCCGGGGCGGTGGCGCCAAGTTCGGGAGGTGCCCTCCCAAGAATGCGCAGTTTTGGGCCAAAAACAGCCATTTTGCGCCCCAAATGGCCCTCAAACCCGGGCAAAACGCCCAAACGAAGGGAGATAGTGGCTACAGCCCATGTGCAGCTTGACCTCGCCGTGTCAAAGAGCCCTCTAGTGCCGTTCAAGTCCACGATATGTCCGAGAAACGGCCCAAAAAGGCGCCAAAAAGCCCCAAAATCTGCGCCATGTGCACCAACACCCCGAAACCAAGTGTGTGCCGTATCTTGGGCTACGTGGCTCGAATCCGAATTCTGAGGGCACGTAGTCCACCCGCAACCCCCTACTTTTGTCTTTTCCCACCCTCGGAATCGCCCAACGAGCCACCTAGACCCCCCTACCAGTGGTCACTTGGTAGAACCGGAGGGCAGCCCGGCCCGCGCACGGCGGAGGCCAACGGTGGGTCCACCAGGGTCCCTCGGGGCGAAAAAAATCATTTTTTTCAAAGTTGTTCCTAGATCGCTTGGGATGCTCAAACAACTGTTTTTAGGCCGTTTTGAGCTCGTGGTGACGCGTTTTGGGCCATGGAAAATCCCAAAATGCCTTGAAAATGGGTCGTTTCAAGACCAAAAATGGGTCCAAAATGGGGCAAAAACGCATTTTTCCAAAAGCAATCCTAGACCATTTTGGATGCTCAAACAACTGTTTTCAGGCCGTTTTGAGCTCGTGGTGACGCGTTCTGGGCCATGGAAAATCCCAAAATGGCTTGAAAATGGGCTGTTTTGGGACCAAAAATGGGTCCAAAATGGGTCAAAAACGCATTTCTCCAAAAAAGATCCTAGACCATTTGGGATGCGCAAACAATTGTTTGGAGCCCATATTGAGCCAGTGGGAACGCATTTTGGCCCATGCCAAATCCCAAAATGCCTTGAAAAGGCGCCGTTTTGGGACCAAAAATGGGTGAAAAATGGGTCAAAAACGTGTTTTTCCAAAAGTGATCCTGGACAATTTGGGATGCTGAAACAAATGGTTTTAGCCCATTTTGAGCCCAATTTGACACAGTTTAGCCCCTTCCACCAAAGGTATGCACCAAGTTGTGCCCTTCGCGCGTACCTTGGAGCCGTATGGTGCAGCCACGTAGATTTGCGGAGAGGGGTGTAGATAAGAGGATATATATACATATATGTATACATATATATATATCTGTCTTTTTTTTCGTCTCTTGCAGAAACTATTGATGGATCCCCCCCGGCGACCAGGCGCTGCGGGGGTAGAGTGAAACCGTGGCCGGGGGGTGCCCGGGGCCTGCCAGGGCCGCGCCCCCCGCGACATTTGGAACGGCCCTCCGCGGCAGCAGCTCCTGCGGGGGTAGCGGCAGAGGCGGGCAGCAGCAGCGTGCAACCCCAGGGGAGCAGCAAAGGTGAAATGGGTTGGCAAGGTGCGTGCCGTGCACGATGCTTGCCAATTATTGTGCGTAGTGTGATGCAATGTGCTGCGCGGGAAAACAGGCAAAGGGGGCGAGGCTAGGGCAGCCAAGGCAGGAGAGCACCAGAGCACCAGAGGGACCCACGGAGCAGGTGTAGAGAGGGGGAGCGAGGAGAGGGAACGGGGATGCCACGCACGTTGCTCCGCACCGTGCGTGTACAGAGGGAGGGAGCAGGAGCAAGGACAAACCAGGAACACAGGGGGGGCGCGTGGGCAACCCGAGGAGAGGTGAAGGGAGCAAGTGCCACGCAAATTGCTTTCCACCATGCGCGCCCTAGAGGGTTGGCATGACGAATGAAGGACAGAGGGGGCCAACAAAGGGCGAGTGGTATGGGGCAGGCAGGGTAGGAAAGAGCAAGGGGAGGAAGGGAGTGAGGGAGGGAGCAAGGAACAGTAGGAGAGCTTGCTGGCCAAAGTGTTTCGCCTTTTTTCTTCTGTTGTCGCTGGTTGTGGCCCTGCAGGCCAGAACTGCAGCCTGTCCTGACGACCCATACATCAGGAACCCAGTCACGAATGTCTCTGCTGCTTGTCCTGTGACCAAGTATTGTGGCCAGGCAAGCTTTTTCGGGGGCTGTGCCTGCCCTGCTAGAGGCCGTGGGGTACATTGTTGTGCTGGGGTTTGGCCTCTTCTCCTCATTGTTAACAACACTTCTTGTCTATCTGGACAAATGGTTTGTTGGGACGGCATACACGTCCGAGCAATTTAACACCGCAGGGCACAGCGTTGGCACGGGTCTTACTGCCTCGGTGCTGGTCAGTCAATGGACTTGGGCTGCCACGATGCGTATCCATATGGACTGTCAGGGCCTTACTGGTACGCTGCAGGAGCCACCATTCGGTTTTTTTTTTGCTCGGAATCCTCTCCATTGAACTCAAGCGGAAAGCAGTTCGATGAGCCTGTGTGCTTCAAGGCTGGTGCTCATATCTTGCATGCGGGCGGTCTCAACTACTTTGGCAGCTCCAACTTGGTACACGCCCAGTCCATCCTTGCTATCATGGCCTGGCAGTCTGTCCTAATGGGTGCGGTTGAGACCTACCGTGTAAACGGTAGGCCTCTAAGTGAGGATCTGGATCTGCTCCACCCGGGTGAAGCCTTCGACCCTCTGGTTTTCGCTGACGACCCCGACACGTTCGCTGAGCTGCAGGTGACAAAGATCAAGAGCGGCCGCTTGGCTATGTTCTCCATGTTCGGCTACTACGTGCAGGCCATCGTGGCTGGAGAGAGTTCTTTTGAGAACTGGGCCTCCCACATCACGGACCCATTCGCCGTGAAACGTATGACCAGCGCCCATGTTACCCAGTTCGCTCCTTCCCCTGTGGCCATGTTCGCCACCGCTGCCTGGTGTGGCCCTGAGCGCAGCGAGTGGTTGGGCCCATTCTATGATGCCTCCTCCCCTGAGTACCTCACTGGTGAGTAACCTGCTGACTACGGTTGGGACGCCGCCGGTTTGGTTGCTGGCCCTACCACCATCGCCGCATACGGTGAGGCCAAGTTGACCCACGCTCGTTGGGCTATGTTGCGCACTTTGGGCTCCTTGAGTTGTTGGCCAAGTACGCTGGTGTGCGGTTCGACGAGCCTGTTTGGTTCAAGGCTGGTGCTCATATCTTCCCTGATGGTGGTCCGGACTACCATTGCAGCTCCAACCTGGTACACGCCCAGTCCATCCTTGCTATCATGGCCTGCCAGTGTGTCCTGATGGGTGTGCTTGAGGCCTACCGTGTGAACGGTGGTCCTCTAAGCGAGGATCCAGATCTGCTCCACCCTGGTGAAGCCTTTGCCCCTCCGGTTTTGGCTGACGACTGTGACCACTGGAGGGGGCAGAGGCAGGGTGACCAGTCAAGGGTACGGCGGGTGGAGGAGGTAAGTGTCGTGCAAACTGCCCTGCAAATTATCCTGCGTAGTGTCGTGCAGAGTGCTTCGCGGGGAACCGAACAGGGGGCGGCAAGAAAAGGTTAGCCGAGGGGAAAGAGAGGACCAGGGCACCGGGGGGACCCAAGGGGCGGGTGCAGGGAGGGAGAGGGCAGAAGAGTGGGAAAGGGGTTGCCATGCACACTGCTCTGCACTTTGCGCGTACAGGCAGAGGGAGCGGGGGGCAGAATGAGGCCAGAGCACAGGGCAGGGGGCGAGGGGGGCCCGAGGAACAGCGGGGTGAGCAAGTGCCCCGCAAAATGCTTGCACCGTGCGCGCACCGGCAAGGGAAACAGGGCAGAGCGGGCCAACGAAGGGAAAAGGTGAGGCGCACAGAGCGGGTAGGGTAGGTAGAGAAGCGAGAACAGCGCGAGGGAGAGGGAGAGGAAACAGGGAACACAGGGTAGCAGGTAATGAGTAATGGGTTGCTGCGCACAGTGTAGTGCATCTTGCGCGCCATGTAACGCCTACCTGAGACTCGCATGGGGGCTATGGTAGCGGCGGGCGGCCATAGCGAGCTCCTCAAGAGAAGCAGCTCAGCATGCAACATGCCCGGCCAAAGGCGGAGTGGGTGAACAAGGTGCGTGTTGTTCGAAAGTGCCTGCAAATTGTAGTGCATTGTGCAGTGTGCGCACAGACAGAGGGGGCGAGGGCAGGGCAGCCGAGAGAGGAACGGTCAAGCGCGCCGCAGCGGCCCCACGGGAAGGAGCAAGGAGGCGAAGAGACGAGTGGGAAAAGGGATGCCTCGCAAAGTGCTTGCATTGTGCGCGCACAGACGGGAGGAGCAAGGGCACAACACACGGCAGGGGAAAGCAGGTGAGAAGCCTAGTGGGGCAGAACATGCAGGCAAGGGCAGGAGGGGCCGACAGCGAGCGTGGGACGCAAGGCAGAGAGGGTAGGCAGGACCGGCAAGAGGGAGTGAGGAAGGAACCGAGAAATGTCACGCAAAGTGTTCTGCAACTTGCGCGCCCTGCATCTCTTACCTAAGTCCTGCCATGCGTGTGTGGTTCAAGGCTGGTGCCATGATATTCGAGTCTGATGGCTTGAACTACATGGCTGCCCCCGTGTTGGTGCACGCCCAGTCCATCCTTGCCTTGTTGGCCTGCTAGGTTGTCCTGATGGGTGCCACCGAGGTTTAACGTGTGAACGGTCCATTCGGTGGACGTGACCTTGATGTGGGGTACCCAGGTGGCAAGTGATTTGACCCTCTGGGTTTGGCCGACGAACCTGATGTGGCTGCCGAGCTGAAGGTGAAGGAGATTAGGAAAGGCCGTTTGGCGATGCTCTCCATGTTCGGCTACTACGTGCATGCTGCCGTCACCGGCCAGTGCCTTGTTGAGAACCGGGCCTCCCACATTGCTGATTCATTTGCGGTGAACAGGTTGACCCTTGAGATTGCTGCCCAGTACGCGCCATCTCCGTCTGTTGCCATGTTCGCAGCTGCTTGGAAGAAGACGGCCGCCGCCCCCAAGGTGGATTTGACAGGCTGGTATGGCCCTGCCCGCAAGAAGTGGTTGGGCCCTAAAGCTGCGGACAGCTACGTCCCTGACTACTTGACCGGTGAGCACCCTGATGACTACGGTTGGGACAGCGCTGGTCATGCAGCGGACCTCCAAACCTTCGAGCGCCTCTGCGAGGCTGAGGTGCTGCACGATCGCTGGGCTATGCTGGGTACTCTCTGGTGCCTGACCCCAGAACCGCTGCAGAAACACACTGCCATCGACAATTGTGCCAGCAAAGGTGTGTGGTTCAAGGCTGGTGCCATGATCTTCGACTCTGATGGCTTGAACTACATCCTTGCCCCCGTGTTGGTGCGCGCCCAGTTCATCCTTGCCGTGTTGGCTTGCCAAGTTGTCGTAATGGCTGCCATCGAGGCTTACCGTGTGAATGGTGGTCCATTCGGTGGACGTGATCTTGATGTGGTGTACCCTGGTGGCAAGTGATTTGACCCTCTTGGTTTGGCCGACGACCCTGATGTGGATGGCGAGCTGAAGGTGAAGGAGATAAGGAACGGCCATTTGCCGATGCTCCCCATGTCCGGCTACCACGTGCATGCTGCTGTCACCGGCCAGGGCCGTGTCGAGAACTGGGCCTCTCACATTGCTGATCCATTTGCGGTGAACAGGTTGACCCTTGAGATTGCCGCCCAGTACACGCCATCTGTTGCCATGTTCGCACCTGCTTGGAAGAAGAAGACTACCGCCCCCAAGGTGGATTTGACGGACTGGTATGGCCCTAACTGCAAGAAGTGGTTAAGCCTCAACATTGCGGGCAGCTATGTCCCTGACTACTTGACCGATGAGTACCCTGGTGACTACAGTGGGGACAGTGCTGGGCTTGCAGCAGGCCCCAAAACCTTTAAGTGCCTCCGCGAGGCTAAGGTGCTTCACGATGGCTGGGCTATGTTGGGTACTCTCTGGTGCCTGACCCTGAGCTGCTGTAGGAGTACACTGCCATCAACAATGGTGTCAGCGAAAGTGTGTTGTTCAAGGCTGGTGCCATGATTTTCGAGTCTGATGGCTTGAACTACATGGATCCGTGTTGGTGCGCGCCCAGTTCATTTTTGTCGTGTTGGCCTGTCAGGTTGTCCTGATGGTTGCCATCGAGGCTTTCTCTGTGAACGGTGGCGCATTCGGTGGACGTGATCTCGATGTGGTGTACCCTGGTGGCAAGCGATTTGACCCTCTTTGTTTGGCCGACAACTCTGATATGGCTGCCGAGCTGAAGGTGAAGGAGATCAGGAACGCCCGTTTTGCGATGTTCTTCATGTTCGGCTACTACGTGCAGGCTGCCGTCATTGGCCGGGGCCCCGTTGAGAACTGGGCCTCTCACATTGTTGATTTATTTGCGGTGAACGGGTTGATTCTTAAGATTGTCACTCAGCACACGCCATCTCCATCTCTTGCCATGCTCGCACCTGCTGGGAAGAAGAAGGAGGCCGCCCCCAAGGTGGATTCGTCGGGCTGGTATGGTCCCGACCGCAAGAAGTGGTTGGGCTCCAATACTGCGCACAGCTACGTTTATGACAATTTTATCGGTGAGTATCCTGGTGACTCCGGTTGGGACAGGGCTGGGCCTGCAGCAGGCCCCAAGACCTTCGAGACAGCACATGGGTAGTATCACCATCTTCAATCTCGTCTTGTGCCCATGCTTGCTGCATTTGACACTTGATTGCTGCAGTGCTGCCCCCCTAGGAATTGTGCTTGCTTTTTGCAGTGCTGCTGCTCTGCCATGCCTTGCCCCTTACCCCCTGCGCTCCAACGGGCCCGCGCTCGTCGCCGTTGCTAATGCTAACGCTTTGCAGTTGCCACCGCCCCAAAAGCCTGATTGGCCGGTATCCCCGGTCCTCTGGGTCCTCCGTTATGTTTTGGGCCACCTCAGGCAGCCCTGGGACCCACGGGATCGAGCAAGGTCGGTGCGAGATGCCCGGTAACTCCAGTAGACGGCATGATAAGTGGTTATGACTATGACTATGTATATATATATATATATATATATATGTATATGTATATATATATATATATATATATACATATATATATATATATATATATATATATATATATATATATATTCAAGGGACACCAACAATTGTGGGTTCATTGTCACGAGCGTGCCTGTGTTGACTACTATTGAGGTCGAGATTTTGAAAAGATTTGGTGATTTCACAAAATCAATCAAACGGCGTCTAGTGGTCAAGCAAGGGTTGAAACCATCAAGGCTTTTGTCAAAAGGAGGCGAGATGCCCAGTAACTCCAGTAGACGGCATGATAAGTGGTTATGACTATGACTATGTATATATATATAATGTATAAATATATATATGTATATATATATATATATATACATATATATATATATATATATGTATGTATATATATATATATATATATATATATGTATATATATATATATATATGTGTGTGTATATATATATATATGTATATATATATATATATGTATATGTATATATATATATATATATATATATACACCCGGTGCGCCGAAAGAAGGCCAGCAAACGCAACCGACTACCAACGCTGCGGGGGACGTGTATGTGGTGGGCGGATACAGGGAGGAAGGATGGGACCCAGCCAACCCGGGGCTGTCCATGCCGTTCGTCCCGCTGGCCGCCCTCCTGTTTCTATTGGGGGACGTCTTTGAGGGCTACCAACAGCAAGACGATCCGGTGTCCGTCCCCCTGCTCACTCCACACGCCGGGGGCGGCATAAGCCCGCCACCACTGTGGGTTGTGCACGGGCGGCCAGCGTTTTCCAGGGCGTGCACGGCGGTGCACAGGTGCAGCGAGTGGGCAATTGTCCTTCTGCTGCCAGCAGGCCCAATCCCGGATCCGGATTAGTACTCGGTCCCGGAAGTGGTCCGGATGTCCAACGTGCCGCACGATCCGCACGTCGCCGTCACGTCGTTGCGTGATGGCGGCGCAGTGGAGCAGGGGTCTGTGGTGGTATACCAGCCTTCCTGCTCCGCAACAGTTTGGGGAGCGGTGTATACCACCGCCCTGGACGCCATAAAGTCAGTCTGCGGATGTGACCTGGCCTGGAGACCACACGCGGTATATCGACCGAGGGTGGTCCTGTCCCCAGAGCTCACGGCCTCCAGTGCGGCGTCCCTGGGAAAGGTGGTGCAGAGCCCCCACTCCGACGTGGCGTGGCTGGAGCCCCACCGGTACTGCTGGGTGCCGGTGGCGACTAAAGTCACATCGTCTGACGCGTCGCCCAAGGGAGACGACGCCACAAACGTGGCGGTGGCCAGCCACGGAATCCCCACGTTGACGCCTGCCATCTACGGCACGGTCCTGGAGGCAGAGATCATTGGCGCGGCGGCGTACTTGTTGCACACGCCCCCGTGAGCGTGCACGGTACACGTGGTGGATGCGTCCGTCATAGGAGCGCATCTCCGCAGGGCGCAGGAGGCCCTGTACCGTGGCATCAAGGGGCCGACATCACATCTGGTCAATCAGCACGCACTGAGCTGGATAGTGGAGGGGCTGCGGCCGCTGCCGCGCCGAGTTGGGGGGCCGCACCACTGGGTGGTGAGGCAGAGCTCGCACTTGGCGGCGGTCCCGCTCGAGGCACCGGACTCTGCCGAGGCCCGTGCAATGGCCCCGCCTGTCCATCTTGTCCTGCCGAATGAGCACGCCATCCTCTTGGTGCCGGGGGATAATGGAGATCTCGAGCCGCGTGTGCCATCCATGCAAGCCCTTCAGCAAGTCCGGGAGATGGAGTGGCGTTCGCTGGCGGCTCGCACCAGGGCGCACACGCCACTGGCTGGCGCCTGCGAGGCGATGCCCCTGGGAGCTGTACACGGCGGCCCAACGCACAGAAATATGCTGCGGGCACGTGACGGTCGCTTGTCCACCATGCAGGTCATGCGACAGTGGAGACAAAAGCTCACGCGTATGGCAATACCAGCCCACCCCTGTATCTTCTGTGGGGGGCCGGAGGAGGACATTGGCCACATGCGCCTACTGTGTGCGCGGGACGAGGAGGTGGCTGGACTCCTGTGCAGGCGTGTGGAGGTGTTCACGGCGGAGCTACCCCTGACAGACAGGGCGGTGGAGTCCGTGGCGTGGAGGGAGCATGGCTGCAGATGGACTGAATCCCTGATGGCGGGTGTTGTCCCCGGGGACCTGAAGCGGCTGTTCGCTGCGGTGCGAGCGACGTCGTCCCGGGGCCCTGCCAAGGCCAGGCTCTTTGTGGAGGACATGGTCCAGATTGGAGAAGATGTGTATGCCCGCAGGAACCATCGGCTCACCCAGATCATGCAGCTGTCGATGCAAGATCGAAGGAGGGCGGTATACGCGCTCCTGCGCGGTGACACACCCTTCTGCCCGCCGGCAGGGAGGATCCAGCAGCGTCCGCCGTGGAACCCGTTTGCCGGCCTCCCCGACGACCTGCGGGCAACCTTTCAGAGGGCACTGCTGCACGCACTGCTTGTGTCGCGGTCGTGCATGGAGCATGAAGAGGCCCTGTCCTTGATCCCTCACTGGATGGCGGCGGTGGCGCAGGCCTTCGACCTGTGGATCAGTTCCTGGGTGGCGCGGGACATCAGAACACTCAGGGAGTGGTCCCGCGTGGTGTCGGCGCAATCGTGGGCCCAGGTGCGTGGTACCAAGGTGAGAAGCCCTGACGGCCAGAGTGATCCCTGGCTCCAGGTGTACGCCAACCATCCAGCTGTGGGGAACGTCATGGGCTGGCCTCTCGAGGTGCTGCCGGTCCTTCAGCAACCTCTATGCAGTCTCCCAATCCTGGCGGTGGCTGTCGTACTTGACGTGGGTACGTTGTGGCTGTATGACCGGCAGCTGCGACGAGCCGTACCAGCGGTCATGGAGCAGCGGTCCATGGCAGTGTTAGTGGGCTCCAAGCAGCTGGCACAGGTACAGGGCAACGACGCGCAGGGCCATGTCACGGAGGCCATGTTCTCTCTGCCAGAGGGGGACGACCACGTGGCTGCCGATGCCCGTCACACCCTTGACACCCTGGGCCTCGAGGCGGTCATTGAGGCTCGGGCGGGAGGACAACGCTTGGTTCTGGCTTCCGCCAGGGGCCCGGAGGAGGACGGGGTTGATGTCATCGGGGAGGTCTTACGGGACTACGGTTGGGAGCTCCTGTCGCATGGCACACACAGTCCCAAAGTGGCGCGGTGGCCCCGGCTGCTTGAGAGCCTGCCGGTGATGCCCGACGGGCGACCGATACTCCGCCCGGTGTCCACGTGGGAGGAAGCGAGGCGCAGCCTCCTCAGTTGTGCCACAGCACGCACGCTGGCGGGTGCTTTGCTCGGACTCCAGGACGCGTGCTGCGATGTGTGGCAGCACCTGTGGTCGCAGTGTTGTGATGGTAGCTGCGTTCTGTCGCGGTCTGTGCTTCCGCAGCGATGCCACGGGTGCGGGGAAACGGTGTCAGTTTGGGTTCATCAGTGTGCCTCCGTCCTGCTGTGCGGGACATGTAAGGAGCGTGCCGATAGGGGATGGCCTAAGGCGAGGTGGGCACTGCGGCACTCTGAACAGATGTCCTTTAGTGCCTGGAAGACTATCCAGGGTGGCCTGAAGAGCGTCCGAGTGGAAGGGGTACGGTGCCCCGGAGCGCCGTCTGCGGCCCAGCCCCTGATGCTGTGGTGGGCGGCTCTGGAGGGCAACTCACGGATACTCTGGTTGTGGCATCGCGGAGGA